>CM038224.1:16556138-16728749 GCA_021442155.1 Cymbidium sinense | reverse complement strand
ATGTTGAAGATATATGCCATTGAACTTGGTTACGAGAAGAAGAACCCTCCCTTTGTTGATCTTGGATCAAAAAAAGAGAGAAGAGTGTGTTCACACTAAAAATATGTAAACTTCTAGCACTGCTAAGGCAAGATCCCTCAGAATTTTCATAAAAAATCCATTAAATTCTTCAAGAATTCAGTTCAAAACATACATTCTGTCCCACAACGCCAAAGCACCTAGTTCTCGAGAACAAAATCTTGAATGCTTTGTCCATAGCGCCAAGGAGGGGTAGCATGGCCTAAGTTATTGGGTTTAGATGCAATTCTATTAGCATTGAGGCATTGTCATCCAGTGGCGCTGTGCTAAGTTTTTTGGATCCCTCATCTCTTATGCGGTGCCGCAGCTCCATCTTTTCAGTGCCGAGGTGCTATATCGTCCATCATTGAACTTGATTCCAGTGTGAAATGAAACCCTCCCTCCATTGATCTTGGATCCGAAAAAAGGGAAAAGAATGCTAATACATTAAGAAAATTTTGAAAACTAGCACTACTAAGGCATTATGTCACTATATAAATGAGATATTGAGGCACCACGGGAAAAAAAGCCTAACTTGGATCCCTAATACCATAATTTTCAAACATATGGACCTGTGTTGTATTGTGGGCCATATAAGAAAAATGCTTTTGTTGATGATCCATGAGATAATCAAACTTTTTTTCTAAAACCCAATGCCAGCGACTACTCTCATCCACCTCTCTTCTTAAATTTGAGATTTTAGAGGATTGGGGTCGAGGTCGTGGGACACGTGAACTCTCCCCCACTTCATACCTCAAACTAAACCCCTCAATAAGCTTTTTAATTAGATGAGCCTTTTGACTAAGATCTTATTTATCAGGCTCCCCTAACGCACTCACCACAGTACACAAACCATATATAAGAGAGGAATGACCATACCCTATAGTAGTACTGCCCCTAAGCATATTATAAATTGAATTATAAATAATCTTTTCTATATCAATTATAAAGCCCTTTTGAATAGAAAAATTCAAAATGGTCATATCCTTGGCTACCTCACTGATATTACTATTGGACATTAGCTTGGTAGAAATGAAATAATGTCAAGCCTTAGATTATGTCACTAGGCCGGTGATAGGAACGTTAATAATCTTTTCTTCCCATCATTTCCATTGGACGTTGGCATTTCTACTGGTGAGAAAATCAAGAATTTCATCAAAACCCAAGTCTAGGTGTACGTTATAATAGGAAAGATATTGATCGTAAGCCACATTTGACAATTCATAATATGCATTGATGGCAATATCATCGAAGCTTACCAATTTTCCCCAAACAAAAAGTTTATTGTTCTCATGCTCCTTTGCATTGGTGAAGAACTCTCGCATTACGAGGATGATGCAAGAGCTGCTCTTGTAGAACAACTTCGCCCAGCCACATTAATGCTTATTTTTATGATGTTGTTGACAAGGTGCATGTCCATTATTATGAGATCGAGAAAAAAAATTGGGGGCATTTATGTTCACATCATAATTATTACTCAATTAGAGTAGATAATTTTTTTATCTATCACATTGAATTATTTTGTGGTTGATGTAAAATAGGAAGATAAAGAGAGACTTTAATCTTCTCAACTTCAAATAATAGCTTTCACACAATTAAGTAAGCTAAATAGAGTGAGGTGGAAATATGAGCATCAATTATGTAGAACCAAAAAATAAAAAAAAAGGAGAGAAAAACATGGACCGTAACTCAATTAAAATAACTTAAATGTTTCCATTTTTATTTTTCTTCTGTAAACCTAGAGAAGGTATCCATACAAAGCAAGTGGAAGTAGCTTGTTATTAGTATCCTTAGTATTAATAATATAATAAGGTAACTTGGACTAGTTATCCTTGGAAAATGAAGTGATACGAATTGAAGATAAAGTATAAAGCAAGCAACAAGAGGTTAGACAGTACTAACAATGATAGTGTTTCTATTCCCCCCTTCATGAGGTGAAGATGGCTTCGCCTTAAAGTGATGGATGAGATAGTAATAAAAGGCTAGCAAGGCAATAGAGGATAGTGAAGTCAATCCTCTTTTTAAAAGATGAAGTGTCACAACCTTAGTTAGAGGGATGAGGTAGAGCTATACAATTAGGAAAACCATGAATGATGTTTATGATGGTCCTTTCTCTCAAAGTGAAGGTAATACTAGTTTGAAATAATGGATGAGGTGGAACTAAAAGATGAAGGATGCTACTCAAGTTGGTTTGATTTATCCTTTTCTTGGTTATGAAGATGACACCACTTCAAAATAGTAGACAGAATGTATGGAGTTTAATATGAAACTTTAAGTTAATCAAAATAATTCTTCTCATAAATACAAAAATGGAATAGCTAAATATGATGATCATATCTCGAAATTTCTCAAATAATCTAAGAGTTCAAAATTAATTTTTTAAAATGAACTAAATTGGGATATTTTTATAAGTTAAATGAGGTATTCTAGTCTTTATTATGAATATGCTAGAATATTGATCATTTCTATCAATGATGAAATTTAAATCTTTCCTCGATAATCAAAAGATAACTTGATCATCTTGCCTAAGTTAGATTGGTTGACTAATGAGAATAGCTTGAAATAGCAACAAATTAAAATTTTGATGATTAAACTTATAAGAATAATTTAGAGAATGTTCATTACTTAGATTTGGTATTAGTAAAGAAAATGAAAATGATCAATAAACCACCATTTTTATATTAAAAAGTTTATCTTTTTGAAGGCAAACATTTATGTAAAATGCTACTCAAGCTGGTTTGATTTATCCTTTTCTTGGTTGTGAAGATGACACCACTTCAAAATAGTAGACATGTGTAATGTATGGAGTTTAATATGAAACTTTAAGTTAATCAAAATAATTCTTCTCATAAATACAAAAATGGAATAGCTAAATATGATGATCATATCTCGAAATTTCTCAAATAATCTAAGAGTTCAAAATTAATAATTTTTAAAATGAACTAAATTGGGATATTTTTATAGCTGTTAAATGAGGTATTCTAGTCTTTATTATGAATATGCTAGAATATTGATCATTTCTATCAATGATGAAATTTAAATCTTTCCTCGATAATCAAAGATAACTTGATCATCTTGCCCTAAGTTAGATTGGTTGACTAATGAGAATAGCTTGAAATAGCAACAAATTAAAATTTTGATGATTAAACTTATAAGAATAATTTAGAGAATGTTCATTACTTAGATTTGGTATTAGTAAAGAAAATGAAAATGATCAATAAACCACCATTTTTATATTAAAAAGTTTATCTTTTTGAAGACAAACATTTATGTAAAATGGTTCACAAAAGAGAAGCATGCAAAACTCATAAGAGCTCCATGAAATTAGAATCTAACCCCACCCGGTTAATTAAATGCTCTATGATTTCCTACTTTGCCAAAATTATATATATATATATATATATATATATATATATATATATGTGAACAAAAAGAGAAATTTATGGCCCTAGCAAGATTAGTAGATTATTTACCTCTCCCTACAATCATGCACATATGCTAAGTTGAACAAACCATATATATCAGTGTCTCATATCCCTCTATTATGTTCTTATAGGTATTTATTTTAGTTCTATATTCATTTCTCTCTCACGCATAACCTAGAGTTGAATCCACACAAGTTGAGTGAGCATAACCTGACCTGAAGATTAATGGAGGATCGCTCGAAACCTCCAACACCTTTTTTTATCTTTAAAGAATCGAATAGAAAAGTAAATTGTCCTTTTTAAAGATATTTGAAAAATCAAACTCGCACACATAACTCATGTGCAAGGATTTGAACCCAAGACCACTTGGTTGAAAGTCAAAGCTCTCAACCATTAGCCTAAGGTGCCTTGCACATATAAATTGTCCTTAATGTAAACAAGCTTTCATGGAACGTGTATTTAAACGCTGGTAAGTTTCTCTCCTTCCTCACCTCTGCCTCATTTCTCCAACCAAAAAAAAAAATTGGCAATTCTTCCTGTTACTAATGCGCGTGGAGGAGGCGTGTTGCCTCCTCGATCGAGAATAATACGTCGGTCCGCGCGGCTTCGTCGCGGACTCCAATCAACGACGGCAGCGTGTCCGGATTTTTGCGTTAGCGATTAGCAGACGGCGAGATAACCGGCTTTCACGGCGACCCGTCGAAACGTCGATGGCGTATGCGGACATAACGGCTGTATTGACATTTCCACGGCCCGACCCGTAAGTGTTCCAGAGGCGAGCGAAACATTACCGACGTTCGACATTCCTCGTCTGAAGGATTTTTTCTCGGAAGCCTGTCGACGCGTCGGGCGTCACTCATTGGTATAGCAAATCATAAATTGAGGTATTGTAGGTGACTACATGAGGTATTTACACATGCATTCCCGAACTTGAATGAATTTAGGGTTTACTCTGTTCTTCTCACTATCCAGTGAAAGATTGGTTGTTTTTTATATGTTATTTTGTATCTGTACTCTCTGTACCTCATCGGAGGGTACAGACCAATTTTGACCTTTTTTTTCATTTTTTTTTTGCCACTCCTTATGTTTATGTTCATTATATTGAAAAGGAAGCATTTGATGGCAGTTTGGGTGATTTTGGATGGGTATTTTGCATCTGTACCCTGTGTACCTCTTTGGAGGGTACAGACCTCTTTTGATCTTTTTTTCCAATTTTTTTGCCAACTCCTTATGATTATGTTTAGAACACTATAATAGAATCATTTGATGGCGGTTGGGTGATTTTGGGTGGGTATTATGCATCACTCACGTACCTCTTTGGAGGGTACAGACCATTTTTGACAGTTTTTTTCCATTTTATTTTGCCAAATCCTTATGATTATGTCTAGGGCATTGCAAAGGAAGCATTTGATGGCAGTTTGGGTGGTTTCTGGGTGGTTTAGTGCATCTGTACCCTGTGTACCTCTTTGGAGGGTACAGATAGTTTTTTGCAGTTTTTTCCAAATTTATGTTTCCAATTCCATATAATTATGTTTAGAACATTGCAAAGGAAGCATTTGATGGCGATTTGGTGGTATCAGGTGGTTTAGTGCATCGTACCACTGTACCTCTTTGGAGAATTTGATTGTTTTTGATTTTTTAAATTTATGTTGCCAATTTCATATGATTATGTTTAGAACATTGCAAAGGAATCATTTGATGGCAGTTTGGGTGGTATCGGGTGGTTTAGTGCATCGTACCACGTGTACCTCTTTGGAGGTACAGATGGTTTTGATTTTTTAAATTTATTTTGCCAATTTCATATGATTATGTTTAGAACATTGCAAAGGAATCATTTGATGGCAGTTTGGGTGATTTAGGATGGGTATTTTGCATCGTACCACGTGTACCTCTTTGGAGAATGCAGACCCTTTTGATCTTTTTTCCATTTTTTTGCCAACTCCTTATGATTATGTTTAGAACACTATAATGGAATCATTTGATGGCAGTTTGGGTGATTTTGGGTGGGTATTATGCATCGTACCACTGTACCTCTTTGGAGGTTGGACCCCTTTTGATCTTTTTTTCCATTTATTTGCCAACTCCTTATGATTATGTCTAGGGCATTGCAAAGGAAGCATTTGATGGCGGTTTGTGGTTTTAGTGGTTTAGTGCATCGTACCTGTGCTCTTTGGAGTGGACCCCAGATCTTTTTTCCATTTATTTGCCAACTCCTTATGATTATGTCTAGGGCATTGCAAAGGAAGCATTTGATGGCGTTTGTGGTTTGGGTGGTTTAGTGCATCAGTACCTGTGTACCTCTTTGGAGTCTGAGACCTCTTTTGATCTTTTTTTCCAGTTTTTTCTGGCCAACTACTTATGATTATGTCTAGAACACTATAATGGAATCATTTGATGGCAGTTTGGGTGATTTTGGGTGGGTATTATGCATCTGTACCCTGTGTACCTCTTTGGAAGGTACAGACCTCTTTTGACAATTTTTTCCCATTTTATTTTGCCAAATCCTTATGATTATGTTTAGAACATTACAAATGAAGCATTTGATGGCAGTTTGGGTGGTTCTGGGTGGTTTAGTGCATCGTACCTGTGTACCTCTTTGGAGATGATTATTTTTTGATTTTTTTTAAATTTATTTTGCCAATTTCATATGATTATGTTTAGAACATTGCAAAGGAATTTTGATGGCGGTTTGGGTGATTTAGGATGGGTATTTTGCATATGTGTACCTCTTTGGAGGTAGATTTTGATCTTTTTTCCGGTTTTTTTTCAACTCCTTATGATTATGTTTAGAACACTATAATGGAATCATTTGATGGCAGTTTGGGTGATTTTGGGTGGGTATTATGCATCTGTACCCTGTGTACCTCTTTGGAGGGTACAGACCATTTTTGACAGTTTTTTTCCATTTTATTTTGCCAAATCCTTATGATTATATCTAGGGCATTGCAAAGGAAGCATTTGATGGCAGTTTGTGTGGTTTCTGGGTGGTTTAGTGCATCTGTACCCTGTGTACCTCTTTGGAGGGTACAGACCCCTTTTGATCTTTTTTTCCATTTATTTCTGTTAAACTCCTTATGATTATGTCTAGGGCATTGCAAAGGAAGCATTTGATGGCAGTTTGTGGTTTCTGGGTGGTTTAGTGCATCTGTACCCTGTGTACCTCTTTGGAGGGTACAGACCCCTTTTGATCTTTTTTTCCATTTATTTCTGTTAAACTCCTTATGATTATGTCTAGGGCATTGCAAAGGAAGCATTTGATGGCAGTTTGTGTGGTTTCTGGGTGGTTTAGTGCATCTGTACCCTGTGTACCTCTTTGGAGGTACATATAGTTTTTTTGATTTTTCCAAATTTATGTTGCCAATTCCATATGATTATGTTTAGAACATTGCAAGGAAGCATTTGATGGCGGTTTGGGTGGTTATCTGGGTGGTTTAGTGCATCAGCCACTGTACCTCTTTGGAGAATTCTGATTGTTTTTCGTTTTCCAAATTTATGCCAATTCCATACGATTATGTTTAGAACATTGCAAAAGAAGCATTTGATGGCGGTTTGGGTATCTGGGTGGTTTAGTGCATATACTGTACCTCTTTGGAGAATACGATTGTTTTTTAGTTTTCACATTTTTTTGACAATTTTATATGAATATGTTTAGAATATTGCAAATGAAGCATTTGATGGCATTTGGGTATTATGGGTGGTTTAGTGCATTCCACTACCTCTTGAGTCAGACCTCTTTTAACCTAATTACTTGTTTTTGAGTTAACCATGTGGGAAAAGGATAACATCGAGGTGCAGACTGTGAAATGTGTTCGATAATATTACAAGCAGCTTCAACGATGTGCCACTAACATTTGAAGAAGCTTCATCTCCATCAATTCATTAGACTCCGCGGCATCAAGCAAGACTCGGTTGCCATTACGATGTCTTCTTTGGGACATAAAAAAGCAAGCTTTCTGGGTGGTACATTCCTTTCACCGATGAAGTTGCATTGATGATAGGGATGCCAAACGAGGTGAGAAGGTTGTATGGCGAAATCCCATTGTTTGTCTGGACTACAAGAATTGAGAATTGGATGGCTCGTTGCCTACCGGTTGTGCTTGTATATCGTTTTCTTATCAAATCTATTTTTTGTATACCACAATTACAGGGTGGCATCGAGATTGCTACGGATGATATAGATTCTTTGAGTACAAGTGATGCCATTTGGGACTAGTGTCCCAATTTGATGTTATTACAGATTGAGACCGAAGGCGGTAGTTACATGAGTGGCTTTGTCACTCTTGATGGTATGTTTTATATCCATTCTTGTGAAATAAAATGTCTTGAAGTTCTTGTTTAATATATTCATTGTAGATATGGGGTGAGCACATAAGCATCATAATCCGTCATCGAACACAAAGCCATTATCTTTGCGATGGGCTAAAATAGAGTTCCCAAAAAATGCTTTCACGGTTTGGGAGGCGTGGGTGACATATAATAATATCACTTAGTTCATATAAGAATGTATTTATTTATGTTGTTTGTGTTCAAAATTTTTATCCTCTTACCACAGTGCGCCTTTCATTCGAGGACTTATTGGAAGGCGAGGTGGCTCCTTGATCAGCTCCACTTGTGTCTGTGCAGTGAGCAGATAGTTGTCCGTTTAAGTCCAATTCTGCAGCCCCAACCGACTCTCCTTATAGCTCTCCTCGATATTCTCCCAGTCAGGTGTTTCAAGCGCCCTGCTACTACCCCCAGAGACATGTGGAGAGGATGTTTCTTGGTTTGAAGGACACGAGAGAGCATATCGTCTCCATGCAACGATAGCAGAGGTTGGATGGGCTCTTTGCGGGTTCTTTGCTATGAGGATGTTCTAGCCGCTTCTAACCCAAATGCGGGGAGGCCACCGCGTGTCTGACCCGAGGGAGGGTACAAGAGGAAGCTCTTGTGGAGGCCACCACGAGCTTCCACGGAGTTTAATGCTTGGGGAAGCCCGTGGACTTGACCGTAGGAGAAGTTCTCGTGGAGGCCACCACTACACATGACGATGCTCTGAAACCTGTAATTGGCAGCATCGAGCGTGGAGTTAAAGCTCGACAGATAAGAAAGAGGAAAATTATTACTTCCCCTTTCACACACACTTACAGGAAGTCTCGAGCAAGAATAACTGATGTGGTGGCCTCCACTCAAGCTGCAGAGCCGGCAGCTGAGGTATTAAGTTACTTTCTTTTCGATTTGAGATAATTGAAATAGTTTTTCAGAATTTTCTTATAGGTTGTTTTAGAGCGGCTAAATGCGCTATTGTTGTGGTGGTGGAGCAGCAGTCGGAGGTATGAATCATCTCAGTAGATCGATCCTTCACTCATAGTTAATCTGACTCGTCATGACTAAAGTTTGTTATAGGTTCGCAAAGATGAGCCAATAGAGGTCGATGACCCAGGCCTATTGTCGTTGGAGGAGCATCGATCGGTGCATCATCTCGAGGAGGGTTGTTTATTCATAGTGGATGTAGCTTTTCATCACTAGGCCGTCATGAATAATTTCGTTCGAGCATCGAGGCACTTCATGTTGTTGAGTTCTCATCGAGCTCTTTTACTGGCCGATGCTCGATCTTATTGACACGTCGTGCTCGGTTGAGGAGTAAGTCAAGACTTATTGAGTCCTTCATACATAAAATAACCTATTCGTTTAGTTAAGATCACTTTAAAATACTTATTACTTGCGTCTGATGCGGTGGGAATATCATTGTTGCAGGCGGTCGATGACTTGACGGATCAATATCTCGGATGCACACATTGATGCCGCTACTTTCGGCGAAAGAACTTCGCTCGCTTGATGTCCCATATTTGTACATATCATGCTTGCATTGGGTATGTTCCCACCACAGAATGTTGGTATTGATTCAGTTCTTACTGTTTTATATGAAAGCTATAATGTGTAATCGTTCTCTTCTTTTCTGAGTTATGCAGTTCGGCATGAAGATGGAGAAACAAAATGTTCATCGATATCACTTACGGTGTTCGAGAGTTAATCATATTGCCGGTTATAGAAAATCGACTGGACACTCACGGTTGGGCATATTAAGGCGAGGCACGGCATTTTATGACTCATTGCCCAAACCCACTCATAAGAGCATTCACATTGTAAGAACTGTTTTTCAAATTTGGTTACTATTTTTTTCCTGGTCCAACTTATTGATTTTGTCGCTATTTAGATCAAATTACTTGTGGAAGATCTTTGGGCGGGGCTTTTGCGATCGAGTAAATATTGTCGACATAGTGGGATACAGAAAATAGTGTCATTGCTGAATGTTTGTGCAAATACATGGAAGGCGCAATGACCTCCGATTGGATTGGGTAGACCACCGATTGGCCAAAGAAGATGAATTTATTTAGAGTTTGAGTTACTCATTTTGTTTAGGACTTAAAATCCAAAGTGAGAACAATATTATTTTGTTTCATAGGATTTTGAGGTATTGATAAAGAATGCAATAAAGGGTGATTTCCTTGCCATAAAATTTGGTTCACGGATTGTATATTTTCCTTGAATATTGTGCATAGGTAGTCTATTGATATTCAATTTTCTTTGAGTGAATGCCAAGGTTTTTCACTCCATAAATATCGTTCTTTGATTTATGATTAATGATTAAATATATTAGGTTGATATGCAATGTAATATATCTCGTGATGATTTAATTAAGTAGTGTTTTTTTTGCAGGTACATATATTTTTTATATTTCTGATTGTGAGCTAAATGTTGATTAGTAGTTCTATTTATTAGGGTAGATTGTTTATGATTATGCTTAACATTTATTTTTCTCACTTTGAACATATTTATGAGCTGTGAACTAATGTGGAAAAGACCCATCCTTAACCACCCAAATTGCAATGAAATGATTCCTCTGGGATGGCCTAAACATAATCATAAGGATTTGGCAAATTAAAATGGAAAAAGCTGCAGAAAACCATCACCCCTCGAGGTACACGAGTGCAGATGGAAAGACCCATCCTTAACCACCCAAATTGTGAAATGATTCCTCAGGATATAAACATAATCATAAGGATTTGGCAAATTAAAATGGAAAAAAAGCAAAAAAATAATCTGTACCCTCAGGTACCAGTCTGAACTAAATCCACCAAAGCCATCAAATGATTCCTCGGGATGGCTAAACATAATCATAAGGATTTGGCAAATTAAAATGGAAAAAAAGCTAGAAAATATCATACCCTCAAAGAATTGCAGGAGTATGCACTAAACCACCCAGAAATCCACCAAAGTGCCATCAAATGATTCCTCTGGGATGGCTAAACATAATCATAAGGATTTGGCAAATTAAAATGGAAAAAAATCAGAAAACCATGTACCCTCAAAGAGGTACACAGTACTGAGATGCACTAAACCACCATCCACCAAAGCGCCATCAAATGATTCCTCATGGCTAAACATAATCATAAGGATTTGGCAAATTAAAATGGAAAAAACTGCAGAAAACCATCTGTACCCTCCAAAGAGGTACACAGGGTACAGATGGAAAAGACCCATCCTTAACCACCCAAATTGCAATGAAATGATTCCTCTGGGATGGCTAAACATAATCAGGATTTGGCAAATTAAAATGGAAATGTGTACCCTCAAAGAGAGAGTCTGGTCTAAACCACCGAAATCCACCAAAGCGCCATCAAATGCTTCCTTTGCAATGTTCTAAACATAATCATAAGGAATTGGCAAAATAAATTTGGAAAAATCAGAAAATCATCACACCCTCAAAGAGGTACAGTCTGAATGCACTAAACCACCGAAATCCACCAAAGCGCCATCAAATGATTCCTCCGGGATGGCCTAAACATAATCATAAGGATTTGGCAAATTAAAATGGAAAAAAGCTGACCATCTGTACCCTCAAAGAGGGCACCAGTGATGCACTAAACCACCAATCCACCAAGCGCCATCAAATGCTTCCTTTGCAATGTTAAACATAATCATAAAAATTGGCAAAATAAATTTGGAAAAATCGAAAACCATCTGACCTCAAAGAGGTACCAGTGCAGATGGAAAAGACCACCGAAATCCACCAAGGCGCCATCAAATGATTCCTCGGGATGGCCTAAACATAATCATAAGGATTTGGCAAATTAAAATGGAAAAAAGCGAAAACCATCTGTACCCTCCAAAGGGAGGTACAGATGCACTAAATCATCCAAAGCGCCATCAAATGCTTCCTTTGCAATATTCTAAACATAATCATAAGGAATTGGCAAAATAAATTTGGAAAAAGCGCAAAAAAATAATCTGCACCCTCAAAGAGGTACAGTGCATGCACTAAACCACCAATCCAAAGTGCCATCAAATGATTCCTCCGATGGCTAAACATAATCATAAATTTGGCAAATTAAAATGGAAAAAAGCTCAGAAAACTATCTACCCTCCAAAGAGGTACACAGTCTGAATGGAAAAGACCCATCCTTAACCACCCAAATTGCAATGAAATGATTCCTGGATGGCTAAACATAATCATAAGGATTTGGCAAATTAAAATGGAAAAAAGCGCAAAAAACAATCAGTACCCTCAAAAGGTACCATCTGAATGCACTAAACCACCCGAAATCCACCAAGCGCCATCAAATGCTTCCTTTGCTAATTAAACATAATCATAAGGAATTGGCAAAATAAATTTGGAAAAAGCTAGAAAATCATCAGTACCCTCAAAGAGGTACACGAGTACACACTAAATACCCAATCCACCAAGCGCCATCAAATGCTTCCTTTGCAATGTTCTAAACATAATCAGAATTGGCAAAATAAATTTGGAAAAAAGCAAAACCATCTGTACCCTCAAAGAGGTACAGTCAGATACTAAACCAAATCCACCAAGCGCCATCAAATGCTTCCTTGCAATGTTAATAATCATAAGGAATTGGCAAAATAAATTTGGAAAAAGCAGAAAACCATCATCTCCAAAGAGGTACACATCGATGCAAAATACAAGCCGAATCCACCCAAAAGCATGTAATGAACATTATTTCTAGTATCGAAACATAAAAAGGCAATAAACTATCTATTATTTATTGCACATATTTATTAGTCTTGTCATTACAATTTCCTCAACGAATTAACTCAATCACTATTGCTTAAAGACGAAAGACCTGTCAAAATCTCCTAAATACAATGGCGGATAATGTCATGTATCAAAATGTTTTCTGAAATAATATCCATCATGAGCTTAGTGTACCCTTCGATTGGTTCATTGTGGAGCTCGAGTTAAATTCACGCATGTAGAACATTGTATCGGTTTTCTTTACGCGATGTGTGATATTATATGCCTAAAAACACCGGGCATAACGGATAAAGGTGTTGCAACTTAGAAACACGTTGAACGCTATCGACTTTAGTTTGGTTTCTACAACAAAAAAAAAGTATGATTAACTAATATTTAAAATACTAAAACTAATACATAAATGGAAAATTACTCTTGGCTTTCTTGGATCTCTCCCAATATCCTTTAAGCCTTGATTGGAAACACCCTTTGGCGTTGCTTGGTTGGATCATTTAAGATGCCTTTTCCCTTATCTCATGTGGTTAACTTCTTATTCTTAATTGCTTTGTAAGATGGGAGAATTCCCACTTATTATGTCGACATCATCATATAGTTTTGCCAGGGATCCAAGCATATAGTCCTCAGCTCTCTTATTTCCCTGTGCCCTGATGCTTATTTGATATGCATATCGACTTATGTGGTTCAGAAAAATAATGCCAGCATTTCCATCTGTGCTTGGCACATCTCTTAATTTCCTGTATGCACTATCAATATAAATATCCCTCTTTGCTCTAGTAGACCACCGCATGAGAAGATACTTGTCTGGAATGCGCACAACATCCTCCTGACTAAGAACTCTAATACAGTGGGCACAAAGAATTCCCATCATTTCAAATTTTTTGCATGTACAAGTTACTAGGGTAGTCTGTCGAAATGCACCTCCATGTTTTGGATGCATTTTTTATTCTCTAAGTTTCTTACCAAATACTCCATAGTGTGTCATCCCTTGATAGGCCTCCAACACCATGCAAAATTCCTCTTCAAACATAACGTAAACCTTTCTTGTATGAACAAAGACTTGTTTTAGAATTGGGTGGTCTTGACAGAGAACAATCGATGATGGTACACTTGAAGTCTTCGTCATTTTCATTATGCCATGTCTCCATAAGCTTTTCCGAAACAATCAGAGTGACTGTTGGTTTAGATATTCCGACATACATTGTTCATGGACTCACTACGTTGCGTTGACAAGATGCCCATGCAGAATGAGTCCTTGCTGAATGCGGTGGACCACTTGGATCTAATCTTATAAAGCTCGGACAGCCAAGCATGATCATGCAAATTGCCTTCTTCTAGCAGCACCAAGCCTCTTTAAACTCTTCCTCGAGTCACACTTACTCATGCATTTATAAAAAGCCCTTACTATCTTATTACTATTGAAGCAATGAACTTTGGAAGGAGCTTTCTTTGAAATATGCCATTGGCACAACCTATGATGAGTGTGCGGCAAGCTTCAATAGCTCGCTGATCTTGATCGTGAATATTGTCATAGGATAATGCGTTTCATCAACCAGAAATGTTTGGAATAGCCATGAATGACTCAATTGTCTCTTGATAAAAGGCTACTCCAAATAATACATTTTGCCGGTGATGATTTACTCCAACAAGAGGGCACAAACAAGATTATATTTATTGAGTCGATAGCTTGTATCAAATATTATCACATCCCAAACAATCATATTCTATCCCAGACATGCCATTGCTAAAGAAACTTACTAAGTAATCAGACTCATCAACTACATCCATGCAAACATCCCATCAGCTGCTTGCCTTTCCTTAAACAGTTGCATTAATGCGTTACTATCACTATTCGCAATCCTCGATCTTTTCTCTTTCTGAATAAAATTGAAGGCATCTCTTTTTGTGAACCCGACATTCTCTACGCCGCCAACTTCCTCAGTTAGATAATGCATCGGTTGCTAATACCGACCTCTCATTGTCTTCAACACGCCTTCTCATCATTAACGAATCTATGTGATCACGAGAAGATGTAGGTCGGCTGCCAAGAATGATTATGACATTACGTATGTTTCTTAATCGTCAATTCCCCCAAATCAGAGAATCTAATCATCATGGACAAGTTCTTGTATCAACTTTCGGAATTTTGTTAAGCCTTTAGGTGACTTCTTCCGACCCTTTTGCACATAGAAATCTTTTGATTTTAATTTCTTTGAGTTTGGCCAATAACTAGTATGGTCCTTTCGAACGAAGCCAATTTGATGTGCATAGTCAGATGCGATGCATATGCCTCCGTTTCATTACGAGCAGTGGTCTTGGAGTTTCTCCAAATATGGGTCATTATGCATTTACAGCGAGCAGAGATACAAAATATGTTAGAAAATATGGATGGAAAATACCGAAACCACAAACGCCATCAAATGCTTCCTTTGCAATGCCCTAGACATAATCATAAGGAGTTGGCGAAATAAATGGAAAAAAAAGATCAAAGGGTGCACCTCAAAAGTACACAGTCTGGTCTAAACCACCCGAAACCGCCATCAAATGCTTCCTTTGCAATGCCAGACATAATCATAAGGAGTTGGCAATAAATGGAAAAAAGATCAAAAGTCTGCCCTCAAAGAGGTACAGGTGGTCTAAACCACCCAGAAACCACAAAGCGCCATCAAATGCTTCCTTTGCAATGCCCAGACATAATCATAAGGAGTTGGCAAATAAATGGAAAAAAAGATCAAAAGGGTCAGTACCCTCAAAGAGGTACACTGAGATGCACTAAACCACCCGACCACACAAGCCATCAAATGCTTCCTTTCGCCTAGACATAATCATAGTTGGCATAAATGGAAAAAAAAAAGATCAAAGGGTCTGTACCCTCAAAGAGGTACCAGTCAGATGCACTAAACCACCAAACCACAGCGCCATCAAATGCTTCCTTTGCAATGCCTAGACATAATCATAAGGAGTTGGCAAATAAATGGAAAAAAGATCAAAAGGTCGTACCCTCAAGATACCAGTCAGATGCACTAAACCACCCAAAACCACAAGCGCCATCAAATGCTTCCTTTGCAATGCCTGGACATAATCATAAGGAGTTTAAATAAATGGAAAAAAGATCAAAGGGTCGTACCCTCAAAGAGGTACCAGTCTGGCACTAAACCACCCCGCCATAAAATGCTTCCTTTAATGCCCAGACATAATCATAAGAGTTTAAAAATAAATGGAAAAAAGATCAAAGTGCGTACCCTCAAAGAGGTACACAATTCTGATGCACTAAACCACCAAACCACACAAAATGCTTCCTTTGCAATGCCCTAGATATAATCATAAGGATTTGGCAAAATAAAATGGAAAAAAAGCGTCAAAATGGTTGTACCCTCAAAGAGGTACAGTCTGCATAATACCCACCCAAAATCACCCAAGCGCCATCAAATGATTCCATTATAATGTTCTAAACATAATCATAAGGTTGGGGAAAAAGGGAAAAAAGATCAAAAGTGCGTACCCTCAAAGAGGTACCACAGTACATATGCAAAATACCCATCCTAAATCACCCAAAGCGCCATCAAATGATTCCTTTGCAATGTTCTAAACATAATCATATGAAATTGGCAAAATAAATTTGGAAAAAAGCGCAAAAAAAATAATCTACCCTCAAAGAGGTAACAGTCTGGTCTGCACTAAACCACCAGAAACCACCCACATCAAATGCTTCCTTTGCAATGCTGACATAATCATAAGGATTTGGCAAAATAAAATAGAAAAAAGTCAAAATGGTCGTACCCTCAAAGAGGTACGGTCTGATGCATAATACCAAAATCACCCAAAGCGCCATCAAATGATTCCATTATAGTGTTAAACATAATCATAAGGAGTTGGGAAATAAATGGAAAAAGATCAAAGTCGTACCCTCAAAGAGGTACAGTCTGGATGCACTAAACCACCCAAAATACACAAGCGCCATCAAATGCTTCCTTTGCAATGCCTAGACATAATCATAAGGAGTTGGCAAAATAAATGGAAAAAAAGATCAAAGAGTGCGTACCCTCAAGAGGTACCAGATGCAATGCATATACCCAAAATCACAAGCGCCATCAAATGATTCCATTATGTTTAAAAATAATCATAAGGAGTTGGCAAAAAAATGGAAAAAAGATCAAAGATGCACTCAAAGAGGTGCTGAGATGCAAAATAACACTCAAAATTAAATATTCGACAAAAAAATATCCAAATTGCTTCTAATTGGAAGTAATGAACATATTCTCTTCAGATAAAAGAATAATATCACTAATAAACTGTAGAAAAAATGCACGAGAAGCATTACTGATGAATTTGTATTTAATACATCCTTAGCTAAAATGGTTGTTATTTCCTAAACGTTCTCTATCTTCATGGTTCTTTTGTAAAGAGATCAATTTTTCAGTATCTCCTCTCACCATTTCGTTTGCTTGAAAAAACTAACCTGAACCCTAAATCTATATATTTCTTTAAATTCCTCCCGCATTGAGCGGGGCGGTGGGGGAAAGGAAATGTCAATCTGGCGGCGCCGTTATGCGCCGTCGTTATCGCCATCGGCGTTTTCGGTAGGGCCAGACGAAAGCCGTCCGTTATCTCATTTACTCAGTTAATCCTAAATCGGCAAAATCCGGGACCGCGCGTCGTCGTTGATTGGTCCGACGTAAAATACGTCGCGGACTCGAATATTCTCCCTCGTCATTCGTTGGTTGAGTTTTATTCAACAAAGCAATTTTCTAATGGATGTGATTTGAGGCCTTCCACTGCGCCTAGAGTTGAAGTTGGAGGAGACGATCTACCTGTTTTCTACACACTTGTATCATTATATATATATATATATATATATAACAGAAGAATATATTTATTGAGTGATTTTTTAGAAAAAGAAAATAAAGTTAATTATGACTTACAGGTAATGGTTGATCTAGATGCGCCAAACCCTAGCAATCCAACGTTGAAAGAGTACCTCCATGGTAATTAACCTTGTAATATTTTCATTCTTAGGTGATTTGACTAATATACATATATAGGCAACGTAATTTTTTATATATTTATATATCTAACAACTAAATTTTCATATTTATTTTAATAATACTTAAATTTTTAATATTATATCAAAAATAATATCATCATCACTTTTTAAAGTGGAATACATCTTTTTATGCATAAAAAAGTATTATTTTTCTATATATTAAATTTTAGATGTTAGATATATAAACACATACAAATTGTGTGTTATGTAAGTAAATTTTCTAAATATTAAATAAACTTCATATATTTTTTGTGATATAGTAATCATATTTATCAAAAATACATGTTTTTATTAATATTGTGTTAATTAAGCTTAGAAATTCAAATAGAGTATGCTCACATATTACCTACCATATTCGATTGCCTTTTTTTGGAATGGGTATCCACCCAACACCCCACCCATCTTATGGGTGGGGATGTCGTTAATGACTAATCACAGGCCATTATCATCACATGTGTCGTTTTTCCTCACCATCACGCATAGGCCTCCGGAGATCGAACTTCTCGGGGTTCCTATGCTTTCGCCAACTAAGCTAAGAGACGGTGGGTTATTCGATTGCCTTTCTCTTTACTCCATGTCGCCATCACTTCTTTCGGATTGATATCTTTTTGTCGAATGTATCTATTGGAATTTTTTTCTTTAACTAAATCATAGAATATTGACTTGTAATTATTGTTCGTTAAGTAGTTCCAATTACGCTGTTAACTTCAAAAAAAATATCATCAAATTATAAATTTTGTTTTCACATATTAATAATCATGATTGATATGACACTGAAAATTTCACTAATCGAAGCACGAATCTTGATGTCAAAATCAATCTAATTCTGAGTTAAGACTAATCCAGATCAAATGTTTAAAATATAATTGAAAATTTTGCAATATCAGTCGGCTAAATATGTGTTTTATAGTCAAATCGGCGTCTTGACGAGCGGATCAAACAAGCCTAAGATCTCTAATTCGACTTCATTTGAGCATTCAAATACTTAAAATACATGAGATGATCGAAGGAATCATTTCGAGCCGTCCGATGGAGTGGTTTGGATTTTGCATGTATTTATAGAAACGCCACTCCTTTAATCTATAAATAACTCCTAATTTTTCACATGAGGAGAGGCAAGCAAAGAGAAGAGAGCTCTAAGGCTTGAAGATCCTCAAGCATAATCGTAATACCGGCATGGCGATCGCCGTGCCAACCATCGCGACCATTGCCATCGCCATGCCGATCCGCCCCGTCACCATCGCCGGTCATCACCGTAACCACTTATCGCGGTCCCCTCTCGATCATCATCGTCATCACCGTTTCATCGCCGACCATCGTCATGTCGCGCACCACCGACCATCACCACGCCGCCATCAACCACCACAGATCATCATCGTCGCCGACCACCGCCCATCGCATCGTTACCATCTCTGCCGGTCATCACCACCATACCATTCTTGGTCAGCTACTGCGTTACCATCACCAACTACCACAATTATAATAACTTGCCGCGATATTTGTTGTTACATGATTCTGGGATTCCCATTGTCAGGCTTTCTCATATACAATTCTGTTATCCCATATCTGGAAAACTTTGTACTCTGAAACAGATATATAGTGGAAAATTTTTGTTGGGCTAGGCCCCATGGTTTTTTCCCCCTCTTTTTGGTATTTTTCCATGTAAAAATCCTAGAGTTTCTTGTTCACTCTTCAAATATCTGTGTGTGTGTTGGATTTCACACAATACTAAAGCACTTTATTTTACCGCATGGTTTTCTCATGCATTTGAAAACTATAGGAACATTCCCTTTACATCTTCACAATGGTTGACAATCTAACTTTATGTTTAGAATAACACTACCTATATGGTGAAGAAAATCTTACTCTCATGGAACATATAAGAAAAATCAAGATTCATCAAGCTTGATCCTTCAGCTTTTGTTGGAGACTAGGGGACAACTCTTAATCTCAAAAGATTATCAAAATTAATATTCTGGATATCTGATTGATTACCAGTTCGAGAAGCAAGTCAGTAAAATTAATGAAAAAGGCAAAGGTCAAGGAGCAACTTTGACTACAAGTTCAAATAAATATTTTGATTTGACCCCTTCCACACAGGTTAACGCAAGTGAAGACTCTGACAAACAACCTCGGATAGGTCAAAACTTCATACCTACTCCACACAGGTTAATGTCATCGAGCAAAGACTCTGACAAACAATCTCGGATAGGTCAAACCTTTGCACCTACTCCACAAAGGTTAACGTCATCGAGTGAAGACTCTGGCAAACAACCTCAGATAGGTCAAAACTTCGCACCTATTCCTCACAGGTTAACGTTATCGAGCGAAGACTCTGACAAACAACCTCGGATAGGTCAAAACTTCATACTTACTCCACACAGGTTAATGTCATCGAGCAAAGACTCTGACAAACAACCTCGGATAGGTCAGAACTTCGTAGTTACTCCACACAGGTTAATGTCATCGAGTGAAAACCCTAACAAACAATCTTGGATAGGTCAAAACTTCACACCTACTCCCCATAGGTTAAAGTCATCGAGCAAAGACTCTAAAAAATAACCTCAGATATGTCAAAACTTTAGACCTACTCTACACATGTTAACATCATCGAGCAAAGACTCTGACAAACAACCTCGGATAGGTCAAAACTTTGCACCTACTCCATATAGGTTAATGTCATTGAGCGAAGACTTTGATAAACAACCTCGGATAGGTCAAAACTTCAAACCTACTCCACACAGGTTAACGTCATTGAGCGAAGACTCTCACAAACAACCTCGGATAGGTGAACACTTCGCACCTACTCCACAGAGGTTAATGTCATCAAGCGAAGACTTTGACAAATAACCTCGGATGGGTCAAAAATCCTTGGTGGATTCCATTCAGCCTCTTCCATACAGGTTAACGTCATCAAATAATTCTTTGACAAACAAGCTCAGGTGGGTCAAAAATTCTCAGTAGATTGGATTCAACCTCTTCCATACAGGTTACTATCATTAAGTAATACTTTGATAAACAACCTTGGATGGGTCACAAATCCTTAGCGAATTCGATTCGACCTCTTCCATACATGTTAACGTCATCAAGTAACACTTTGACAAACAACTTCGGATGGGCCAAAAATTCTCAGCTGATTTGATTCAACCTTCTCCATATAGGTTAATGTCATCAAGTAACATATTGACAAACAACCTCGGATGGGTGAAAAATTCTCAGCGGATTTGATTCAACATCTTCCATACAGGTAAATGTCATCAAGTAACACTTTGACAAACGATTTGTCCCACTACATAGTTAGTTACATGATTTTTTTAATTAAATGTAATATTCTCATTTAATTCTAATAAATTAAGGTCATTTTTTTATACTTTTTAACCAGGTTTTTTAAGGTATATCTCTATCTTTCTTAATGTAGAATGAATCTGATACTTCTAGTCTCCTGATTGTGTCATCAGATGGCCTGTGTTTTTGACCAAACCATCTAAGGTGACTCTCTCTAATCTTATATGCTCCAACCTTCTCATGGATATATTCGTTTTACATTTTGACTCAAAGTGTAAAACTGCTCATCAACCTGAGCATCCTCATCTATGCAACACTTAAACTTAATTTTATGCTTCTCTTTTACAGACCAACAGTATGCATCATAGAGCCTTGTTGGTCTCACAATGATCTTTTTTTTTTCCTTCATTATGAGAGGTACTTTTCTATCACACAACAGGTCTAATGCATTTCTCCACTTCAACCATCCAACTTAAATTCTACTAATAACATCTTCATCTATTTCACTATCACTTTAACAGAAATTTAAGATATCTAAAATATTTGCTCTTTTTAATGACTTGATCACCCATTGTCATAACCTCACCACTAGATCTACTGCTACTAAAATTGCACTAAATGTATTTGATTTTAGATATACTCAAATGAAAGGCTTTAGACTTTAAGATGAACCTCCATAATTCAATTTCTCTTGAACTATCCCTCTAGTATTATCTACAATAACCCATAATTTCATTCGAATGAGCCATTTTTCAAAGAAATACATTATTCATGTATAAAAAACTTTTCATTTCTATAATTTCAAATGGTGCAACATCTAAAAATATATACATCATTTTGGCATACCCCAACATTATTAAGTGACCTTCATGTCATACCTTAAAATTTTACATCATTTTGGCAAGCAATATAATTATTTCACAATGCAATGAAGCAATAAACATAAATATGAAAATAATTCAACCCTTCAATTGGGTAAAAATTGAATGGTCTAATTTAAATCATTATGATATTTGTAACAATTTAAATTAGAAAGCATTAAAGAACTATAGGTCAAGCAGTATAATATTTCATTTCTAATTTAGAGGTTTCATTCATCAATTTAAAGGATGCAATTACAATGATTTTCTTTGGTTTCTCATAAATTTAATATCTGTAGTTAACCTTATGATGCACACTTTATATCTACAATTGATTTTACACACATCTTATATTTGAACTAACCTTGAACCGACATAGTAAAAATATTGGAGATTTCTTCCTTAAATAAATAATAACTTAGCTTTGAGGCAATGAATTATTTAATCTTGGATCATATATAATTGAATAAAACACACTAAGTAGACATGTAAATATATTATATAATGTATATATAATATTGGTTACAATAGTGTTCGAGATACATATATAATTAGATAATAGAGTTGATGATGATGGAATGCCTCAAAAGTTTATCTTAAAAGTAGCTGACATAAATATATAACACTATTAATAACTAAATAAATATGCTGATTAGTGGATTGATATGTATATTATGATCTCAAGTACTTATATATATATATATATATATAGTTCGTTTTCATTATGAGAAGAATCTTTGACCACCAAAGCCAGCCTCTCACAATTGAAGTAGGCAGCTGCGACAAGTGAACTGAGATCGTATGCTAGTGCGAAGGATTGTGTGCTGAAGTTTTCTCTTGCGTTTAGACTGGAGACACTATTCCTTTTATGTTGTCGTAAAAGCGCAAAGACTATGTGATGGATTCCGATTACTAGACGAGGGCCGTCACACCTTACCAATTCATGCCCTGTATATAGTATATATGCATGGTCATTACTAATGAATGAGAACAACTATGAATATGAAAAGAGATTGAGATTAGAAGAGTCTAAGATTTATATACATAATAGCATCTTTGACATTTTGAAAAAACAAATCTGTGAAGTTTGTATTTCACCATATGTTGATTTATGATAGTTGTTTTAACAAGCTTCTCATGGATGTGACTTTTCTTGATTTTTTTGGCTAGATTAAGGTTTTTGGCCATTGCCGTGCTTGCTTGTTTGCTTCAATTTTTATAAACATAGTATTATCATTATTATATATTTTGCTATAAAATGATAGAAATGGTACTATAATTTTGAAAGGTTTACATACATATCGCACAATTCTTTACATTTACACATCTAACACCCAATGCTTTATATTTATATTTCTAACAGTTTACTAATGTATAAAAAGTGTTCTCACTTTTAAAGAGGTAATAGTAGTACTATTTTTTTATGATCTTAATGATTTTAGTGTTATGCATGTAAATATCAAACTTTACATGTTAGATATATAAATATATATGAATTATATGGTATGTATGTAAATGCCCAAAGAGCTTTTTGTTCATAGCTCTTATGTTATTAAAGGTTGTCATTTGAAAAATTATGAAATGTCCTTCTTCATCAACTTCAATCATTAACCACTTGTTCAGTCTAATAGATAACACTAATTGCTTTAGATAGTTCATTAATTTTTGCAAGTGGATGTGGCTATAACTATTATCTCTGGATTATCTTGTGCTTAAATTATAATTTTTATAAACAAGTTTAAGAATTTTGAATTGAATATTGGATTGGGTGATTTAAACATGTTTTATCAAAAAATCATCTTTAACTTATCCTTCACAATTGTACTCAAAATCATACCTTTGGGAACACTAAAGAAGAATTTTTCAAATTATATATGGATTTAAAATCAAAGACTAACCTAAATACAAATCAACATGCTACTATTCATTCTATCATAAAGTGTGCTCATAAAATTCTTGATAAGGTGGCTTCTAATGAAACTTTAATGAAGAATAATAAGACAATTGTTCTTCCTAAACTTATAGATTCCAATTGCATTACTAATTTAAATTAGGTAGAAAAATTAATTAAGGATGTTATCTTCCTTAACTTTAGAAAGAGGTTCATTTGCCTTTTCTCCTATTGTATAACTATATTATAAGGATTGAATTCTTTTCACTCTTCAATTGATTATTAATAAACTATGAACAGTGAAGTGAGTAGTACAAGTATCTAATGTCTAATAACTATGACCATATGGCATGCAACTATCCTCTAAGTTTCAATATTTTGAATTTTATTCAATTTATGGATTCCATAATGACTACCATTTTGATTCTTTTATGACTACCTCATATTTTATGGAAATAATTTTATCTTAGTTCATCATAATAGTGATAAAGAACATATCAAATTGATAGAATTATGAGTTTTAGTCTTGATAACATAATCTGTAATTTGTAATATAAAAGTATTGTTAAGCTTCAATTAAAAAGACCTAAAATCTTATCAAAATTCACAACCTTTAATTTTTTTACTAACCTAGAACATATACAAAGAATAATAGGATTAATATTTATAAGAAATACCTTGTTTATTAGGGCGCCCTTCCTAACTTAGCAAATATTATTTGGGCATTTTTTAAGAGGATCCTATCTCAAACTCTCCTTATTATAATATGATAATGACATATATATTCTTATTGGTAAATTTCTAAGCTCTCCCTTTATCTATTTTAATATTTTCAACTACGTTAGAATTGATACAATTTTTCTCTCTCACATATGGATTAACACTTTTGACTTATATATTATTTAACACTTAACAAGAAATATCTAAGATAAGAATCACTTTTTTCTCTTTTAAAAAAATCATATAGAGGTAGCAAATATTTTAGATTCCATGACATGTGGATCCATCATAAGGGCTTTCTATCTTTTGTTAAGGAGAATTAAAATGCCCTAATAGAAGGCTTTGTTCTCATCACTTTGTGGCTCATACCAAACATAAATAAGATGACCTTGAAATAATAGAATAATGATATCTTGGCATTTTCTTTGACTACATCGAGAACTTTGAAGAAGAGGGCAATCTTGAAGACAATTTACCATCCATTGGTAACTTATTAAATAAAATTTATCCCAATAAAAATATGATTAAATTGAATAATTTTTATGATTGTAAAGCAAAGCATTGGATTATATGGCATTTCATGGGGAAATGAATATTAAATATGACCACACTCGTGTCAATAGTAGAATGAACATTAATAATTTATTAAACTAAAAATATACATAGAATTGAACTTCCATATCATGATTTGAGCAAAATTTTTATAATAAAATTTTGTTAAAATTTTTTGTAGGATAAAAATTACACTTATCTAATGTTGATTGGTTTTTTATGCATGATGAATTCCCTCACTAATAAGAATAATGCTATGTTTTGGGGATTCTATCATTGGAATAAAATGAGCAAGAAGTGTTTGACCTAAAAAAATGAATGTGAGGGTTAATGGACTTCCTTATATTTTTATATATCCCCTTTCATTTAATTAGTAGGTTGGAATTTTTTTTATGTAGTCTTAATAATCTATTATGGTGGAATCTATTAATTACATTTAATTTTGAATGTAAACTATTAAATTTTTTATATTTTATTTGTTGATGATATTATTATCTTTACTAATGGTACTGAGTGTTCTCTTAAGTGTATTATCCACCTCTTGAAGCAATATAAGTTTATTTCGATAGCTCATTAGGTTTAAGAAGTCTACTTTTATTGCCCAACCTAATTATTCTAGAAGTAACAACAACAACTAATACAATAACAAGCCTTTATCTCATTATGTAGGATTGGCTACCTGAATCCTTCTTCTCCATTATGTCCTATTCAGTGTCAAATTCTCATTTAATTGTAATAAATTAAGATTATCTTTTATACATCCTAACCAAGCCTTTCTAGGTCTACATCTACCTTTCTTAATATAAGGTGAATCTAATACATAAAATCTTTCAATTAGGTCATCGGACGATAGACTCTTTATGTGACCAAAACATCTAAGGTGACTCTCTCTAATATTATCTATCATTGGAGCTACTCCATCCTTTTCACGAATATATTCATTTCACATTTTATCTCTAAGAGTAAAGCCACTCATCCACCTATGCATCCTCATCTCTGAAATGCATAACTTAATTATATACTTCTCTTTTATTACCCAACATTTTTCGCCATAAATCTTTGTAAGTCTTACCATTATTTAATAAAATTTTCTCTTAAGTCTAAGCAGCACTTTTTTATTATATAACAAGCTAGATGCATTCCTCCACTTAAACCATCTAGCTTAAATTCTACTAAGAACATCCCCATCTATTTCATCATCATTTTGAACATTGACCCATGATATCTAAACATTCACTCTTTTTAATAACTTGATTACCCAATGTCACAACCCCTACACTATAACTTCTACAACTAAAGTTGCACTCCATATTCAATTTTAGATCTACATAAACAAAAAGTTTTATACTCTAAGATTGCCCTCCATAATTCAAGTTTCTCTTGGACTCCCTCTCTCATCATATCAACAAATAGAATGTCACTAGAACAAAGCTTACACCAAGGTACATCTTCCTTTAAATGCCTAGTAAGGACATTTATAACTAAAGAAAAAAGATATGGGCTTAAAGCTGATCCTAATTATCCTATAAATAAAATTAAAATTATTAGGGATATTGCTTTTTTTGAAATATTGTTTTTATTTTACATAGGTATTCTTATTTATAACATAAAAAGGCATTGGTTGAGAGTAGACTATTTATATCTCTTAAAGAAATATTGATTTAGATTAAATGCATCTTCTCAACTATTCTTTCTTATCTCTCTCAAGTGATAATTGTACCAAAAATGTCAGTAATAAATTTAATATTTTACTTAATAATTTTTTGTTGAATGCAAAAGAAAATGGTAACAAAATTATTTAAGTCAACTAGATTAATGTGTGTTGTCCTGTCTTTAAGGTGAGTTTGGTTTTGTGGGCTCCGAAAATTCGTCACCGACCTCTAGACAATATTTGAATTGTTGAATTGAAGAGAGTGATTGAAAGTGTTGGTGTAATTTTCAGAAGGCAGATGGAATGGTAGATAAGACACTACCCAGACATTTCGCCCTCATTTTGTGAGGACTTTAGATCTGGTTCCAGGTTTCCTATAGGCGTAAGCCCCTATAGTTAATTAACCATCCTAGTAAGTGAGAGAGAACTTTGAATTAAGGCTAATCATTAGATCACTGAATGTGTTGCGTATAGAAGCAGAATGTAGAGTTTTAGAATTTAAGATATGAAATTCATCATTTTAGCTTAAACCGGATGGTTGGGGGAATGATGACGTGCCCTATCTAGATCTCATGGTTTCGTCATCCGGGGCAGTCGCGGTCCCTAGTCTACTTAGTCATGGGAGGTAGTCAATTGACGTAAGGATCCTCATCGCAACACATGGGTTACATCGTCCAAGAAATCCTTGTAGACCTGGAGTGGTGTTTATCTAAGGAGACAATCTTAAGTCTACCTTAGCTGACAGAGGGTTATTTTTTCTATCAAGTATACCCTATAATTCACAACTCAAAGGGCAGAGCCATTGGGGAGCATACAGGCTACAATCTTGATCGTAATATAATGGAGCTGGACTAGCCAAACCATCCATCGTCGAGGACTCGTAGCGCTTCATCTGTGGAACTCTTGCCAAGCCAGCATTGGTGGACACGGGCCACATCCTTACTAGCAAGAGATTGATTGAGAGTGAACATAGCAGAACACTTAATTTGACATTGGCTCCTTCGTGAGCTAGAGTTTTCTTAGTTTATCACCTCCGACAAATAGTTGCGGAAGGTGGATAGATTGAGTTTTGATTTAAGCTTTTAATGATAAAATTCCATTTAAGCAATTTTTTATATTGATTTTTTATTTTAGTTGAAAAATTGATTAATTTGAATATGTTTAAGAGCTTTAGATCCTGTCAACTCTGTTTAGCTGCTAACAGAGGATTAGATCTACTATCACCTGACAGAATCAGTTTTTCAGATATTCATTATAGGTTTTTAAGTTTTGTTAACCTGGACCCAGTCCTAAGACTAAATCAGAAAGTAAACCGCGCAGCATCCTCAGACACTTGAATTTAGGAATTCAGCATAATGTCGAGGCCCATGCGGGTGTACTTAAGACTTTATGTAGTGTTTGTTTCTTAATTATAAGATTGATTTTAGATTTTCATTTAATTCAAATTTAGCCTGCGCAGCCTTTTCAAACATTAAAATTTGCACTTGAAATCTCTATGTCCGAGCACATGCAGGTATTTATAGCTTAGCTAATTTCATTTAATTAATGAAATCATTGATTTTGAAAATCATAATTAGGATGAAATTCCTTGATTTTTGGTAGAAGGAAGCTCTATGGTCTTTATTAATTTTGATTTAGTATCGCCTTCTGTCTGCTTGTATAAATAGTTACAGATCTGGTGGTAAAGAAGAAATTTTGAATTGATCTAATATCTTATTAGATTTTTTAGATTAATATTTAATATATTCCAATTTAGCCTATGCAGTCTTTTCAGACATTAAAATTTGCACTTGAAATCTCTATGTCTGAGCAGGAATTTATAGCTCAGATAATTTCTCCTAATTAGTGAAATAATTGAATTTGAAAATCATAGTTAGGATGAAATTCATTGATTTTTGATGAAAGGAAGCCTTATGATTTCTGTAGATTTTGATTTAATAACGTCTTTTGTCTGCTTGTATAAAGAGTTGCATATTCGATCACGAAGAAAGTATTTTGATTTAGATTGTAGTTTAAAATATCGCTTGCGCTTTGTTTGCTTGTTGAGCTTTTGTAATTCTCTCAATTTGATTATGTTCAATCTACATCACTTTTGATAAGTTATGTTGATTTCAGTGTTTATTACTTTAGCCCTACTCATGCTTATTAGCTAGCATAGTAATTACCTCCCTATTCGTATAAGAGTTATTAAACCCAATTTGGATTCCTCCTTAGACTGCAAGTTTATTGCAAGTTTGTTATGGGTTTAGTATTAGTCTTCGCCAAATTTCAATTAACTTTTGCTTAATTTTAAGGAATTTACAAGAAAAGAGAACTCACTCTATCGCTTTAATTTAAGCCATAGAGAATTGCTATTAGAGTTTGTGAGTTTAATATTAGCCTCCCCAAAGTGTGTGAGTTTAATATTAACCTCTTCTAAATTTTACTTAGATTTTAAATGAGTGTTCTATTCTTTCTAAAATTTTCTTTAAAGGCTTCCCCCCTTTTTTCTTGTTTGATGCTTTTAGTTTAAAATTAGCTGCAGGTTTTCTTACTTAGCGTTCTTAAGTCAGTTTATTTCACTCTCCCCTTTTTCTAAGTCAAAAGATTTGACGCAATTTTGGCAGCCTCCCAGCAACATCCCCGTGTAGGGGCCTACATCGGGGGTATTTTGGCTTACTCGATATGCCCTGTTGAGCATAGCGAGCGGTGTCTTGCGATACCACAACCAATTTTTTCATCCCGTCGCACCCTCTTGAGCACGATGAGGCCTTCATATCTGAAAGAAGACAAATGCAATATATATTCATCCCCCCTTTGCCCTTTATTTTCTAAGTCTAGAAATTAGACAAAATTTTGACAGCATTTTATCTAGGGGGAGCGACATCTAACGAGTGTTGGCTTACTCGGTATACCCTGTTGAGCATAGCAAGTGGTGTTTTGTGATACCACAGCCAATTTTTCATCTCGTCGTACCCTCTTGAGCACGATGAGGCCTTCAAACTTGAAAGAAGACAAATACAATATATAATCATCCCCACTTTTCTCTTTTTTTCTAAGTCTAGAAATTAGACAAAATTTCGGCAGCATTTCATCTAGGGGGGGCATTAGCAGTGTTCTTATTGATGCATACTATTGAGCATAGGTGTCTTGACATACAATGTTTTCATCTCGTCAGCGCATTAAACGAGGTCTTCAAACCTGTAAAGAAACACAAGTATATATATATATATATATATATATATATCCACATTTACATATCTCACATATTTTGATGCATTTTTTGGCGCGCTGCAATGCTCGGCAAAGGAACGGGGTTAGGTATGCTATTGGGAATATAAGGTAAGTGCATGAAATTGAAAAGAAGAATTACTCTTGGCGATGTTCTTCCCAGATTACCAAAATTGGAAGGCTAAAGTGAGGAGTGCGATGCCGGAAATTGAAAGAACAATTTGTCTGTTGATGATGTTCTTCCCCGGCTTGCGGTGAAACGAAAATGGGGCGGCTAAAGCAAGGGTGTGATGCCAAAAATTGAAAAGAGAATTCGTCTGTTAATGTTCTTACGGTTTGTGGCAGTGAAAGGATGGGATAAACGAAGAGTCGACTCGGAAATTGAAAGAAGAATTCGCTTGTTGACAATATTCTTCTCCGGTTTACGGTGAAGCAAAAATTGGACGGATTATCTGAGAATCTGACGAAAATCGAAAGAAAAATTTTTTGTTGACAATATTCTTTTGGTTTGAGGACAACAATGGGAAAATAGGCGCATGGTGTAATGCCGAAAATCGAAAAAAAAATTCATTTGTTGATGATGTTCCTCCCCCCATTGCAGTGCAATGAAAATTGGACGAGAAAAAGGTTGTAGGGGGCTGTGGAATTGGGCTGGCTTGGACAGCGAGCTGGTGGGATGTAGAAATTTTGCGGAACAGAAGTTGGGCTGTAGTGGGCTGTAGGAATTCTGCAGAACAGAAGTTGGGCTGTAACAGCGCTGCGGCCGCGGGTTAGGAGAGCGCGCCGGTTTCACGTGGGCTAGTGGGCTGATCATGGGATGGGCGGCGGGAGTAGTACGGCGGGTCGCGAGATTGCGGGCTGCGCCGGAGGTGAAGGCGCAGAAGCAGATTTGGCAGATCGGCGGGCTCGGGGTGGTGCGGCGGCTGGCCCGGGTCGGTGCGGCGGCAGGCTTTGGTACAGCGGGAACGCGGAGCGGGACTGCGCGGAACGGAGCGGGTCAGGTCTGGCCGGAAGCGGGTGCGGCGGGACGGATCAGAAGGCTGGTCAGCGGTTTGCGCCGTCGGGAGCGATGGGTTTTACAGTGGATTCGCGGAACAGCGCTTGCGGTGAACGGGCCGAGACAAAGGAACGCGCGCTTGCTGAGTTCGTGGGAGCAGCGGGTCGGGTTTTGGGACGGAGGGAGCAACGGCGGGATGGGGCGGCGGGAGGGGGCCATGCGCGAGATGCGCTGCGACGGTTTCGGGCTGAGGGACGCGGGCCTTGCGCTGCACGGAGCTGGGGCTGGAGGGCCGGAGGGGTTGCGCCGGCGGGCTGGACGGAATGCGGGTCGGCGGGAGCAATGGAGGGACAAGCCGGCGGGAGCGATGGCGGGACGGGCCGGCGGAAGCGTGCCGTGCGCGGGAAGCACTGCAGCTAGAGGCGCATGCGGGGTGGTGCGCAGAACGTGTGCGGTTTTGCGTGGAACAATGGAAATCGGGGGAGATTTTCCAAAGGGGCGAGGGGAAATTTTACCTTTGTGCAGAAAACGTGGGAACCTAGGAGAAAGAAGAGAAACTGCCGGAAATGGAATGAAATACAGGGAGTCTTCTTTTCTTTTTTCTTTTTGGAGCAGTTGGCAGCAAGAAAAAATTTAAAAATAAAATGAGGGGAACGGTTGCTGCGTGAGAGAGTAATTTAGTAATTTCTAAATAATTTTTAAATTGATTAAATAATTTTAATGTAGATTTCGTGCTGGTAAACTCACATAATCAATATATACATCAATTTAAGGTAATTACATTTGTTACGAACGCGATGGGTTTCGCATCGATTTAGTCGGCGTCAATTGAGTCATTCAGAAATAAAAAAAATGCGTCGCCGCTTTTTATTCGATTCGTCGATCGATTGAGTCGAATAATCTTACTTGATAGATTTCAATGTTTAGCCGATCATCAATTTGTGACGGATGTTTGATCCCGTTGGTGCCTCAACTCATATCGTCGAGACGCGTTGAGACGGCGATCGGTTGATCATCAAGTCCGTCGAATTCGATTTGTAGGCTTGACTTTGACTTATGGAACACATATGGAGGTCAACAGGTTTTAAACCATTTTATTACCGTATCAAATGCATGACCTTAAGCTTTGATGAAATTTATACTAAATCCATTTTATGCAAATTTTTTTTTTTTAGGTATTGGTATTCAAAGCATTTGATTTTAGATTTAAAAATATTATTAATTCTCTTATATGTAGTATACTTTGTATTTTTAAAAGAAAAACCTAAAGATTTCATCTATTTTAATTTAAGATAGAGTAATTAATATTTCATTTTAGTTTAATAGGTGTGCGTGCCCTTTTGAGTTAGCAGATATATATTTAGTTTGTGGAGGCTCATCTATAAGGCCTATTATTTCTTTAATTTTGATGGTTAGAATAAATATTTAATATTAAATATTTTGTCATGATAGTCAATAGTTAATTGTGAATATAATGATACTATGTTTTAGAATAATAAGTGTGTTTGACTGTTAAAGAATGAATTTGAGGGTTAATTGCCTTCTCGATATTTTTATATATCCCCCATCATTTCATTAGTATGTTGAAATTTTTTTTATGTGCTCTTAATAATCTATTATGGAGGAATCCTTCAATTTGATTTAATTTTGAATGTAAAATGTTAATTTTCCACCTTTCATTTGTTGATGATATTATTATCTTTACTAATGACACTAATTGTTCTCTTAAAGTATTATCCACTTCTTGAAGCAATATAAGTTTATTTTGGCAACTCACTAGGTTATGAAGTCTACTTTTATTGCCCAGCCTAATTATACTAGAAGTAAAACTAAAATTAATAGGGATGTTGCTTTTGTTTTTGAAAGGTTGTTTGAATTTTACATATGTATTCTTATTTATAATATAAAAAGGCATTGGTTTAGAGCAAACAATTTTTATCTCTTAAAAATGATTGATTTGGATTAAATACATCTCCTCAACTATTCTTTCTTATCTCTCTCAAGCAGTAAATATACCAAAGAATGCCATTAATAAATTAAATATTTTATTACTAAATATTTTTTTGTGGAATGCAAAAGATAATGGCAACAAAATTATTTAAATAAACTAGATCATTGTGTCATCCTACCTTTAAAGTTGAGTTTGGTTTTAATCCATTTTATGACTATATCAAATGCATGACCTTAAGCTTCGATAAAAATCTATACTTAATAAATAGATCCACTCGCACTGTAGTCCCAAAAATGTTAATCTCCAATAGAATATTTATCATAAGTAGACATAATTGAGAAAAGAAATACACCAAAATAATCCCACCAAACCTATTTTGATCTATGGAAGAAAAAAAGTATTGCTTTTCATGTTTCAGAAAGTTAACCTATTTTTGACAAACAATATGTATATTAGCATTATCATTCCAAAGAATATTAAAGAAGTTACAAAGTGGATCCACAATTTCATGGCACTCATTAAAAAGAAAAACAAAAAGAATTGATTGAATTTTTTTACAATAGTAGGACTTCGAAACCAATTAAATCTTTCCAGCTTGCATGATTGTATCCAGCATAATAATATGTTGAAATTCCCAACTTGACAATAGAAAGGTAAATAAGAATAGAAACATTCCAAAAAAATTCAAGAGATTATCATTTCTAGATTATTTTATACTTTATCACATATCATTAAAAGAGAATGACCATTTCATCTTATTATTCTAAAACATAGTATCATTATATTCACAATTAAAGAATTTTGAAATAATACTATTGACAATCTATGAAAAATATTTGAAATTAAAGATTTATTCTAACCATCCAAATTAAGGAAATGATATGATGGGGTCATAAATTAAATGTATATCTTTTAATTTGAAAGGACCCACACAGCTATTAAAACAAAATGAGATATTAATTACTCTATCTTAAATTCAAATAGATGAAACCCTTAGGTTTTTCTTTTAATAATACAAAGTATACTCCATACAAGAGAAATAATAATATTTTTTAATCTAAAATCAGATGCTATTAATACCAATAATTAGAAAGATGAAATCCGCACAAAATGAATTTATTAAGTATAGATTTTTATCAAAGCTTAAGGACATGCATTTGATATAGTCAAAAAATGGTCTAAAACCAAACTCACCTTTAAAGACAGGATAACACACATTGATCTAGTTGATTTAAATAATTTTGTTGCCATTATCTTTTGCATTCCACAAAAATTTAGTTAGTAATAAAATATTTAATTTATTAATGGCATTCTTTGGTATATTTATTGCTTGAGTGTGATACGAAAGAATAGTTGAGGAGATGTATTTAATCCAAACCAATCATTTTTTAAGAGAAAAAAATTGTTTTCTCTAAACCAATCCATTTTTATGTTAGAAATAAGAATACCAATGTAAAATACAAACAACTTAAAAAAAATAACATCCCTAATCATTTTAGTTTTACTTCTAGGATAATTAGGTTAGGCAATAAAAGTAGACTTCATAACATAGTCAGTTGTCAAAATAAACTTATATTGCTTCAAGAAGTCGGTTATACTCTTAAGAGAACAATTAGTTTCATTAGCAAAGATAATAATATAATCAACAAATGAAAGGTAGAAAATTAACATTTTACATTCAAAATTAAATCAAATTGAAGGATTCCTCCATAATAGCTATTCAACATACTAATGAAATGAAGGGGACATATATATAAATTTCATTTTTCTTTTTGTCAAACACATCTGTTTTCCTCCAATTATAGAATGCCCAAAACAAAACATCATTCTTATGAGTGATGGAATTATTCATGCATAAATAACAAATTAGCATTAGATTATTTTATACTTTTCACATAATATTAAAAGAGAATGACCATGTCATCTTATTATTCTAAAACATAGTATCATTATATTCACAATTAACTATTGACAATCAAGGCAAAATATTTAATATTAAAGATTTATTCTAAACATTAAAATTAAGGAAATAATAGGCCTTATAGATGAGCGTCCACAAACTAAATATATATCTGCAAATTCAAAGGGACCCACGCACCTATTAAACCAAAATGAAATATTAATTACTATATCATAAATTCAAATAGATGAAATCATTAGGGTTTTCTTTTAAAAATACAAAGTGCACTCGATACAAGATAATTAATAATCTTTTTAAATATAAAATCAAATGCTTTGAATACTAATACTTAAAAAATGAAATTTGCATAAAATGGATTTATTAAGTATAAATTTTATCAAAGGTTAAGGACAAGCATTTGATATGGTCATAAAATGGTTTAGAACCAAACTTGCCTTAAAGGTAGGATAACACACATTAATCTAGTTTATTTAAATAATTATGTTGCCATTATCTTTTGCATTCAACAAAAATTCATTAAGTAAAATATTTAATTTATTAATGAAATCTTTGGTACAATTATCACTTGAGAGAGATAAGAAAGAATAGTTGAGAAGATGAATTTAATCTAAATCAATCTTTCTTTAAGAGATATAAATAGTCTACTCTCAACCAATGCCTTTTTATGTTAAAAATAAGAATACCAATGTAAAATAAAAACAACATTTTAAAAAAAGCAACATCCCTAATAATTTTAATTTTATTTCTAAGATAACTAGGATTAGCTTTAAGCCCATATCTTTTTGCTTTAGTTATGGATGTTCTTACTAAGTATTATTGACCTCACTTTTGGAGTGAGCTCTTAACCTCCTCTTCTTAGACTTAGGACTCTTCTAGAGACTAAGAACTCCTTAGTCATAAGACACTTCTAGTGATTAGGTGAACACCTAACCTAAGCCTAGAGACTTAGAAGTGTTAATCATAAGATTAAGCTATGCCTTAGAGTTTAAGAAAATTACCTATCCCATAGCCTAAACCCAATCTAGAAACACTTTCTCAAATCAAACCCAGACTCAATTCTCAAACCAAATCTCAAATTCAAATTCAAACTTCAAATCCAATTTCAAAATTTGGCTCCAAATGATTGAAACCCAAAATCGAATTCAAATCCTAAAACCCCTTCCTAAGCCATATGAACCACATTCATAAGCTTAGCCAAAACTTCCCTTAAATCAAATCAAACTCAATTGATCTCTTTATAAATCAATTATTTCTTCATTTATATTCACAAATATAAATGAAATCCAAATTCAAATGACCAAAACTATATATTAAATCAAATCCAAACTTAAACCCTTTAAGCCAATTCTTTGGACTTAGCCAAACTCTATCCAGATGAAGTCAAAACCAATGAATTTTCTCTTGAATCAATCATTCATTCAATTATCTACCTGAATATAAATGAAACCTATAATCATCAAATCAAATGGAAACCAACCCAAGTCAAACATAACCTAGCCCTTTTGACTTGAAAATTTCAAATGAGCCAAAATCCCTTAGACTCTAAATTGATTATTGTTGAATTTATATTTCAATCTAGGGCTCATATATAAGTTCAACTAAACTCAAATCAAACCAAAACCAAATCAATTGACCCACTTAGGTCCACTTGACCTAAAGTGATCTAAAGGACCCATTTGAGCCAACTTTCCAACAAATTTATTGAACTAATCTTCTTTGATTGTTGATCACCCTAGGATGATCAATTGCAATCAATTGGGCCAAACCAAGCCCAATTGGCCATTTGATCCAAATTGACCCAAATTAGCCTAAAGGACCAAATCGGGTCAAATCATGATCTAACCCAAATTGATTGCAACCAATAGCTCAAGTTCATTTCAAATTGATTATTGAACTTGACCAAATCCATAATTAAACCCCGTTTGATCAATCGAGCCCAATTGGTCAACTTGACCCAACCTAGCCTAAATTGGCCTAAAGGGTCAATTTGGCCTAAATCCAAATTAAATCCAAATTAATTCAAACCAAAGAACACATTCATCTTCAATTAGTTAATTAAACATGAATCAACCCATAACCCAAGCTAATTTGGCCAATTTTGGTCAAATGGATCAAGTTGAGCCAAAATGACCCATATGACCCAAATTGGGCCAAATCCTTTGAAACCAAGCCAAAATCCATTGGGAGCTGATCAAATCTGACCTAAACCCATTTGGGATCAGCCCAAAACCAACCCAATCTTTTTAAATCTCTCATAGATCCTCCCTCACATAGGATTCCACCCAACCTCATTTAATTTCCCCCATCACATGCACTTAACTTTCCCTAACATTTGTATTGAATAAATCTAATAATATTGCAGCAAGAGAGGACTTTGGAGCAAAAATTCAAAGTTTTCAATCAATCTATCATCCATCCCGACCACCCCAAGCAAGATGACAATCAATTTGGAGCCAAAAAATTTAAAAAAATATATATTTTCAGCCATTATAAAAGGAGGGAGAGATGAGGCTTTAGATCTCTTCCTCTCACCCCCATTCAGCTCCCAAAAGCCCTCCAAAATAAAAAAGAACCCATATCTCACTTCTTTGAGCCATTTTAACTCAAAAATACAAATAATTGCTCTTCCGGTGAGGCGACGATAGACATCAAAAAAGGCGATGTTAGAGGCGGCTAAAGATCACTCAAAGCTTTATGTTGGGAGTTCGATCTTCACATGCGAAATCATCCCTAGGTGAATTTCAAACCAGTCGCCTTAGGATTTCACACATTTTATTCTAATTTTCTCATGATTTTAGAAATTTCTCTTAGATAATCCCACAATTTTACTTTAAATCATCCCAATTCTGAAATAAAATTTTTTCAGTGTGAATCGACGCAAAAACGGGTCCATTTGGACAAGTATTGGCTTAGAAACTCTCATTTTCTCCTTTAAAAAGCCTGAAAATACTGTTCATCACCGGCGGGTTATAACCACCATCCAATCTCGCGGTTCGCGGGATCGGACTGCTCGGATCGAGCTTGGATTGTGCGATCTGACGCCTTCGGATCGCGATCGTCGGCGTCCGATCGCGGTTCGTCATGTTCGAATCATCGTGGAACATCGATCGCCGGATTTGACGCGATCCGTCCTTATCGGTTCGCCACGATCGGATAGCCGTCGCCGCGATCCCAGCCTCGGATCGCGATCTAATTTGCCGTCGATCGATCGACGACCCAGAGCGATCCACGGGTCATTTTCCCTTCCCGCCCAAAGGTTGACGTCAGCACCGCACATATTTCCCTTTTAAAAAAAAAATTAATTTAAATCACCTGAAACTTCAAAAATTTATAAAAAAATAAAATACTTAACCAAAATTGTAAACAAAGGCTCATTGGAATCGTCTTAATGAGAGGAATCCAATAAATTCAAAATCCCCAAAGTTTATGAAGTAGTTTGAGCTTAATTTGAGTTTTAGTAAAAATTATATTTTATTAATTAAACCAAAAATATAAGTCATATTATGTTGAAATTTTCAGGAATTGAAATTAAAGTTAAAACACACCTACCATAATAAGTTCAAGTGAAATGGACTTCTGGTGTGGGAGAAATTAAATTTTGAATTTTAGATTATCCATTTTAATAAAATAAATCAAATAAAAATTCAGAAATTTAGAAAAATATTTAAAACGGCTTAAATCACTTGACATCTAGAAGAAAATAATGTGATCTTGTGAATCTTAATGAACCCAAAATAAACACTTAAGATTAGAGTTTAATCAATTAAAAAGTTAATTAAAATACAATCTAAAAATAATTTAAATATTAAATCAAAATGAGAAATGAAATAGCACTTAAGCAATTATTAATCAAATCTCAAATTAGAGAAATATCATTCTTAGAGAAAATTAAATTAAATATGATTAAACCTATTTAAATTAATAAAACTCAATTAAATGATTAAATCTTAAATCAAACTTAAAACCCAACAAATTTTGAAAACTTTAATCATTCGATACTAATCGATTTAAACCAAAAAAAAATTAAAGTAAACTTAATTAACATATGATTAAGTCACATATATTTGGAATAAGATAATTAATTAACCATTAAATATTTCAACTTAACAACTAATTTGAACATGTTAATGAAATCGAACAAAGATAATAAATCAATCAAATCAAGTAAAACCCTAATCATGAATAATCAAGCTTAATTAGTCAAACATCTAATTAATGCAAATTTAATAAATTAATCCATGATCTTAATTAATAAAATTAATTTAAGTAAGTTACATTAAACTAAAATTAAGCTTAAATCAAATTAAATTGAATAATCACACCTCAAATAAACTAATTAAGTTAATCAAAATAATCATATTAAACCTAAACTTAATCAAACATAATTAAGATGCAATTAAACACTAATCATAACCTAAACCGAAATCATTAAGTCATTAATCTACAATTAAAATCCTTAATCTAATATTTTAATTGACCCTTAATCAAACTTAATTAATCAAACATCAAATTAATGCAAACTTAATACATTAATCCATCATCTTAATAAACCAAATTAATTTTATAAATCACATTAAATTTAATCCAAATCAAAAACTTAGTTAATCTACTAATTAATTTAATCGCACCTATTAAATAAACTAATTAAGTCAATTAAATTGATCATATTAAACTTAAGCTTAATCAAGCATAAAATGCAATTAAATACTAATCAAAACCTAAATTAAATCTAAATTATTAAGTCATTAATTACATCATTAGTCTAAACAAATATGAAATCAAATTAAAATTAAATAAACCTTATACTTCTAAATACACTTCTTAATTAAATTAATCACATAATCACATTGAACCTAAGCAAACTCATAGACTAATAAATCTAATCAAATCAAATTAAATCAAATTAAATTAAATTAAGAAAGACTCTCATCAATTTAATATGTAATCAAATCAAATCTCATTCAACCTACTTAAATGAGATAAACTAATAAACTATCCAATGTATGATGTTAAAATACAAACTGAACTTTGATGAACATGATAAATGGATGTGATTAAAGATCAAATCAAAATTACAAGGAATTAAATTCAACTAAAAATCAAAATAAAATCTCAATTAATCTAATCTGATCAAACTACAAATGAATGAACCATAATTGAATCAAATAAGCATGAAATTAAATCACATAACCATAATCAAAGAAAAGAATTAAATATTAATTCAAAAGGATACTGAATTATCAAGATTTAACTAAACCAAAGACATCTAATCTAAAATTAATCAATCAAAAGAACATGAACTTAAACAAACTTAAACTTCATTAGATATTTAGGATATTGAATTATCAAAATTTAATTAAACCAAAAAACATCTAATCTGAAATTAACCAATCAAGAACACATGAATTTGAACAAACTTAAACTTCATTAGAAAGTAAGGATATTGAATTATCAAGATGTAATTAAACCAAAACATCTAATACAAAATCAATCAATCAAATACTTACACAAATTCAAATTCTAAATTCTAAATCAAGTCAAATGAATCAAATCGAATAAATTACACAAATTCAAATGGGCTAATTAAGATACTTAAGGACTTTAGTTATACTCTTTATGAACTAGGATGTAGAATAGGGTGAGTTCCATCTACAAGTGGAACTCATTCTACTCTTCATTCTTGAAAACCTAAACATCATCTTAACCAAATAAAAGTGAATAAAAATGAAGAATAAATCATTAAATCATTTAAATTAAAATCACCCAAAGGTAAAATTTAAACAAATTCAAACTCTAAATTAAAACTTAAACTAAAGAATCCAAGAAAATTCTTGCTACACAAGCCTTAAGCGCACACGTTAAAATTATAACTCACCACTTTTAGTGCTAAGTTAGGGCATTGTATGTATGATGTTGTGTTTTGTTTTGTGATGTAATATTTTAGACTGGATGTTAGGGTGTATGTTTCGTAGACTGGATGTTGGGCCGTTATTAGCCTAATCATATTTTATGAAGGGGGTTGTGCTTAAGGGGCCACTGTAATAAAAATAGAAATGCTTTTCCTGTGCAGGTTGCTTAGTCCCTAAGCGTAACCCATGTTAGGACAGGTGGGATTGGTTACCCATGTGTGGGGTGCTAAGTCCAAATTATTTATATAATTGCTTCGGTTGTATGGTGTATTTAGCTAACATTTATTTTGAAGGTGTAGCTAGATTTACTTTTTCTATTTTTGATGTAATTTTGCATTAGGAATTAGGATTAGTGCTATGGGAGTTTAGGATGAGTAGTGGCCAGAAGGCTTAGTGCCTGGGGTGCCCTCTGATACCTTTGGAGCAAATCAAATCAAAAGAAAGAGAATGAAAAAAATGAAGAAAAGAAGAACCCCATAGCATGTATTATTATTTTTGTAATTCGGGTTGTATAAGGGTAGAGATCGGCTACCCATCTTTTTTTCTCTTTTTAGGGTGTACGACAGAACTCGACCGCACTAGCCTTTTATTCTTTTACGGTAGTTTATAAAATTGTTTGATGTTGTGTTTAGATTCCACATTAGAACATCATGCTTTTCATAGTTTCTTTATGATTGATGCTTGAATGTGTGGCCTAGATGCGATAGGCTCTTAGGATAAAATTAAATTTTCTATCCAATTAACAACTCATAACTAAAATTTTAAAATAACTCATAACCTCACATAAAAGCCTAGGAATTAAATCAAGATAATAAAATTTTTAGTAACCCCTTAGCTAGATGGATGAATGTATAATATCATGCATATCATATTATATCACTCTTATTAAGGGGGACTTCCATCTTTGCTAGAGAATCAAGGTTTAACCTATGAGAGCCGTTGGTGGAAGAACATCCCTTTCTCTTTTGATTTGACCCATAATCAAATTCTTATGCATTTAGGTATACAAAATCCCATAGCCTGTGTCAAAATAAAAGTCCAAAAGTCAAATAAATTTGATAAAATATGCATTAGATTAAGCCATAGATTCATACCACTCATGCTCTAGTCTCTTAGGGAGTGGGTTTAAGGATTTTGTTTCTTTTCTAAATGAATAATAGCCTAGCCATCTTGTAAAGCATAAGACTTGCCTACATGGATTTAAAGCGTAGATGGAATTAGTTTTGCCACTCAGCGTGTAAGTCTAGCATCGGTGATTTATTCTCTCTTGTGGAGGTAAATCATATACCCATTTTCATCTTAGATTTAGGTCATGCCTTTGTTTTATACCAAGGCTCCTTAGTTTAGAAATCTGAGGTAGTTGTTTCCTTCAGGCTACAAGCATAAATACTCACCTCTTAGGCATTTTCACAATCTTATGTTGTGGAATTATAAGCCATAGAAATCTAATAAAATGTCAACTCAAATAATTAACTCTCTTCAAATTTCAAAAAATATAAATCCCAATTATAAGGTAGATTGAAATGCTCACTAGGCTTCCTAGTATCCTGAGCATTTTCTATTTTCTCCCTTTGTATTCTAAAAATAAGTCTTCTCCTAGACCTATCCCATTTGGTTTTCTAAAATAGCCAATCCTTTGATAGTCTTAACCTTAAAATCTTTGGAGACCCTAATTGTCTACTTTAATCGAGAGTATTCTTAAGGAATTCCCAATCCTTAGGATGTAATTAATTATGAGAGCTTGCCTCCATAGGAAACTTAATGAACCCGGCTTAAAATTTACTATACTTTACTTTTCCATGTAAAGAAGGGTAAAGATCTCTGGTATATTCAAAGATCCATCATGCCTTAGGAGTCCTTATCAGGTGAGTAGGTCCATTATAGGGTGGTGATTTTTATCTTTTGAGATAGTACATCATTGCTTAATGTCATACCCGATCACTTCAATAAGTACCCCCTAAGATCCACCTGGTGTCCAACATCCTGAAAATAAACACCACCGATTTTTCTAGCGACTTCAATGGGAAAGGTTCCTCTCTCCATCTTTAGTAGATAATTATTGTCTTGAAGTATTGATAGTGGACTTATATTTTATATAGGTCTGAGACTATCATTCTTCTTTGGCACTTAAGCTTAAGCAAAGCTTCCAACATCCTTTAGGTTTTAGCACCTCATTCCATGTAGGTCTTAAAATCCCTATTGGGTTCCCCCAATAGGTGAAAATTAAAATTAATCAAACAAAGGAGATGACCAAAATTAAGAAGCACTTCACCATTCTAATGGTGAGGCAAGATTTATCCCATGAACAATAAGAAAATAAAACCCTTTTACAAAATAACATGTCTTTCCAAAAGCACTTCTTCAAATTCCACATAATAAGAGATCTTTACACAAAAATTTGTAAGAAATTTTCAAAAAGGCACAAAACACATATAACCAAACCTCGTTTAATAAATCTTATGATTGTTATAAGGAGGTTCCTTTTAAAATCAAAATCAACAATTTTTAATGTATTTTTCAAAAGCACATTTTCTTTGGAAATAGTTATCCTCATCCCACACAATCAAATTTATTGGATGGAGATTCTATTTTCGAATTAAATTATAATATAAAATTGAAGCTCCACTTAGCATACTTCACATGTGCTAGAGTTGAAGTTTCCCCTCTTTTTGAAAAGCAATAAACCATACACACACAAGAGAAGTCAAGACATATTTGAACCCCATGACATACCCAAATTTGTCAAATGGGAGTTCCCCTTTGAATTCTATTTGCATTTGTTTGATAGAACTCCTTCTTGCTAAAGTCTTGGACTTCAAAACACATTGGGAGCTCATTTGACATGTCCAAGTATGTCAAATGAGAACCCCAATTGAAAATCATAAGAACAAATCGAACTTCATTTACCGTACCTAAGTCTGTTAAATAAGTTCATTTTCTTTCAAAAATCATAAACACATTTGACTTTCACTTAACATACCAAATTTGTTAAGTGAGAGCTTCATTTTCAAAAAAAATCATAAACACATTTGACTTTCACTTGACATACCAAATTTGTTAAGTGAGAGTTTCATTTTCAAAAATCATAAACACACTTGACTTTCACTTAACATGCCAAGTTTGTTCAATGAGAGTTTCATTTTTCAAAATCATAAACACATTTGACTTTCACTTAACATACCAAATATGTTAAGTGAGAGTTTCATTTTCAAAATCACAATCACATTTGACTTTCACTTATCATACCAAATTTTTTAAGTGAGAGTTTCATTTTTGAAAATCATAAGCACATTTGACTTTCGCTTAATATACCAAATTTGTTAAGTGAAAATTCATCTTCAAATTCATAAACACATTTGACTTCACTTAACATAACAAATTTGTTAAGTGAGGGTCTCTTTTCAACACACATTTAATCCCTATTTTAACATACCAAATTTGTTAAATAAGGATCCAATTTTTCATGTCAAACCACACTTGAGCTTTCACTTAACATACCAAATTTGTTAAGTGAGAGTCTCATTCTAAAAAAATAATAATAAATATATCTCAAACAAATTTAGGGCTTTCACTTAACATACCAAATTTGTTAAGTAGGACTCCCATCTTCAAAGAAAAGAAAAATTATCTCACAATCACATTTAACTTTCACTTAACATACCAAATTTGTTAAGTAAAAGCCTCATCATCAAACACAAATCAAACACATATGGCATCTACTTAATATACCAAATTTGTTAAGTAAGAAGCCCCATTTTTAAATCAAAATACCACACAATCAAATCTTCATAAGCAAAAATATTTCAAACACACAATCACAAGCTCTTCTTAGCATATCCAAATTTACTAAGTAGAGGTCTTTCAAACTATCAATATTTATAAACAAGATGCACAAAACACAAATATCTCCAAGAAAATTTCTCCTCAAATTTTAGAACCCCACCCAACCTACCTAAATCGGTTGAGTATGGGTTCTAAATTGAAATCAAATGGCAAAGACTCTGCTCAATATCAAAAATCTCTCTAAAATTTTGATGAACCCCACTTAACATCCTTAAGATTGTTTAGTGTGGGTTCAAATTCAAAATCAAATCTTGAAATCAATGATTGAAGGTGAATATCAAGGCAAGTGTCTAACTCAGCTATATTTAAATAATGCAGATTCAGTGCAATCAATTCTTCCAGTCCTCAGTCAGCATCTATGGCTCCCAACAAGCTTGTGTTTTCCTTCCCCACAGGCCTAAACCTAGCCTTGGATTAGGCTAGTCTCTCTACCAGTGGCTCCACCGAGGTCATCTACTTTGGCCATGGTTTTGAGGGGGTGAGGATTTCTTGCGAGGGGACAACCCTTACCATAGTTAGCAAGGAGGAGGTGGCGGGGAAGACACCACTTATCCGATTTGATATGCCATCTGATTCTGAGTTTCCTCCACTAAAGAGGAAGGCCACTATTGTTCTTGCTACCCTGCTCGGTTTATGTGCCCGGTTGTTCCACAGGGTCGGTGGTTACTCCACCTACAACTAGAGCTACTACCCCCTCCTTGGACACCCCAAAGGGGAAGACTGTCTTGATTTCTGAGATAGTCTCCTCCACGTTTAAGGTGGGTGCTAGTTCTCGCTCTGCCATACCTACACGTACACACCGCCACAATAAGAACTGCAAGATTAACCAGCATCACAAGAGGGTGGAGAGAGAGATGGATGTCGCTTCCCATATAGCCGAGGAGGGATCTCCCTGTGAGACCTCTCCACATTTGAGTGGTAGTAGGTTCCACCCCCTCTAGGCCTCAGATGGAGAGGTGGACTACAGGAGGATTGCTGCACTACCTCCTCCACCACATATTTTATTTCGGTAGCAGGAATCCCATGTTGGGCTCAGATGTCTTGTGCAGTTGTGAGCCTACGCCTTCGAGTCAGTACAATTTTTGATTTGAGGACAGTTATCCCTAGGAGAGTCATAAGTAAAATCCAGAGGGGGAGAGCTTTGGAGGCTCAGGCATCAGCTCAGACAAGTAGGAGGGAGCGATAAAGGTTTGCCAGGCAGTCTGTGGCCTCCACTCTGATGGACTTTCTCGATTGTCGCCCTACTAGGGCTGATCGTTCAGACAATGTCATCCTTACCGGTGCTACTCGTCATAGGAGGAGTAGGCCTATAGTCGAGAGCGATTGGTCTTATTTCCACACTCCACTCACTACCCACCATCGCTATCCAACTGGCATCCCCATTCCAACCAAGATCCGAAGCCCCCATCGGGAAAGACCATTGGTGATCACTACGGTCCGGATCCCACTCCATCTACTACACCCATTGAGGTGAGGTTCTCCTCAACCTCTCACTAGAGAAGAAGTAATGGTGACCCAAGGCCACCGTGGTGAGTCACCCATGATCACAATTCAGCATGCAATCCCACTTGCAGTAGCATAAGTGGTGGAAGGGGTAGAGGATATAGATCCATGACAAGAATCCTCCCATATGTTCGACCTACGGTGATGCATACTATCGGTGAGCAGTCCTCTTAGAGATAGTAGTAAAGCGGTAAGCAATACCCTATGTATTTCTGTCAGTGAGCATAGCCCCACTACCGGTCAGTAGCGAGTGTTTATCTCTGCATGATTATACCGCTCTTCAGATGAGATCATCCCTCAATACTTTGCTAAGAAGAGGGAACTCTTCGGGGATGATTGCTTTGATGAAGAGGATGTTAGGGTTAGTTTTGATCCAGATGGGGATGATCTCTTGGAGGACTCAGCGGAAGTCCATATGGTTGACACTAAGGATTCTCTCCTTAGGGATTAGCATAACCAGGAGGGTGTTGTAGTTGAGAAAGAAGACATAACTCATTCAACCCAACACCTTCATCAGCAACTCAGGTAGAGAGATGAGCATATCAGGAAGATGGAGAAAAGAGTTGAAGACTTGTTAGCGGTAGTCCTAGCACTTCAAGGCCAAGTTCCATCAGTACAGCCTACTCCCATAGAGTCCGACCACCATGGGTTGTTGCATATTTTGGATCAGCCCAAGAGTACATCTCTTATGGACCAGGATAGTGGCAGCATGCATAGGAAGGTGGTGGATAGCACCTCCATGCAAGAAAAAGATATCAAGCAGTTAGTGGAGCAGCAAGTGAAGGATGCGTTGGTACAAGCCCGAAGTGGCTCATCTATTCCAAAGGGTAGACCCTACCCTAACGAATTTGATGGTGTCCAATATTCTAAAGGTTTTGTGCCTCCTTCCTTCAAAATTTTTAATGGCGTGGGAACTCAAAGATAGCACATTTCGAATCTTTAATCGGTGAACGATGCACTTATATTCCATCTTTTCGTCAGTAGTTTGACAGGCTTCGCATTTGATTAGTACGCTGAACTACCCAATGGTTTAGTGAATACTTTTGCTCAGTTGGAGCACCTCTTCATCAAGAGGTTTCTTTGGAGAAAAAATATGTGTGACCTCATTCTTGGCAATAAAATTTTAATAAGTCTCTTATTGATTATATTCTCAGGTGACAAAACCTGAGTATGAAATATGAACCACAGATGTCCGAACAATATGCCATAGAAATTCTTCTCAAGAATATTACTGGCCCGATTGCTTTCATGCTTAAGGGATTTACAATCAAAACCTTTGAGAAATTAATCAACAAGGTGGCTAGCCTACAAGGGGAAGCCAAACAATGACCTTTTCAAGACCAATCGTTCAAGCCCAAGCCATAGAAAGCACTCAAAAAGAAACTAGTGGAAGTAGTGTTAGTAGATAATGGGAAGTAGCCAGCCAGAGCTCAATATGAGAGACCTCTTGCACAGCAGCATCCATTGCCACCTCCTCTACCACCACCTTGGATGACATACCAACTACCAAAGCTGCCACAGCGGTCGCCACCACCTCCTCCATAATATACTCTGCAGCGGTACTCATATCCATCGCTAGATAGCTATTACCCACCTACTCTTGCCGATAGATTGAATAAGCCATATTCATTCAAGAGGGAGGTAGTTAGGAAGATCTTTAGGAATCTCTTAAAAAAGAAACCTGACTTTCAGTTACTTGAGCCCAAGAGGCTGGAAGATGTGGGCAAGAGTAATGATCCTACCTGCCGCATGGTTAGTCATGTCTTGGAGGATTGTGTCACCTTTAAGGGCGGCTTGAGCCTACAAGTCGGGGTATTATCCCAAGGAATACTTGTTAGAATAACCCTCTTGGTCTATCAGAGTAATTCTTGGGGATACTTGTGATCCTCTTAAGATAAAAGAAGCTTGGGATATTTCCTTATCATGAATCTCTAAAAAAGTGGTCTCTAAGATCAAGAAGCTTTCTTTCTAGGTGCCTGAAGCAACTCAAACCTCCAACACCAAGAAAGTTTTGCAAGTTTCCAAAGATAACTTGAAGGTGTCGACCAGTGACAGCTTACTTGCAGATAGCATAGCATAACCACCGTCCAAGCCCAACACTCCATCCACCGTTATAGCTACTACTTCTTCCTCCACTAGCTCCTCTTCTGCTAATAGGAGCATTGTATCAGCGGACAAGGGCACTATACCCCTTTCCTCACTTACTTTATTAGATTTCTATCATGTACCTCCATCTAAGAAGAAATCAATGAAGAAAGCTTTCACTTACATCTTGTCAACTTCTGATACTCTAGATTTTATTCCTCTCAAAAACTCTCCAAGTCTACAAAATAATAATGATAGCTCTAGTTCCGATCATTCTTCTTCTAATTTAGAAATGGATTTCTCATTTCCAAATCACAGGGGTTCATCTCTTGAGATTGATTTAGAGTCATCTGACTCTGATGATCCTATAGGAGAAGTGGTAGGTACACCTGATGAGAAGGTAAAACTTCTTACAAATTCATCATTCCAAGAGGTCACGGAAGTTAACCTTCGCAGTGGCAAAGTTCTACCTCCTAGGGTGGCACCTCAAGATAAGGGTAAGAAAATCATTAGTTCTAAAGAGAAGATAGCCCCTCCACAAGATACTCCACCCATATATATACTTGTGGAGGATCAAGCTAAGGTGGACTATAATGTCCTAGCACATCTTAGAAAGCTTCTAGCTAAGTTAAGCATATATGACACCCTTATCTTATCCAAAGAGATGAGGGAATCTCTAATCAAGGCTCTTCTTAATCCAGAGATATGCTTAGCCCAACTAATCGCTACTGAAGAGGAGGCTCGCAGTTCAGAGGACACTATAGGAGTTACATTCAGTGATGAAGACTTTATTCTATGGATGACTAAGCACAATCACCCTTTACATTATAGTGGATATTGGAAGATATAGGATATCTAGAGTTCTTGTCAGACTAGGGTGCATTAGTGAATATTATGAGTCTAAAAACTCTCGATTACTTGAGGATTGACATCTCCAAACTTTCAAAAGAGATGATGATGTTGAGAGGATTTAATGAACAAGGTGAGAGGGCTTTAGGCTCTATAGTATTTCCATTAGAAGTTGATGATTGGAAGACTACCGCCAAGCTTCATATTATAGACTCAGATACATCTTTCAATGCTTTTCTTAGGAGACCGCAGATACATGAGAACAATATGGTTCTATCCTCTCTACACCAGTGCATGAAGTTCATGAGGGGTGGGATTGAATACTATGTCAAAGGAGATCTTAAGCCATTCACAGTTCATGAGGTCGGATATATGAGGATGCGACCTACAATCTCCCTCAAAATCAACAAGTCTATTTTTGTGAACTTGGCAAAGTTCAAAAATAAAAGAAAAAGAAAAGGAAAAAGAAAAAAGAAAATGAAAAGCAAATGAAAAGAAAAAGAAAAGAAAAAAGGAAATGAAAAAGAAAATAAAAGGGAGCGAGAAATAGACTTGGAGGAGAAAGTAGAGCCTGACATTATATTTCACCCACAGTTCGTTACTCCATTCGAACATATGGGTAGGATTAATCGACCTCCACTAGGTAGAGGAAAGGATCAGAGACATGCCTGAGATGGAAGACCTCCTTATTGGCCATCCAATAGGAGTTATGTCTCTACTACCAAGACTACATCTACTATCTATATAGACTTAGAATCTAGTTCAGAGGATGAGTCATATATGATTAGTATGCTAGCTATCACTTCCAGACAGTAGATCCCCATGCAAGTGATAGTTGAGCCAGACAATGATAAGGATCGAGCTCCTAAGCAAAGCATAAGTGTATTCAAGTCTATATGTGAAACTGTGAGGCATCAGTTGGAAACTTTAGCTCTAACCCCAATTTCCTCATAAGAAGTTAAGGTTTAGTAGTTAAGGAAGCCCCTAAGTCTTCCACAAATGTAAAAGTGCAGAAGTTCTTTCTTAGAGCATCATCCTCAAGTCAAGAAGCTGATGTAGAACTTGAGGATGATTCATATAAATATTTAATAGAATTATCTTTTGATTGGTACTCGCCTTGTGCTCTTAATTTAGCAAAGAAAGGATTAATGGCACATGCTTGGTCAAAACATAGCTCGAATTACTTTGAAAGGTTATGAGACAGCAAATGTTGACATCCACAATCAAGACTGGGACTAGGATTGACGTGGGTCGTTGATGATGACGATTCATGTCATCACCAATCATTTGGAATCGATAGGTTCTTTTCAAATCAACTCATATGAGGAGGTGTGCTTAGAAACTTGAGATGATCCAAATGACTTTGAAGTCAAGGATGCACCGAGTTGAATAGGAGATCGATCAACTATCGAGCTCAAAGAAATTAACAAGGCGAAGAGATCCATGCCTATCGTTCTCTATTGAATGAAAAAAGAAACCAATGATTTAGTGAAGCTATTTATTAAGTTTAAGGATTGCTTTTCATGAGTTACAAGAGATGCCTATCGACATAGCGGTCCATACAAATAGCAATAGAACCCTATCAAGCAAGCTCCTAGATGCATTGATTAGACATTAAATAGCGGTCACTTCAAATTAAAAGCGATGCGATCTATTAGGAAGAAATATATCCTACCTAGTTGGCCAATGTCATCCTAGTTAAGAAAAAGAATGGCCAAATCGCATATGCGTTGATTTTAGGGATCTAAATAAAGCATGTCCTAAGGATGAATTCCTACTTCCTATACTAGAATTAATGGTGGACATTGCCTTCATCATGCTTCTTTATGGATGGGTCATCTACCACCAAATAAGATGGCCCGAGAGGATGAAAGGCGCCTTTTGAACCCCGATCGTAATATGTTATTATAAGGTCAAGCCTTTCAGCCTTAAAAATATCGGTCCCACATACTAGTGGGCCATGACTCAAATCTTTGATGAACTCATTCATCATCAAGTTGAATGTTACATCGATGATCTTGATGTCAAAAGGAAAGAAAATGAAGACCATCTCTTTGACTTGAGAGTAGTTTTCAAACGGTTAAGACAATACAACCTCAAAATGAATACCTTAAAGTGTGAATTCGGAGTAGCTTCAGGAAAATTTCTTGAGATTTTTGTCCGACATCAGGGAATTGAAATCGATCTGAAAAAGATCAAACTGATATTAGAAATGCCACCCTCTAAAAGCCTAACATCACTCAGATCATTCCAAAGGCGGTTGGCGTATTTGAGACGCTTCATTTCCAACTTATCAGGAAGATGTCAACCATTCTTAGCACTTGTCAAAAAAGATACCAAATTCAAATGGAATGATTAGTGCCAGCATGCTTTTGAAGACATCAAGCAATATCGATGACATGCAGTAGCCCTATCCGTCAAGCCGCTTATATTATATCTTGCATTAGATGACTCCTTGGCGCTTTGTTGGCTCAATGGCGAAGGGAAGAGAATGCTCTATTATCTCGTCATAATCCCTATTGAGATAAACTATCCACCTATTGAAAAGCACTGCCTAGCTTTAATCTTTGCATCCCAAAAGCTATGACATTACATGCTTTCTCATAAGGTGAACTTGATCTCCAGAGTTAATCCGTTGTAATATCTCATGACACGGTTGACCTTATCTCGACGGTTGGCGCATTGGTCCATGATTTTGTCTCAGTTTAACATAATATTCATACCCCTCCATGCCGTAAAAGGATAAGCACTTGCGGATTTCTTAGCAATGCATCCACTCCCTGCTGACTCTCTATTTAGCGATGATCTCCTCGATGAGCAAATCATGAACTTAGGGGGTACTAGTGCTCGTCGCTGGGAGATATACTTTGATGGTGCAGCTTCCTCTCAAAGAGGAGAAGAACCATAATTTACTATCCCATAGAAGGCAGGGGTAGGAATAGTCCTCCTAACTCTAGACCATGATGTGATGAGATTCTCATATCATCTGTCTAATCCATGCACCAACAATGAAGTCGAATATGAGGCTCTGATTGCCAATTTAGAGTTAGTCGTTATACTATGTGTCCAGAGTATCAACATCTTTAGAGATTCTCAATTAGTCATCAACCAAATCGTTGGGTCCTACAAAGTTCTGAAGCTTAAGCTCCATCATTACCACAAGTACACTATGGAGTTATTGGCCCAAATCCTAGAGGTTACCATCTACAAGATTCCTCGAGGAGAGAACGCAGTAGCAAATGCATTAGCCAAGCTTGTCAAAGAGTTGGCATGTCTAGAAGATGAGTTCAATCCAATAGGGTCCAAAATAGACAAGTCTTATCCCTTATTGATGCTAAACTCATAGAGAGATTCTCTCTTGAAGGGGAGGTTGCCATTGCCAAAAAGGATAAGGAATCAGATTAAAGGAAACTATTCATAGATTATTTAAATATAGGCAAACTACATCAAGAGAAATCACTCGCACACCAAGTGAAGCAGAGAGCCCTTTCCTATACTCTTGTAGGAGGCACATTGTACTGGCAATCCTTCGATCATATGTGGTTACGTTGTGTGTACAAACACAAAGCCCGTAGAATCATGATCGAGGTACACTCAGGGTTAGGTGGAGAACATCAATCCGATCCAAAGATGAAAGCAAAGATCAAGAGATTAGGATACTACTGGCCTTCAATGATCACAGACTGCATGGACATAGGTAAGAGATGCCACCAATGTCAGGTACACGGTGTGGTCCTACATCAACCTCCCAACATTCTACATCCTACATTAGTCTCATGACCATTTGAGTGTTGAGGTACTGACATTGTGAGTCTGATCGATCCTCTTTCTTCCAAAGGTCATCAATTCATTCTAGCTACTACTGACTACTTTTCAAAGTGGGTGGAGGCAATCTCACTTAGAGAGGTCACGGCTCAACATGTACTTCAATTTTTCAGGAACCATATCGTATATAGGTTCGGGGTGCCTCGACGAATTATATCTGATAATGATATTGCATTCAAGAGCACTAAAATCAACAGCTTTGCTCAGAGAAATATCATAGATTGGAGATATTCTACCATCTACTACCCAAGGGCAAATGGGTTAGTAGAAGCCTTCAATAAAACCCTCATTCAAATACTGAAGAAGACACTAGATGATAATAAACGACAATGGCATGAACTATTAGTTGAAGCCTTATGGGCCTACTACACCACATATAGAACTCCAACTTAATCTACCCCTTTCTCCTTAGTGGATGGGTCCAAAGCCATTCTACCATTAGAAGTCCAACTCCCATCACTAAGGATAGTCAAGGGTATCAAATCACAATGGAACAGAATGCCAAGTTACGGTTGGAAGAGCTCAAAGGTTTGAAGGAGAGATGCCTACGGGCATGCTAGAAGCTCGAGTTATATAAAGCCAAGATGATTCAAGATCATGATAAGATAGTCTGTCCTAGAGCTTTTCAAGTAGGAGAGCTTGTTTTAGTTCTAAGGAGGCCAATTGTTGCCCATCGAAAGATAAGAGGCAAGTTTGAACCCACTTGGGAAGTCCCTTATGCCATAGAGAAGGTCTACCAATGAGGGTCTTATCAACTCATAAATTGTAAAGGAGAGCACCCGATGCTTAGAATCAATGGGCTCTACCTAAAGAAATATTATCCATAAATCTTGTTTGAAAATAATTATCAATAAAATTTCTTTTCATCTCTAATTTCATTTCTTTTGTGTTAAAAATATCTTTTCCTATGAATCTGCCATGAAATATTTTGGGTAGGTATAAGAGGACCTAAGCGGCATCCTATTCCATCTTTCATAACATAAATAAAAATATATCTTTTATCTCAGGCTACTTTGATGTGAGAGCAAGCCCCCTGTGGCACTCACTCATTAGCTGCTCTAGGTCAGGTCTACATGCTACTTCACTAGTATGTCACCCTAATGGTCACTAATTGGAGGATGTGAGTCCACATGATTTCTTCCTAACTTCACCATTGCACACCTATGAGCGCCTCATCAGTTTGGTAGTCTTCACTGCCCTGCCAATGAACTATCTTGTGTTGGCTCTGTTTAAGAAGATGTGAGTCCCAGCGCTTTCTTCTTGAACTAGCCACCATACTTTAACTAGGTCAAGTTTCCTTGAGGTTTAAGTGTAAGAGTCCACTGGCATCCTATTCCTTCATATCAAGCACAAACACACATATCTTTCTTTCGGGCTATTTTGATGTGAGAGCAAGCCCCCTAAATCACTCACTCATTAGCTGCTCTAGATCGGGTTTGATTTGTTGCCCAAAGAAATCGATCAACCCCATGGTCATTTGTTGGAGGATGTGAGTCATGTGCTTTCTTCCTAATTTGACCATTACAAAATAATGAGCGCCTTGTTAGTTTCATAGTCTTCTCTTTCTAGCTAGTAAACTACCTCATGGTTGATCCTATTTAAGAAGATGTGAGTCTCCACTCTTTCTTCTTGAACTAATCATCATAATTTAACTAGGTAGAATATATTTGAGGTTTAGGGTAAGTCCCTAGAGGCTCCTTCCCTCTTGACTACATTTGAGTTGATATAAGTTCCCAGTGGCATTCACTCGGTCGCCTAGGTCGAATACTGTCAGAAGATAGACTATCCTAGCTTGTTCGCTTTAGAGATGTAAGCTTACACACCTTCTTTCTAGACTGATTATTGCAAACCAATGGGCACTGTAGGTTGGTTGATATTTGCTATGCTGACAGCGACTCACCCAGTGGGTACACCACTCTTGGCATATGTAAACCCCTGCACTTTCTCCTTGAGTTGGCCCTCGAATACCTATTTCATATATGACTAGCCATGTCATCTTTTCCAGGGTGTTGGATTAAGCCTTTAGCGGCCCCAGCCCCTGCGGGCATTCTATTTGGATCATGTCCTTTGCGACCCTATTTAAACACTACCTAAGTTACTTTTGGATTGGACAGTCTCCCTTTCCTAGTAGCCACTTCTGTGGTTGGAGAATTTGTTTAGCGGATGCGTAGATTCTCCCTTGGTTTAATAAATCTGAGATAAATTTAGGCTGGTATAAGCTCCTTCTCAATTTGATCCCTCGCAAACCAGCAGGGTCCACATTAAAATAAACTAAACAGATAAATAAAATTAATTCACTTGTGGATAAGGAATTCAAGCCCTTAGTTGCCCCTTTCCCAAGCAGACATCCTATCTTTAGGGCAGTATCATCAAAACTCCCTATAGGAATTGCCTGACTACTTTGAGTTGAGATAAGTACTCGGGTCGGCACTCTCTCAGTAGTTTCCCTTAGGTCAGGTTCAACTTATTGTGCCACCAACGAGTTACCCCGATAGTCATCTTTGCTTTGAAAGATATAAGTTTATTACGCATTCTTTCCAACCGACTGTTACCTCGATGGCACTTAGGTTATTTATGACCGATCACCCCAGTGGTTCCTTATTTAGGAAGATGTGAGTCCTTGTACTTTCTTCCTAACTTGACCATTTCAAACTGAAAGACACCACTTATGTTGGTTAGCTCTACCTAACGGCTGGTAGATTATCCCTTTAGATTTGTTAACCTAAGATAGGTCTAGGCTAATATTAGCTCCTTCTTAGTAGATCCATCACACACCGATAGGGTCCACCTAAAATTAAATTAATTCTGACTTTTTTCTAGTCGATATGAGTCCACAGTGGCGTTCGCTCACATAGTCTCCCTAGGTCGGGATTGATCTGTTGCGCCATCAACAGATCACCCCAACGGCTGATCCTTACTTTGGAAGATGTAAGTCTACTATACTTTCTTCCTAGTACAGTCATTGCACACCGAAAAGAAACCCTTAGGCCAAATAGTCCTACCTTGTGGCTGGTAAACTACCCCTTTGGACTTGTAAATCTGAGACAGGTCAAGGCCGACATAGCTCCTCCTCAGTGAGTCCATTGTATGCCAACAGGGTCCACAATATAACATAAAAACTAAATTAAATCAAATCAAATTAAATCAATCATCAGAATACTCTTGAGTTGAGGTAAGACCCCAACGGTGCTCACTCAGTAGTCATCCTTTGGTCGGTTACAACTTGTTGTGCCACCAACGAGTTACCCTAGCGGTCATCTTTGTTTTAAAAGATATAAGTCTATTACACATTCTTTTTTCAACACGATCGTTACAAACTGACGGGCATCCTTAGGTTGGGTCTGATTTATTGCCCAAGCGACCGATCACTCCACTGGTTCCTTGTTTAGGAAGATGTGAGTCCCCGTACTTTCTTTCTAACTTGACCATTGCAAACTGAAAGACACCCCTTAGGTTGGTTAACTCTACCTAACGGTTGATTGACTATCCCTTTGGATTTGTCAACCTAAGATAGGTCTAGGCTGATATTAGCTCCTTCTTTGTAGATCCATCGCACACCAATGTAGTCCATCTAGAATTAAATTAATTATGACTATTTTTGAGTCGATATGAGTCCACGATGAAATTTGCTCAAATAGTTTCCCTAGGTTGGGATTGATCTATTGCACCATCAACAGATCACCCCAATGGTTGATCCTTACATTAGAAGATGTAAGTTTGCTACGCTTTCTTCCTTATACAGTCATTGCATACCGAAAGGAAATCCTTAGGCTGGATAGTCCTAGCTTGTGGCTGGTAGACTATCCTTATGGACTTGTAAATATGAGATAGGTCAAGGCCGACATAGCTCCTTCTTAGTGGGTCCATTGCACGCCAACAGGGTCTAGAACATAACACACCAAAATAAATTAAACCAATTCATATAAAATCAATATAAATCAAATTAATCATCAGGACTACTCTTGAGTTGAGGTAAGACCCCCATTGGTACTCACTTAGTAGTCACCTTAGGTCGAGATTGATCTATTGTTCTATTGACAGATCACCCCAACGGTTGATCCCTACTTTGAAAGATGTAAGTCTACTATGCCTTCTTCCTAGTATAATTTTTGCACACCGAAAGGCAACCCCTTAGGTCAGATAGTCCTACCATATGGCAGGTAGACTACCCCTTTGGACTTACAAATCTAAGATAGGCCAAGGCCCCCGTGGCTCCTTCTTAGTGTGGTCCATCGCACACCGACAGGGTCCATAATAAAATAAATTCAAAACCAACCTCCCTAGTAGAGTCAAATTAAATATATTGAATAAACCAAATTTCTCCTAAGTGAGGCGCAAAGCAAATTAGCCTCCCTAGTAGAGCTTATATCTAAATCAAACAAATTCAATCGAGTATACATCCCCAGTGGATATGCCCTCAATCTAGAACTCTTCTCCCTAGTGGAGCAAATCAAAAAAACCTCCCTAGTGGAGTCTAATCAAATAAATCAAAGAAATCCAGTCAAATTCTTATCCCCAGCGGATACACATCCAACCAATCGTACTCATAATCAAACTCAGATCCATATCCCCAGTGGATAGCTTGAACATGTTTTCCTGAGTGGAAGGTTCATATACTCAATCCCCAGCAGAACACACCCAAACAAATCGTACTTATAATCAAACTTAAATTCTTATCCCTCAGCAGATAACTTGAACCTGCTTCCCAAGTGGAAGGTTCATGTACTCAACCCCCAGCAGATTCCTTCTCGCTCTCTTATGCCCTTGGCATAAAGAGAGCTGCATTTCACTAAGATCATGATTCTATCAACCTTTTGGGCCTAGGCATAGATCACTTTCATTATTTGTTGCAATCTTCTGGATATTGTTGATCATTTCGGTCAATGCCAATACGTGCGATATGCCTTGTCAGTTACACCACACCTATTGGGGGTCCTTTTATTGACCTCACATTTGGAGTGAGCTCTTAACCTCCTCTTCCTAGACTTAGGACTCTTCTAGAAACTAAGAACTCCTTAGTCATAAGACACTTCTAGTGATTAGGTGAACACCTAACCTAAGCCTAGAGACTTAGAAGTGTTAATCATAAGATTAGGCTATGCCTTAGAGATTAAGAAAATTACCTATCCCATAGCCTAAACCCAATCAAGATACACTTTCTCAAATCAAACCCAGACTCAATTCTCAAACCAAATCTCAAATTCAAATTCAAATTCCAAATCTAATTTCAAAATTTGACTCCAAATGATTGAAACCCAAAATCAAATTCAAATCCTAAAACCCCTTCCTAAGCCATATGAACCACATTCAAGCAACTCCCTTAAATCAAATCAAACTCAATTGATCTCTTCATAAATTAATTATTCCTTCATTTATATTCACAAATATAAATGAAATCCAAATTCAAATGACCAAAACTATATCAAAAATCAAATCCAAACTCAATATAAACCCTTTAAGCCAATTCATTGGACTTAGCCAAATTCTATCCTGATCGAGTCAAAACTAATGAATTTTCTCTTGAATCAATCATTCATTCAATTAAAAATGAAACCTACAATCATCAAATCAAATGAAAACCAACCCAAGTCAAACCTAACCTAGCCCTTTTGACTTAAAAATTTCAAATGAGTCAAAATCTCTTAGACTCTAAATTGATTGTCGTTGAATTTATAATCCAATCCAGGGCTTATATATAAGTTCAACTAAACTCGAATCAAACCAAAACTAAACCAATTGACCCACTTAGGTCCACTTGACCCAAAGTGACCTAAAGGACCCATTTGAGCTAACTTCTAATCCAACCTAAATTGGATTGAACTAAGCTCACCAAAATCTTTCACCATGATTGTTGATCACCCTAGGATGATCAATTGCAATCAATTGGGCCAAACCAAGCCCAATTAGTCATTTGATCCAAATGAACCCAAATTGGCCTAAAGGACCAAATTGAGTCAAAACATGATCTAGCTCAAATTGATTGCAACCAATGGCTCAAGTTCAGTCAAAATTGATTACTAAACTTGACCAAAGCTATAATTAAACCTAATTTTATCAATCGAGCCCAATTGGTCAACTTGACCCAACCTAGCTCAAATTGGCCTAAAGGGTCAATTTGGCCTAAATCCAAATTAAATCCAAATAAATTCAAACCAGAATTCATCTTCATCTTCAATTGAACATGAATGAATAACCCTTAAACTAATTTGGCCAATTTGGGTCAAATTGGTCAAGTTGACCCAAAATGACCCATATGACCTAAATTGGGCCAAATCCCTTGAAACTAAGCCAAAACCCATTGGGGGCTGATCAAACCCAACCTAAAACCATTTGGGATCAGCAAAAAACTAACCCAACCCATTTAAATCTCTCATGGATCCTGCCCTACATAGGATTCCACCCAACCTCTTTTAATTCTCCCCGTCACATGCACTTAACTTCTCCCTAACATTTTCATTGAACAAATCTGATCATATGGTAGCAAGAGAGGACTTTGGAGTAAAAATCTAAAGTCCTCAATCAATCTATCATCCATCCCAACCACCCTAAGTAAGATGACAATCAATTTGGAGCCAAAAAATTCAAAAAAGATTATATTTTCGGCCATTATACAAGGAGGGGGAGATGAGACTTTAGATCTCTTTCTTCCACCACCATTCAGCTCCCAAAAGCTCTCCAAAGAAAAAAAAGAACCCATACCCCACTTCTTTGAGCCAATTTTGAGCTCAAAAATATAAATAATTGCTCTTCCAGTGGCAGGTGAACATCGGACGTTAGAAGGAAGCAGGGCTAAAGATGACTCCAAAGCTTCCTCACATACCTAGGAGTTCTCTCAGATCTTCACCGTTGCCAAAAGTCATCCTCGATGAGATAAATTTCACCAAATCGTAGCCGACCTTAGAATTTTGAGCGTTTTATATTAATTTTCTCACAATTTTAGAAATTTCCCTTAGATAATCCTGCATTTTTACTTTGAATCATCCAAATTAGGAAATATAATTTTTTGGTGCGAATCGACACAAAAATGATCCATTTGGATAAGTTTTAGCTTAGAAACTCTCATTTTCCCCTTTAAAAGCCGAAAACACGTTCATCGCCCGGTGGTTACATCCGTCAGATTGGATCGGCGGGTCATGTGGATCGATGCGATGGGCCTTCAGATCACTTGATGCGATCTAGACTGTCTGATTGCATAGTTCACACGATCAGATGGCTTGGATTGCGCGTGGATCACGATCGACGCCTTGGATCGCTGGTCGGTGGACCGTCCAATCCTGGTTTGCCGTCGGACGGCTCAATTTGCGATCGGCCTCGATCATGCGATTTGATTACCGATTGATGCGATCGGATAGCCCAGAGTGATACGCAGGTAGTTTTCCCTTCCCACCCAAAGGCTGACGTCAGCGCCGTGCGTATTTCCTTTTTATATAAAAAAATTAATTTAAATCACCTTAAACTTCAAATATTCATAAAAAAACAAAATACTTAACCAAAAATTGTAAAAAAGGGCTCGTTGGATTCGTCTTTCCAAGAGGAATCCAACAAATCTAAAATCCCCAAAGTTTACAGAGTAGTTTGAGCAAAATTTGAGTTTTAGTAAAAATTATATTTAATTAATTAAACCAAAACTATAAGTCAGATTAAGTTGAAATTTTCAGAAATTGAAACTAAAGTTAAAACACACCTATCATAAAAATTTCAAGTGAAAAAGACTTCCAGAGTGGGAAAAATTAAAATTTGAATTTCAGATTGTCCATTTTAAAAAAATAAGTCAAATAAAAATTCAGAAATTTACAAAAATCTTTAAAATGGCTTAAATCACTTTAATTGACATCTAGGACTCTTAAGAAAATAATGTGATCTTCTGAATCTTAATGAACCCCAAACAAACACTTAAGATTAGAGTTTAATTAATTAAAGAGTTAATTAAAATATAATCCAAAAATATTTAAATATTAAATCAAAATCAGAAATGAAATAACACTTAAGAAATTATTAATAAAATCTCAAATTAGAGAAATATCATTCTTAGAGAAAATTAAATTAAATATGATTAAACATATTTAAATTAATAAAACTCAATTAAATGATTAAATCTTAAATCAAACTTAAAACCCAACAAATTTAAAAAACTTTAATCATTTGATACTAATCGAATTAAACCAAATAAAATTAAAGTAAACTCAATTAACATATGATTAAATCACATAAATTTGAAATAAGATAATTAATTAACTATTACATATTTCAATCTAATAACTAAATCAAACATGTTAATGAAATCAAACAAATATAATAAATGAATCAAATCAAGTAAAACCCTAATCATGAATAATTAAACTTAATTAGTCAAACATCTAATTAATGCAAATTTAATAAATTAATCCATCATCTTAATTAATCAAATTAATTTAACTAAATTACATTAAGGCTAACTCTAAAATTAAGCTTAAATCAAACCCCTAATTAAATTTAATAATCACACCTCTCAAATAAACTAATTAAGTTAATCAAATTGATCATATTAAACTTAATCAAACATAATTAAGATGCAATTAAACACTAATAAAACCTAAATTAAACCTAAATCATTAAGTCATTAATCTCTAATTAAACAAACCCTTGATTAATCTAATAATTTTAATAGACCCTTAATCAAACTTAATTAATCAAACATCTAATTAATACAAATTTAATATTAATCTATCATCTTAATAAAGTAAATTAATTTTATAAATCACATTAAAATTAATCCAAATCAAAAACTTAATTAATCTACTAATTAATTTAATCACACCTACTAAATAAAATTAAAATTGATTAAATTGATCAAATTAAACTTAAGCTTAATCAAAATACAATTAAATAGTAATCAAAACCTAAATTAAATCTAAATTATTAAGTCATTAATTACATCATTAGTCTAAACAAATATGAAATCAAATTAAAAATTTAAATAAACCTTTATAATTAACATAAATACACTTCTTAATTAAACTAATCACATTGAACCTAAGCAAACCCATAGACTAATAAAGCTAATTAAATCAAATTAAATCAAATTAAATTAAAAAAGCCTCGCATCAATTTAATATGTAATCAAATCAAATCTCATTCAACCTACTTAAATAAGATATACTAATCAACTATCCAATATATAAAGTCAAAATACAAACCAAACTTTGATGAACATGACAAATTGATGTGATTAAAGATAAAATCCTAATCACAAGGAATTAAACTCAACTAAAAATCAAAATAAAATCTCAATTAATCTAATCTGATCAAACTACAAATGAATGAACCATATTCGAATAAAATAAGCATGAAATTAAGTCACATAGCCATAATCAAAGAAAAGAATTAAATATTAATTCAAAAGGATATTGAATTATTAAGATTTAACTAAACCAAAGACATCTAATCTAAAATTAATCAATCAAAAGACCATGAACTTAAACAAACTCAAACTTCATTAGATATTAAGGATATTGAATTATCAAAATTTAATTAAACCAAAAAACATCTAATCTGAAATCAACCAATCAAAAACACATGAATTTGAACAAACTTAAACTTCATTAGAAATTAAGGATATTGAATTATCAAGATGTAATTAACCAAAACATGTAATCCAAAATAAATCAATCAAATACTTAAACAAATTCAAATTCTAAATCAAGTCAAATGAATCAAATCGAATAAATTACACAAATTCAAATGGGCTAATTAAGAAACTTAAGGACTTAAGTTATATTCTTTATGAACTAGGATGTAGAATAGGGTGAGTTCCATCTACAAGTAGAACTCATTCTACTCTTCATTCTTGAAAACCTAAACATCATCTTAACCAAATAAAAGTGAAATAAAAATGAAGAATAAATCATTAAATCAATTAAATAAAATCACCCAAAGGTAAAATTTAAACAAATTCAAACTCCAAATTGAAACTTAAACTAAAGAAGCCTAGTAAAGTCTTGCTACACAAGCCTTAAGCACACACATTAGAATGCTAAGTCACCACTTTTAGTACAAAGTTAGGGCATTGTATGTATGATGTTGTATTTTATTTTGTGATGTAATGTTTTATACTAGATGTTAGGGTGTATGTTTCGTAGATTGGATGTTAGGTCATTATTAGCCTAATCATATTTTTTGCAGGGGTTGTGCTTAAGGGTTTGCTATAATAAAAATATAAATGCTTTTACTGTACAGATTGCTTAGTCCCTAAGCATAACCCATGTTAGGACAGGTGCGCTTGGTTACCCGTATGTGGGGTGCTAAGTCTAAATTATTTTGCAGGTGTAGCTAGATTTACTTTTCCTATTTTTGATGTAATTTTGCATTAGGAATTAGGATTAGTACTATGGGGGATTAGGATGAGCAGTGGCCAGAAGGCTTAGTCCTTGGGGTGCCCTGTGATGCCTTTGGAGCAAATCAAATCAAAAGAAAGAGAATGAAGAAATGAAGAAAAGAAGACTCCCATAGCATGTATTATTATTTTTATAATTCGGGTTGTATAAGGGTAGAGCTCGGCTACCTATCTTTTTTTTCTCTTTTTGGGGTGTACGGCAAAACACGACTGCATTCGCCTTTTATTCTTTTACGGTAGTCTATAAAATTATTTGATGTTGTGTTTAGATTACGCATTAGAACAACATGCTTTTCATAGGTTTTTTATGATTGATGCTTGAATGTGTGGCCTGGATGCGGTAGGCTCTTAGTATAAAATTAAATTATTTATCCAATTAACAACTCATAATTAAAATTTCAAAACAACTCATAAGCTAACATAAAAGCCTAGGAATTAAATCAAGATAATAAAATTTTTAGTAATCCCTTAGCTAGATGGATGAATGTATAATATCATGCATACCATATTATTTCACTCTTATGAAGAGGGGACTTCCATCTTTTCCAGAGAATCAAGGCTTAACTTGCATTTAGGCATACAAAATCTCATAGCTTGTGTCAAAACAAAAAGTCCAAAAGAATCAAATGAATTTGATAAAATTTGCATTAGATTAAGCCATGGATTACCACTCATGCTCTAATATCTTAGGGAGTGGGTTTAAGGATTTTATTTCCTTTCTAAATGAATAACAGCCTAGCCATCTTGCAAAGCATAAGACTTGGCTACATGAATTTAAAGCATATGAAGAATTAGCTGGCTGCCACTCTGGGCAGTAATAAGTCCAACAGTCTGGTGGTTTATTCTCTCTTGTGGAGGTAAGCCATATACCCATTTTTGCCATAGATTTAGGTTGTGCCTTTATTTTGTACCAAGGATCTTTAGTTTAGGAATCTGAGGTAGCTATTTTCATCAGGCTACAAGCACAAATTCTCACCCCTTAGGCATTTCCACAATCTCATGTTGTGGAATTATAAGCCCTAGAAATCTAATAAAATGTCAACTCAAATAATCAACTCTCTTCAAATTTCAAAAAATATAAAGCTCAATTATAGGGTAGATTGGAATGCTTACTAGGCTTCCTATTATCCTAAGTATTTTCTATTTTCTCCCTTTGTATTCAAGAAATAAGTCTTCTCCTTGATCTATCCCATTTGATTTTCTAAAATAGCCAATCCTTTGATAGTCTTAACCTTGAAATCTTTGGAGACCCTAATTGTCTACTTTAATAGAGAGTATTCTTAAAGAATTCCCATTCCTTAGGATGTAATTAACTATGGGGGTCTGCCTTCATAGGGAACTTAACAAACCCAGCTTAAAATAAACCCTACTTTACTTTTCCATGTAAAGTAGGAGAAAGATCTCTGGTATATTCAAAGACCCATCATGCCTTAGGAGTCCTTAGTAGGTGATTATGTCCATTGTAGGGTGGTAATTTCTATATTTTGAGATAGTACATTATTCTTTAATGTTGTACCCGATCACTTCAATAAATACCTCCTAAGATCTGTGTGGTGTCCCACATCCCAAAACTTAACAGCACAGGAATTTAAATGAGGATGTATCTTGGTTTATGCTTTGTGCTAGTGACATTCTATTTTTTTATAAGACTAGAGAGGGAGTCCAAGAGAAACTTGAATTATGGAGGTCAACCTTAGAGTCTAAAACTTTTTATTTATGTAGATCTAAAACTAAATATGGACATACTTAATATTCATTTCCCCAAGAAATACCATATAATCCAATGCTCTGCTGTATAATGGTAAAAATTATTCAATTTAATCATATCTTTATCGAGATAAATTTTATTCAATAAGTTACCAATGGATGGTAAATTTTCTTCAAGATTGCCCTCTTCTTCAAAGTTCTTAATGTAGTCAAAGAAAATTCCAAGATATCATTATTTTATTATTTCACGATCATCTTATTTCTGTTTAGTATGAGCCACAAAGTGATGAGCACAAAGTCTTCTATTAGGGCATTTTAGTTTTAAATATTAATCCAATTATTCTTTATATATGTTCTAGGTTAGTAAAAAAATTAAAGGTTATGAGTTTTGGTAAGGTTTTAGGGCTTTCTTAATTGAAGCTTAACAATACTTTTATTATTCCAAATTAGAGATTATGTTATCAAGCCTAAAACTCATAATTCTATCAATTTGATATGCTCTTTGTCACTATCATGATGAACAAAGATAAAATTATTTCCATAAAATATGAGTTTGTCATAAGAGAATCAAAATAGTAGTCATTATGGAACCCATAAATTGAATAAAATAAACCTCTCTCTAACGTTAAGGAAGATAACATCCTTAATTTATTTCTCCACTTAATTTAAATTAGTAATGAAATTTTTGTCTATAAGTTTAGCAAGAACAATTGTCTTACTATTCTTCAGTAAAGTTTCATTAGAAGCCACCTTATTAAGAATTTTATGAGCTTGGTTTGTCTGGAATGAGTAGTAACATGTTGATTTGTATTTAGGTTAGTCTTTGGATTCAAATCCATATATAATCTAAAAAATTCTTCTTCAGTGTTCCCAAAGGTATGATTATGAGTACAATTGTGAAAGATAATTTAGCGATGATTTTTTTTGATGAAAACATGTTTAAATCACCCAATCCAATATTAAATTCAAAATTCTTAAACATGCTATAAAAATTAGGATTTAAGCACAAAATAATCTATAGATAATAGTTATAGCCACATCCACTTGCAAAAATTAATGAACTATCTAAAGCAATTAGTGTCATCTATTAAACAAAACATGTGGTTAATGATTGAAGTTGATGAAGAAGGACATTTCATAATTTTTCAAATGACAACCTTTAATAACATAATAACTATGAACAAAAAGCTCTTTGGGCATTTACATACATACCACATAATTCATATATATTTATATATCTAAAATGTAAAGTTTGATATTTACATGCATAACACTTAAATCATTAAGATCACAACAAAAATAGTACTACTATTAATTTTTAAAAAGTGAGAACACTTTTTATACATTAGTAAACAGTTACAAATGTAAATATAAAGCATTGGGTGTTAGATGTGAAAATGTAAAGAATCGTGTGATATGTATGTAAAACTTTCAAAATTATAGTACCATTTTAATCATTTTATAGCAATATATACAATAATAATACTATGTTTATAAAAATAAAAGCAATGAAGCAAGCAAGGCAATGGCCAACAACCTTAATCTCGCCAAAAAAGTCAAGAAAAGTCACATCCATGAGAAGCTTGTTTAAAACAACTATCATAAATCAACATATGGTGAAATACAAACTTCACAAATTTGTTTTTTCAAAATGTTCAAGAGGCTATAATGTATATAAATCTTAAACTCATCTTATCTCAATCTCTTTTCATATTCATAGTTGTTCTCATTCATTAAGAATGACCATGCATATATACTATATATAGGGCTTGAATTGGTAAGGTATGAGGGCCCTTGTCCAGTAATTGGAATCCATCGCATAGTCTTTGCACTTTTACGATAGTATAGAAGGAATATTGTCTCCAGTCCAAACATAAGAGAAAACTTCAGCACACAATCCTTCACATTGGCATATGATCTCAGATCATCTTTCGCAGCTGCCTATTTCAATTGCCAGCGAGAGGCTGGCTCTGTTGGTCAAGGATTCTTCTCATAATGAAAATGAACTGTATATGTTTATATATAAGTACTTGAGACCATAATATGCATATCAATCCAATAATCATCATTATTATATAGTCATTTATAGTGTTATATATTTATGTCATCTACCTTTAAGATAAACTTTTGAAGCATTCTATCATCATCAACTCTATTATCTAATTATATATGTATCTCGAACACTATTGTAATCAATATTATATATAAATTATAGAATATGTTTTCATCTATACTTTAGTTTGTTTTATTTAGTTATATATCATCCAAGACTAAGTAATTTATTACCTCAAAGCTAAGTTATTATTTATTTAAGGCAGAAATCTCTAATATTTTTACTATGTCGTTCAAGGTTAGTTCAAATATAAGATGTGTGTAAAATCAATTGTAGATATAAAGTGTGCATCATAAGTTTAACTATAGATATTAAATTTATGAGAAACCAAAGAAAATCATTGTAATTGCATCCTTTGAATTTCATGAATGAAACCTCTAAATTAGAAATCAAATATTATACTGCTTAACATATAGTTCTTTAACACATTCTAATTTAAAGTGTTAGAAATAGCATAATGATTTAAATTAGACCATTTAATTTTTACCCATTTGAAGGTTTGAATTATTTTCATATTTATGTCTATTGCTTCATTACATTGTGGAATCATTACACTGCTTGACAAAATGATGTAAGCTCTTAAGGTATGACATGAAATTCACTTATTAATGTTGGGGTATGTATATTATTTAATATATTTTATATGTTGCACCATTTGAAATTATAGAAATGAAAAATTTTGTGTTCATGAATAATGTATTTCTTTGAATAATGGTTCATTCAAATGAGATTATTTGTTATTGTACCTGATGATACTAGAGGGGTAGTTCAAGAAAAACTTGAATTATGGAGGTTCATCTTAAAGTCTAAAGGCTTTCATTTAATTATATCTAAAATCAAATACATGGAGTGTAATTTTAGTAGCAGTATATCTAGTGGTGGGGTTATGATAATGGGTGATCAAGTCATTAAAAAGAGAAAATATCCTAGATATCTCAGATTTACTATTTAAAGTCATAGTAAAATAGATGATGATGTTATTAGTAGAATTTAAGTTGGAGGTTGAAGTGGAGAAAAGCATTATACCTGTTGTGTGATAGAAAAGTACCTCTCAGAATTAAGGAAAAAAGGATCATGGTGAGACCAGCAATGCTTTAGGATGCATACTACTGGTCTGTAAAAGAGAAGCATAAAATTAAGTTAAGTGTTGCCTAGATGAGGATGCTTAGGTTGATGAGCAGTTTTACACTTTGAGACAAAATGTAAAATGAATATATTCGTGAAAAGGTTGGAGCATATAAGATTAGAGAGTCACCTTAGATGGTTTGGTTACATAAAACACAAGCCATCTTATGACATAGTCGAGAGTGTAGATGTATAAGATTCAGTCTACGTTAAGAAACATAGAGGCATACATACAAATACTCAGTTAGAAAGTATAAAAAATGATCTTAATTTATTAGAATTAAATGAGAATATGACATTTAATTAAAAAAAGAATTCAATGTTAGTTTCTTTTTTTAGTATATAAGAGAAGTTTAAAAATACATCGAAGTTTTTATGCAAACTGCTTGGAACAAGAAAGAATATAGAGCATAACATAGTTGAAATAATTTGCTATATAAGCAAAAATACATAAGTTCATTCTTGTCATAAATGGAGAAGAGAATTACAAAATATAAATTGTTAGATTGACCTCCTATGACGAGAATACCAAAGAGGTTATGAATGGTGATAATGACGGTTAAGAGATGAATGGTTGTCGATAGATGCTAATGTCATCGACGGATAGCCATAAGGTTTAAAATTGTATAATTTGATATTATGGCATTTTTAATTAATGATGTGAGACGTAAACCTTAGAATCAAGCAATTGCGTAGGGTAAGAAGAATTATAATATCAAAGTACAAAGCAAAATAATATATTAATATCTTAACATATTGATATATTAAAAGGGAATTTACACACATACCATACAATTCTTATGTATTTGTGTATCTAACACTCAAACTTCAATTTTTGCATATATAACACCCAATCTTCAATATCACATCAAAAATATCATCATCACTCACTTTTTAAAGAGTGAAATGTACCTTTTTAATCATAGAAAAGTATTAGATAAGTAAATATCTAAATTTAGATATTAAATATGTAAATACATAAGAATTGTGTGGTATATATATGCAAATCTTCCTATATTAAAATATAATACATTAACATTATAATTAGTACGGAATAACAAATTGTGTATAGTATCAAGTATTATGTTAACAATGTGATATCAAATTGTGAAGTAAGAAGTGTTATGCAAACATCAAAGGAATTTAAGACAAGAACTAGAGAAATACGAATTTAAAATAAGTTTAACACGATAATTTTCTCTCCTTTACTCTTATTATCAAACATTGAAGTAAAAACATCAAAAGAAACATAAGAGGATGTGATAGCGAGCACTAGGCAAGTCAAGCACAAGTCATAGTGAGCTCAAGCTCGACTTGTTTATTTATTCACAAGCTCGAGAACTCATCTTGACTCGTGAGGAAGATAGTGGGAACACCTAGAGAAGGCATCACCAAGTAGTTTGGATGAAAGTTCTCTAGGATAGGAATAAAGATAATAGAAGTAATAATAATAATAATAATAATAATAATAATAATAAACTCTAAAAAACTATAAAAGGCTATAGCTTATAGAATTTAAAACCAAAAAATGTATTATCACAAATTTTTTCCTTTTTAAAATAAGTGTTATAAGTAGGAGTTATTAGGTGATATGCATTAGTCTTTGTAATTTTAATTTTCATAAAAAAGAAGAAACATGATAGCCTTTTAAACATCAATTGTAGCCTTTCCCTTCTCCCCTACAATAATGATAATATATAAATAGAGTCTTTGCAAGTCGGTGAGTCGACCCTCGTTAAGCTCGAGCTCTTCTATTAATATACATGCTTGACCTTAAGCTTAAGCCTGTTCACACGGTTATAATTGGACCAAGCTCAAGCCATCTTATGAGCCTGCTCAGCTTAGTTACACCCATAGATGGCTTCATGCATGAGAAGCATAGAGGGCATGAGAGAAGAGGTGCTTGGGTAATGCATATCCCAAGATCAATTGCATGCATATTAAAGCACTTATTATTAGGATAATTAAAGCCTATATTTAAATTTTCTTAAAAACCTAAATCTAGAAGCATAGTCTTCACCAATACTAAGGTGAAGTGTCATAGTGTGCACCTCATATAATATGAGGTTTACACCATATATAGCACAGATGAGGCGTAAGTAGCATTGTGATTAGGTTTTTCAAAAAAGCACTGAGGTGGATTTTTATCATGCAATTTTAAACAATGATACTTAAGAGATACCTTTTAGATGATGAAAATCATGTTACAAATGTCAAGCTACAATGATAGGGTGATGATGATCAGGTGACAACAATTAAACTGTTATAATCAAACCACAGTGAATAGGTAATGATTGTTGGGAAATAGCTCTTCCAAAAGAATAGAACACTGAATATAAAATTAAAGTTTTTTTACAACAAGTCAAAAATGAAAGTTTTTTATTCATATACTTACATCAAGATTTACATATAAAAATTGTAACAAGTATCTCCCTATCTTTGAATATCCAAAATTTGAGTCCAAAATTAATGCCATACACAAAACATGTGCTATAAAATCCTAGCTGTAGAGCTCCCAATAGATATCCAACATTTGAAATTGCTTTTATGTTTCCATTCTTAAAATGTCAACCAAATCAATCCTTTGGGTTTATTTCATTTTTCCATCTTATTCTATCCTATGCAAACAATAATTTTTTTTTTGTTATCACTTATTATTGATGGCTTAAATATCATTTATCTATCAATATAGTCTTTAATAGTAGCTTCTTGATCAACACTCTTATTAACAATCGAGTCCACCTAAAATTGATATTTCTTATTCTAGTTTTTATTATGAGTGATGATAGTTTGTTTTAATTAAACAATTATGAATACATTTTCATTACACCTCATTTTTAATTTATTTTATTTATTTAATGTGACATTGTTACCCTCACTTTCAGAGTGAGTCTTCAACCTCCTCAGCATAGATCTCAGACTCTTATAGACACTAAGAGTTTCAAGACACTTCTAGTGATTAGGTGAACTCTTAACCTATGCCTAGGGACTTAGATAGGTTAATCGTAGGATTAGGCCATGCCTTAAGATTTAAGGGAATCATCCATCCTATGGCCTAAACCTAATCCATGTGCACCTTCTTAAATCCAATCCAAATTCAAATCTCAAACCAAACCTCAAATCCCAATTCAAATTCTAAATCCAAATCTAAATTCCAAAAAAAACATTTGATTGAAATCCATAATCAAACTCAAATTCAAAACCCTTCCTAAGCCCTTTGATTTCATCTTATGGACTTAGCGTTAGCCAAATTCAAACTAATCCCAATTCATTTGATTTTCTCAAATATAAATTGTATTCTTAAATCAAACTATCAAAATCCAATTCAAATCTAACTTCAAATGATTCAATCCCATGATCAAATTCAAGTCCAAAATTCTTCATAAACCTTATGATTGAATCCCATGTACTTAGACAAATCTCCACCCAATTCAACCAAAATTTGATTGATCTCTTCATAAATTATTTATATCTTCATTTATATTCACAAATATAAATGAAATATAAACCCAAATGACCAAAACCAAATCAAACTGAATCAAACCATACCAAGATCATTCTTAAGTCATATGGACCCACCTCCATGAGCTTAACCAAATCTCCACCCAATTCAACCCAAAATTAATTGATTTCATTATAAATCAATTATTCCATTTATATTCACAAATATAAATGAAACCCACGTTCCAATGATCAAAATTAAATCAAACTAAGTCAATCTTCTTCTAAGCCCTTTTGACTTACCTCCATGAGCTTAGTCAAATTTGCTTCCAAATCACTCCAAACTCAAGTGATTTTCTCATGAACCATTTATATATTCATTTATATTCCCAAATATAAATCAAATATAAATTTAAATAGCCAAAATCAAACCCTAAATTAAATCAAAACATAATTCAAGCTTCTTAAGCTATTTCCTTGGACTTTGCTAAATCTTATCCAAATCAAGTTAAAACCAATGGATTTCCTCTTGAGTCAATCATTCCTTCAATCATCTATCCAAATATAAATGAAACTTACAATCATCAAAACAAAGTCAAGTCAACCCAAATCTAAGCCCAAATTAGCCTTTTTGACTTGAAAATTCCTTGTGGGCCAATGTCCATTCGACTCCAAATTGATTGCAATTGAACTTATATTTCAATCCTAGCTCATATATAAATCTAACTAAACTTGAATCAAGCCAAAACTAAAGGGTATTTTTGAATTAAGTTCTAAACCAAACCACAAATTCTAATTTATATTCAAAATCCAATCAAATTTCTAAGACTCATAATCAATCCCATGATCAAATCCAAGCTCAAAGCCCTTTCTAAGCCCTTTGATTTTATCTTATGGACTTAGCCTTAACAAAATACAATTCAATCTCAATTCATTTGGTTTTCTCAAATATCAATCCAATCCTTCAATCAAACTATGAAATTCCAATTCAAATCCAACATTAAATAATTCAAATCCCAAAATTAAATCCAAGTTCTAAAATTCCTTCCAAGCCATATGACCCATTCTCTTAACTTAGCCAAATCTCCACCTAAGTCATCCCAAACTTGATTGATTTTTTTATAAATAAATTATTCCTTCATTTATATTCACAAATATAAATTAAACCCATACTCAAATGACCAAAACCAAATCAAGCTAAGTTAGATCAAGCCAAGACCCTTCTTAAGCCATATGGACCTACCTCCATAAGCTTAATCAAATCTTAACCGAAATCAACTCAAAATCAATTGGTTTCTTTATAAATCAATTTTTTCTTCATTTATATTCATATATATAAGTGAAACCCCCACCTTCCAATGACCAAAAATAAATCAAACTAAATTGATTTCCCTCATAAGCCCTTTTGACCTACATCAATATGCTTGGTCAAATTTGGTTCCAAATTACTCCAAACTCAGTTAATTTTCTCATGGATCATTCATATCATCATTTATATTCCCAAATATAAATAAAATATAAATCCAAATAGCGAAAACCAAACCCAAAATCAAACCAAAATCTAATTTATACCCTTTAAGATAATTTCTTGGACTTAACCAAAATCCACCTAAATCAAGCCAAAACTAATAGATTTTCTCTTGAATCAATCATTCCATCAATCATCTATCCAATTATAAATGAAACCTATAATTACCAAATCAAACTCAAGTCAACCCAAGTTAGCCCTTTTAGCTTGGAAACTTCAAATGAGTCAAAATCCATTAGACTCTAAATTGATTGTAGTTCAATTTATATTTCCATCCTAGGCTCATATATAAGTTCAACTAAACTTGAATCAAGCCAAAACAAGTCAATTGACTCATTTAAGTCCACTTGACCCAAAGTGGCCTAAAGGACCTTTTTGAGCCAAGTTCTAATCCAACCCAAATTGGATTGAACCAAGCCCATCCAAACCTCATATCATGATCAACAATCACCCTAGGATGATCAATCACCTTGAATTGGGTTAAACCAAGTCAACTTGGTCCTTTGTCCTCATTCTTTAGCCCAAATGAAACCTAAACTAGCCTAAACTGAATCCATGCTTTCCTTCTCAAACCATAGGCTCAAGTTCATTCCAAATTGATTATTGAACTTGACCAAAGCCATAATTAAGCCCAATTTGACCAATTGGTAAACTTGACCCAACCTAGCCTAAATTGACTTAAGGGTTAAATTGGACAAAATTTAAGTTAAATCTAAATTAATTTAAACCAAAGCACCTTTAATCATTTTTAATTAACATATTGAACATGAACCAACACCTAGCCCAACCCAATTTTGGTCAATTTGGTCAAATTGGTCAACTTAGCCCATTTGACCTATATGAATCCAAATGAGTCAAAATCAAACCTAGGCCAAATTAATAGAAACAACTTGAACCAAAAATCTTTAAATCATCATTTGAACCTAAACCAAGCTTTGGTTTCACCCAATTAGACCAATTGGTCAACCCAACCCAACATGACCCAATATGAACCCATTTGACCAAATGAAGCTAAAACCCATAAAATCAACCCATGGGACCTTGGAGGCTGACCTAACCCCAAAACCATTGGGAGCCAAGTCCAATGCAAATCCTATGGATCCTCTCCTACATTGGATTCTTTCCTCATATGGCAAAGTCCACTCATCATTTCACCTTGGTAGTCCTCACTCACCCAAATGAGGGATCCCTAAACCTCCTAGCCTACTCTAAAAGCGGGTAAGACTTGTCATGGACCAAAAGGAGGTGAGCCAACTCACCTCCCTTACAAATCAAAACCAAAGAATTCTAGCAAAGACAATCTGCCCAAATCAAGCTTAGAGCCTCCTGCCATGGCTTCTCCTAATCAATACGAGCCATGTGGACTTGAGTGTGACCACTCCGATGCTCTAACGGCAGCTGGCCAGCCAAAAAATGGGAACTAATCTCATCCGTCCACCTCAACAAATGAAGGAGAATTGACTTGATTGCTTCTCAACAGGGCCTCGTCTCTACTAGATGAAGCTACCTCCATTGATCTCACCATCAATCTTGAGCTATGACGAGGTAATCATTGATATAAGAAATTTTTGTTGGAGCTTTTTGAAGGAAATTCACATGTGAGCTCATGTTACATGTCAAAACCCTCTTCAGAGCATATCAATTCAAATATTGATATATTTGTGTAATTTCATCTTGAAAGTTCTCCTAAATATGCTTTAGAATTCCCCATAAGATAGGGGCATTTTTTTAGTTTATGTTAAGTTTATTTGAGTTGACATCATGCTGTTAAGATGAGATCCTCGAATATATGCTGATTCATGTTGACATTAAGCTTTACGATGAAATCCCTGAATATATCCGTAATTGTCATTGTCAAGTTGGAAGTTCTTGCAGAAATAAAAAGAATCTATTTTTATGCATGAAAAGACAGTCTTAAATGTCAAGAAATTTATCTCCCAGATTTGCTAAATTGTAGAGATCAAGTATGAAGAACTCTCGATTTCAGAAGCTTCAATCAACTGAGTTGGAAAAGCATCAACCTCTACATCCTAAAGTCTAGGACATGGATGGGTTCTAAAGGTCAAACTCAACAAGCCCAAAGATGGCCAAGTTGCTGAAGCTCTGCTCACTCAATAAGCTGCAAGAAAAGGCCGTAGTGAAAGAGCCCCCGTTCATCAGTCTAATGACAAAAGTATCAACCCAACACAGCTTAAGTCGAAGACTCGAGTAGATTCTAAAGGTCAAACTCAACAAGCCCACAAATGACCGAGTTGTTGAAGCTCTCCTTATTCAATATGCCGTAAGAAAAGGCCGCAGTGAAAGAGCCCCTACTCGTCAGTCCAATGATGATAGTTGTTCAATCTCAAACCAGATCCAACTTAGTGATTATAAGGAACCAGGATCCAAGAGATCTTTCTACTTGATTGACATACCAAGACAATCTGAGAAAACTCTCAATTCAGAGCTGCCTCAAATCAATCTATATATTACCCTCAAGGTGATATCTCAACTTATTCTCTAGTGATCTGATCAAGCTCAAAGCTCAGATCAAAGCCAATCTTCTCATCAAGTCCATCAAAGCAAAAAGCACAGGACTGAGGAAGACATTCCATAGTTCATACAAAGTCGAGGGCCAAACTAATGGAATCTTATGGTTATTCAGTCTGGTAAAGTATACATTGCTAGACTAATAATTCAACATTGACCCTATAAGTGAGGTCATCAGTACCCTCCAAGAATCCATCAAAGCAAAGATGCATGTGGTTCAAGGAATGTATACACTGCCTGACAAGTCAATATAGACAAATCAGGTCAGTCCTTCATCAAGTCCATCAAGCTTCAAGCTAGGATAGAAGGAATTTCAAAATCTGACCTACCACGGATAAACCAATTCCTCCATCAAACCTAACCAAGCATGAAGCTAGGGTTGGAGGAGACTCAAATCTCCAAGGACATAAAAGAAATAGATCTTTAACAAAGCTATTGAAGCACATAGTAGACGGTGTAAGAACTCTTATCTATCCGACAAGTCAATTATGACACATCCGTTAATCATGTCATTTAGTATGTTATAAATAAGGCATCATACTAATGACAAATATTATCAGAGCTCCGTAAGCTATTACAATCGAAGCTAAAATGATCCAAGTTCTATGGCCAGCCAAAGGGTCAATCAGTTTTCAACAAATGTGACTTTCTCCATGTGTGAATCACATTTGTTGGGGTATTTGTTGACCTCCATATATGAGCCATAAGTAAGTCAAGCCTATAAATCAAATACGACATACTTTGGAGGTGATAGTGCACAAATCGGGACTCAAAATGCACTGGACGTCACCAAAAATGGTTGAAATGACATCCGATCGACAAAGGTACTTCACTGTCATGTTTAGAACATCAAATTGATCATAATGTGAATATTGCATAATCTAATGATCAACCTTCATGATCGAGCTATTTATGTGTTGATGCACATATTAGAGTCGGAAGGCCGATGATGTCCGAACGACCTCCATTCACGAAATTGATTGTGTCATTAGTTTCAAAATATTGAAATATATCAAGGAAGACTATTTTTACCCAATTCAAACAAGTTTGAGCAAATGTCGAGTGGTCGAAAGTGGCGACGCGCATTTTGAGCTGAAGTTGACCCAATTTGATGCTGACTTGAACCAAATGACCTCCGATCGATTAATGGACATCGTCATTGGGTTTAGAATGTCGAAACTAGTCAGAATAAAAATATTGTATAACTTGATGATCAATTTTTTAAGCGCTCGAGTCGTTAACGTGCTTGCACGGATATCAATGTCAAGAGGCACTGAAGAGGATCGAATGACCTCCGTTCGTGAAACTAATTGTGTCGTTAGCTTCAAAACATCAAAATCTATCAAGTAAGACTATTCGCACTCAATTCAAACAATTTGAGTGAATGTCGAGTGGTCTAAAGTGGCGATGCGTATTTTGAGTTGAAATTAAATCACTGACGCTACCAAACCAACCGCCCGCCATTATGAAAACGACCGTGTCCGCTAAGGCTAAGAACATCAAATTACCTGAATGGATATATAAATATATATATGAGTCTCATGGCATAAAACTCATATTTGAAATCTACTAAATGAAAACAAACAGAACCCCACTGTGAGGCTCTTAATCATTCCCCCCTTTTTGTTTTTCTTGTTCGAAAAGAGAAAAGTCGCACCTCGACTTCAAACCACGTAAATGGATTTCACGGGGTGGTTCATTTTCTTTTCTCCCATCCAAATGATACTACCTCAAACACCCATGCCCCCAACTTCACCAACTTCATTTCCAAAGCCTCACGATGAGAGGAGTTTACACATTCAACATTCAACCATTCCTCCCACCTCCATTCTAATCATCATCCTCATCAGAGTCATGGCTGGGATCTTAGATGCCATAAACAATGGATATGATTCATGGGGACCTCTATTTGGTAAGTTGTTCTTATCCTTCTGGGTGATCGTCCATCTCTACCCATTCCTCAAGGGGCTTATGGGGAGTAATCAACGCGCATTGTAGTGACGTTGGTTCTTCTCTTGGCTTCCATTCTCTCTCGCGGTGAGGATAGATCCATTTGTGGTAAGAGTCATAGACCGGATGTGATGCAGCAGAGGTAAATTGTCAAGACTTTCTCGCTTCGCCTTCTCAATCGGAGTCTTCTTTCACCTCTTCACGGCCACCTCCTTCCCCTAGACCCTCAAGTCCATCGTCGCCTCTGTTCACTCGGCTCTTCCTCAATGGAAAGGAGTCGCAAGCCCTCAAGCCACAATCCCTTGTCCCAAGGCTCTACTTGTGAAGATTTGTCTTCGCACCTATCAAGGAATGGCATCCCTTCACCGCATGCAGGGTAATAGCAAATGCAAACCACTATCTTAGATGATTGGCTCTTCCGTAATACTTATCACAAAGGGCATTTATGAGTATTGACCGAAAGGATGTTCGAGTTGTTTGCCATTTTAACATTTCAAAGTCAATGGAAGCTTTCTATCAAGAATCTAGAAGAGCTGGCCTTGATCAGAAACCTTCAAGAAGTGCGTTGTATTGTAGCTTAGATGACCGTAAAAGAATGGAATTCATCTTGAGTAATGGTGTTAAAAAGAAATCACAATCTTTGAATTCTTCAGAGGCCTTGAAGAAGTCCCTTACAGATTTTAAAGAGATGGTGGCCTATTGTAATGGTTTTGGTTGCTATCAGAGAAAGATTCTTCAAAATTTTGGAGAACAAGTATCTGCATCACTTTGCCAAAAATCATGTGATACATATAAACATCCATCACTACTTTCAACGAAGTTGGCAGACCTTCAACAGAATGGTAACATTTTCAAGAAGGGAGAACTTACTCCTGTTTTCCTCCAAAGATCGATTATTACTACATCAAATATAATGAGTGAATTTTAGAATCAAGAGGATAATTCACACTCTGATGAAGATATATTAGAATCTGAAGATGAAACAATGGTCATAGATTGTTCAGTACCGTTCAAGATTTCATCAAAAGCTACTCTTGATGAGAAGTTTGAAGCTTTACAATGTGATTAAAGGCGGCCGTAAACATGATATCGAGCCATTAAGAGAGGCCGCAAGAAGAGACTTTAAATGCTCAACTGTGTACTGAGAAACCACTCGTTGGATGTCAACTCTTCTTCTGCTCAACCGCAAGGGAGAGACGCAAAATCGAATTCTTTCTTTCCCCCTCAAAAATCAAAACTGAAAATATCTTCCCTCTCTCCCTCACAAAGCTAATCCAAAATTCTATTTTCCCCACATTACTCAATCCAAATTTCTCCCTTTTTTTAAACCCAATTTCCAATTTTCGCTTCGCCGTAACCGGAGAAGCAAAACCGTCATGGGATGAGTTCTTCCTTCGGTTTCCGGCATCGCCTTCATTGCAACACCTTTCTAATCCCTCGCTTCACGGTAATCGGAGGAAGCAACACCATCAAGAGGTGGGCTCTTCTTTCAATTTTCGGTGTCGTACTTCTTTCATTACATTCCCAATTACATATCCAACCCCATCTCTTTGCCGATCTTTGCAGTGCGCAGAAAAATGAGTTAGAACATGTAAGATATATATATATATATATATATATATATATATATATATATATATATATATATATATATATATATATATATATATATAGAGAGAGAGAGAGAGAGAGAGAGAGAGAGAGAGAGAGAGTGAGAGAGAGCGAGGGTGTGACGAGATGAAAAACCATCTGCAGTGTCGCAAGACAGCACTCGTTATGCTCATGAGGGCATACCGAGTAAGCCAATATCCGTTACATGTCGCTCCTCCGAGACGAAATGCTATTGAAATTTTGTCTAATTTCTAGACTTAGAAAAAAAAAGAAATGAATATATATTGCATTGTATGTCTTCTTTTAGGTCTAAAGGCGTCGTCATACTCATGAGGGCACGATGAGATAAAAAATTAGTTGCGGTGTTGCAAAACACCACTCTCTATGCTCTTAAGGGTGTATCGAGAAAGCCAAAATACTCCCGATGCAGCCCCTATACGGGGATGACGCCGGGAGGCTGCCGAAATTTTGATTGAAATTCAGAACTTAAACAAATTTAAATGAAAATCATTTAAATTTAAGTCAAACAAAAGGATATATGATAAATATGAAGATAAATGTTAAATCAAAGAGGAATAGGGAGAGAGCAGCTAAAGAAAATTTTGGAATGAATAGATCACTTATTTAAAATGCAAATAAAATTTCGGGAGGCTAATATTAAACTCACAAACTTTAATTGCAATTCTCTATGACTTAAATTGAAGAGGTAAATTTAGTTCTATTTTATTCAAATTTCTTAAAATTAAATAAGCCTTAATTGAAACTTGGGGAGACAAATGCCAAACTCATAAGAGACATACAATAAATTTGATGTTTAGCTTTCAGATAAATATGTGCTTTGATGTGGAGTTAAGGATGAATCTAAATTTGGTTTAATAACTCTTATATCAATATAGAGATGATTACAATTGATATGGCACTAAAAATACTACTAGTCAAAGCACAAATCCTGATGTCAAAAGCAATCTCATTCTGAATCAAGACTAACCCAGATCAAGCGCTTATTATCAATCGACACTTAAACATGGAGTGTTTATAGTCAAATCGAGCATCTTGATGAGCGGATCTAACAAGCCCAAGATCTCATAATCCTGGCTTCATTTGAGGGTTCGAATACTCAAAATACATTAGATGATCAAGGGAATCATCGTGATCTATTCGATGGAGTGGTTTGGATTTTGTATGTATTTACAAAAATGTCTTCCCTCTAATCTATAAATAGCCCCTCATTCTTCACATGAGGGGGGGCAAAGAAAAGAGAGGAGAGAGCTCTAATGCTTGAAAATCCTCCAAGCATCGCATAATTACCGACGGCCGACCACCCCCGTTGCCAACCACTACCACCATCGCCGCCGCCACCACCGATCCTCATCACCACCACTCATCGCCTGCCGCACCACCACTGCCACCGCCAAGCCGCTACAATATCCGCCGCCGGCCATCATCGCCAACACTGCCGCCGGCCACCATCGCGCATTGTTAAACACGCGGCCATCGCCGGGCCGACCACCGCTGTGCATTATTGCCAACCACTACCGGCTATTAGTTCGCGCTCCCCATTATCGCGAAACCACTATCGGGCATTACTACCAAATTACGTATATTGGGTCATTATCATCCATCGCCGCCGCCGCTGATCATCGCCGTGTATTACTGCAACTACCGGTTAATCCGGCTATTGCTGTTTGACCCAGCTTGGTTTCTTCTTGACCACCGCCACCACGCTGCCCATCAATCCATCATTAATCATCGCTGCCGGTTTATCTCAACCGCCATCGCCGGTCACCACCACCATCATCGCCATCTCCCGGTTATCACCACCACCATTCATCTTCGTCGCCACTTGTTCACCATCATCAACTGCCACTAGTAACTGTTACAACCTAACCATGGTTATATAGCTGTTGTTCCCTGATTCTGGGATTCCCATTGTCAGCCCTTCTCATATACAATTCTGTAATCCTGTTGTTGGGAAAATCTTGTACTCTAAAATAAATACATAGTGGAAGATTTTTACTGTGCTAGGCCCCGTGGTTTTTTCTCTCTTTTCGAAGTTTTTCCACGTAAAAATTCTAGAGTGTTCTTTGTCATTCTTCAAACATCTTTGTGTGTGCTGGATTTCACAACAAAGCTAAGGCGTAAACTTTTATTCTACCGCAAATAAGTTTCTAGCACACAACAGTTTGGTATCTTCTGTGGGAACATTCCCTTTACATCTTTTCTATGGTTGACAATCTGAATTTATGTTCAGAATAGCACCACTTATATGGTGAAGGAAATCTTACTCTCAAGGAACACATAAGAAGAATGAAGATTCATCAAACTTTGATCCTTCAGCTTTTCTTGGAGACTAGGGGCAACTCTTAAAAAATTATCAAAATCAATATTCTGGATATCTAATTGATTATCAGTTCGAGAAGCAAGTCAGTAATATTAATGAAAAAGGCAAAGGTCAAGGAGCAACTTTGGCTATAAGCTCAAACAAATGTTTTGATTTGACCCTTCACAGTTAACATCATCATCAACAACATTGACAAACAACCTCGATCAAAATTCTCAGTGGATTCAATTCGACATCTTCCATACAGGTTAATCATTATCGGGTAACACTATGACAAACAACCTCGGATAGGTAAAAAATCCTCAACGGATTCGACTCGACCTCTTCCATTAAGGTTAACATCATCAAGTAATAGTTTGACAAACAACCTCCGATGGGTCAAAAATCCTCAGCAGATTCGATTCAACCTCTTCCATACAGGTTAACATCATCTAGTAACACTTTGACAAACAACCTTGGATAGGTCAAAAATTTCCCAGCAGATTCAATTCGACCTCTTCCATACAGGTTAACGTCATCAAGTAATACTTTGACAAACAACCTCAGATAGGTCAAAAATCCTCAGTGGATTCGACTCGACCTCTTCCATTTAGGTTAACGTCATCAAGTAATACTCTGACAAATAACCACGGATGGGTCAAAAATCCTCAGCAGATTCGATTCAACCTCTTCCATACAGGTTAACGTCATCGAGTAACACTTTGACAAACAATCTATAGATTCTCCAACAATTCAAACCTCTTCCATACTGTTAAGCCATCAAGTAACACTTTGACAAACTACCTCAGATAGGTCAAAGATTCTCAGCAGATTCAATTCGACACCTTCCATACAAGTTAACGTCATCAAATACCACTTTGACAAACAACCTCGGCTGGGTCAAAAATCCTCAGTGGATTCAATTTGACCTCTTCCATACATGTTAACGTTATTGGGTAACATTCTGACAAACAACCTTGGATAGGTCAAAAATCCTTAGCAAATTTGACTCGACCTCTTCTATTCAGGTTAACATCATCAAGTAATACTTTGACAAACAACCTCGGATTAATCAAAAATTTCGAGCATATTCGATTCAATTTCTTCCATACAGATTAACGTCATCGAGTAACACTTTGACAAATAACCTCGGATAGGTCAAAATTCATTCAATTCCTCTTTTCATACAGTTAACGCCATACTTTGACAAATAACCTTGATGGGTCAAAATTCAGATTTAATTCAACCTCTTCCATAAGGTTAACATCATCGAAAGTAATAGTTTGACAAACAATCTCGAATAGGTCAAAATTCTCACGATTCACCTTCTTCCATACAACGCCATCGGTAATACTCGACAAACAACCTCAAAATTAAAAGATTAATTACACCTTCCAAACAAGTTAACGTCATCAAGTAACACTTTGACAAACAACCTCGGATGGGTCAAAAATCCTCAGCTGATTCAATTTGATCTCTTTTATACAGGTTAACATCATCAAGTAACACTTTGACAAACAACCTTGGATAGGTAAAAAATCCTCAGTGGATTCAATTCGACACCTTTCATACAGGTTAACGTCATCAAATAATACTTTGAAAAATAACCTCGATGGGTCAAAAATCCTCAGCTGATTCAATTCGATCTCTTTTATACAGGTTAACATCATCAAGTAACACTTTGACAAACAACCTCGGATAGGTAAAAAATCCTCAGTGGATTTGATTATACTTTCCATACAAGTTAACGGCATCAAGTATCATCATGGAGAATGATACTCTGAAATTATCTATCGGGCTTTCTGAGTTGTTCGAAGGATGGTTCCTAACTGATGTTTCCCCGCCATCTTGGCAGTTGTAAACTGTTAAATCATCCATTGGAGTTTCAAGAAATCCAATTTCCTACAAGAAGAAGTAGGAATTATGGGCCTTGATCGCCTCCAAACCCGGTCGGTCCGATGAGGACAGTTCACGCCTCTTTCGAGGGAAAACTAGAGCCTCGCCGTATGAACTATGGGCCTTGATCGCCTCCAAATTAGGCCGGTCAGACGAGGATAGTTGATGCCTCTTTCGAGGGAAAACTGGAGCCTCGTCATATGAACTACGGGCCTTGATCACCTCAACCCGGGTCCAACGAGGACGATGCCTCTTTCGAGGGAAAATCGAGTCATCAGATGAACTGAGTTTGATCGCCTCCCAAACCCTGGTCCGACGAGATAGTTGACACCTTTTTCATGAAAATTGGAGCCTTGTCGATGAACTATGGGCCTTGATCACCTCAACCCCGGTCCGACGAGGAGCTTGATGCCTCTTCGAGACAAACCTGAGAGAACTACTGCCTTGATAGCCTCCGAACCCGCTCGGTCCGACAATGACAGTTTATGCCTCTTTCGAGGGAAAACTGGAGCCTCGTCGTATGAACTATGAAACTTGATCACCTCCGAACCCGGTCTGTCCGACGAGGATAGTTGATGCCCCTTTCGAGGGAAAATTAGAACCTCGCCATATGAACTATGGGCCTTGATCGCCCAACTTCCCGGATATGACGTGTCTTCGAGGGAAAACCGGAGCCTGTATGAACTACGCCTTAATCACCTCAACCCGGCGAACATTTAACGCCTCTTTTGAGGGAAAACCAGAGCCTCGTCGTATGAACTACGGGACTTGATTGCCTTTGAACTTGATCGATCCGACAAGGATAGTTGATGCCTCTTTCGAGGGAAAATCGGAGCCTCGCCATATGAACTACAGGTCTTGATCGCCTCCAAACCTGGTCGGTCCAATGAGGACAATTGACGCCTCTTTTGAGGGAAAATTGGAGCCTCATCATATGAACTACTGGCCTTGATCGCCTCCGAATGACCTTCTCTTAAGAAGAAGATGAATACTAGAGCATATGAGATTTTTGTCTTCTATCTTGGACCAAGGGGGATTTTATAGACCTCCTATAGAGGCAAAAAGATAAAAAAAGAAAGAAAAATGGAAAAAAAAAGGGTGAAAACTGCTGAAAATGGGCCAAAATGGGCAAAAATGGACAATCGACATGACACTAAAAATACCACTAGTCGTTGCACGAATCTTGATGTCAAAAGCAATCTAATTCTGAATCAAGACTAACCCAGATCAAACGCTTATTATCAATCGACTTAAACATAGAGTGTTTACAAATCGAGAGCCTTGACGATCTAACAAGCAAGATCTCATAAGACCAAAAATGGGTTCACTCATATCGTCAGATCAGGAGATCACAAAATAAATATCCCCGATAGCGCTCATTATTCACATGAGGGTGCTAAGAAAAGAGAGGATAATGCTTGAAATAAGAAAAATAGAAGCAAAATAAATGTCGACGGCGCCACCACGCTATTGGTTAACCACCGCCGCCACTGATCCATCCTTTACTGACGGTCTCACCACCTATGTTCCACCACTGCCACTCCGCACCCTGCCATACCGCCGTCGACAATCTCCGCCGCCAGTACCCTGACAATTATCACCACCGCGAACATTGTTGCCAACTACGCGCCACTATTACCGCCGATCGCTATTAACATATGCGGTTGCCGCTATTAATTACGCGCATTACCTATCACCGCCATCGCTATTACACCGGGCTGCTCGGAACTGCCGTAATTATCAGCTAACTACTTACCGCCACTATCTATCGGTATATTTGCTAACTGCGTCATTATTATCAACCATTTGCCGCCATCTTCATCGCTGACCACTGCCGCCAACTGCGTTGCCGGCATAATCATCGCTGCCACTATTGGTTACCGCTGTTACCGCGATGCTGATGCATGACCATCCGCATCCATCGTTTGCCACCACCATCAATCATCATTTTCATCAACCATCATATCATCTTTTGCTCGCCAGCCGTCCAACCGATATTGCTGCCGCCGCCGCCATCTCACATCGCCGGCCATCTCCGACGACATCACCACCATCACCGCTTCCCACTCTGTTTCACCATCATCAACTACCACTAACAACTATTACAACCTAACCATGGTTATATAGCAGTTGTTGCCCGATTCTGGTATTCCCATTATCAGCCTTTCTCATATACAATTCTGTAATCCCGTTGTTGGGAAAATCTTGTACTCTGAAGAAAATACATAGTGGAAGATTTTTACTGGGCTTGGCCCCGTGATTTTTTCCCTCTTTTTGAGGTTTTTCCACATAGAAATTCTGGAATTATCTTATTCATTCTTCAAACATCTGTGTGTGTGCTGGATTTCATAACAAAGCTAAGGTATAAACTTTTATTCTACCGTAACTGGGTTTCTAGTATGCAACAACAATTCTAGTGAATAAGCATGAGTAAGGCTAAAGAAATAAATATTAAAATTGGTATAACTTATTAAAAGTGATTTAAATTGAACATAATAAATTTGAGAGAATTACAAAAACTCAACAAGTAAACTAAATGCAAGTAATATTTTAAACTACAATCTAAATCAAAATGTCTGCTTCGCCACCAGATCTGTAACTCTTTGTACAAGCAGATAGAAACGATACTAAATCAAAATCTACAAAAATTATAGAGTTTCTTTTAATCAAAAATTAAGAAATTTCATTCTAATTTCAATTTTCAAAACCAATGAAATCACTAATTAGATGAAATTACCTAAGCTATAAATACTTGCATGTGCTCGGACATAGAGATTTCAAGTGTAAATTTTAATGTCTAAATGTTAATAAAGAATTAAAAATTAAATGAAAATGTATCTCATAATTCAAAATAAAATTATCTAAATTACTAATCACAGTATGGGTTACACTAATGTTAAATTCATGTTAGAATGCGGTTGCTTCCCTGTTTAGACTTAGGACTAGGTCGGGGTTAACCAAACCTAAAAACTTATAATAAAAGTTTCAAATTAGTGAAATATCTGAAAAACTAATTCTGCCAAGTGATAGTAGATCTAATCATCTGTTAGCAGCTAAATAGAGTTGACAGGATCCAAAGCACTTAAATATATTCAAATTAATTAATTTTTCAAATCAAATTAACTCAAAATTGAGTGTCAATCTAAAAATCATCTAAATAAAATTCTATCATTAAAAGCTTAAGGCAAAACTCAATCTATCCCCCTTCCGCAACTATTTATCGGGGTGAAAAATTAAGAAAACTCTAGCTCACAAAGGAGTCAATGTCAAATCAAGTATTCTGCTATGTTCACTCTCAATCAATCTCACGCTAGTAAGGATGTGACCCATGTCCTCAACGGCTTTAGCCAAGAAGCTCCACATGAAGTTAAAGGACTGAGTCCTTTGATCAGTGGTTTGGCTAGTGCCCATTATATTATGATCACTGTATCATATGCTCCCCAATGGCTCTACCATTTGAGTTGTGAATCATAGGGTATACTTGATAGGAAAACAACCCTTTGCCTAGACTTAAGACTGCCTTAGACAAACACCACCCTAGGTCTACAAGGATTTCTTGGATGACGTAACCCATGTGTTGTTGATAAGGATCCTTCTGTCAGGTTGGGTCGACTACCTCATCTAACAGTAGACTATGGACCACGATGGGCTCGGATGATAGAACTAGGGATCTAGATCGAGCACGTCATCATTCCCCCAACCATCCGGTTTAAACTGAAATGATGAATTTCATAATCTTAAATTCTAAAACTCCATATGCTGCTACTATACGCTTATTAATTATCTAACGACTAAATTTTAATCGAAAGTTCTCTCTCACTTGTTGAGAGGGTAGTTAACTAGGGCTTGCTGGAAACCCGGAACCGATCTAAAGTCCTCAACAAATGAGGGAGAATAAGTGTCTTATCTTCGCCGCCTGAAAATTACACCGACACCTTAAATCACTCTGTTCAACTCAAAATATTTGTCGAGAGGTCGGTGGCAAATTTTCTGAGCCCACAACTATGCAATTCTAGTATGCATTCATATAAACAATAAACACACACACACACACACACACACTGTGTGTGTGTGTGTATAAACTTTATTTTTTGATTTTATACATAAAAGAATTAAGTTAACAATCAAGTAGCATTTCTGAACATTAAGCCTTATTAGGGATAATAATAAGATTTTAATTTAAATACAATAATTGAATTAAAAGAATTGAAAATATTTCTCTTTAATAATAATGAGGGGAAGTCATAAGTTTACCTAATGTAATGAATAGGTTCATTCACATGAAATATACTATTATGAAAAATATAGCATGTTTCCTTAGAGATCAAGACTCAATGGTGATGACTTTGTTAAAGAGAAGGTAAATGATCTTATAAAAGGATAACACCCTACTTAAGGGCATAAAATCTCCAAGAAGGATCTCCACTCTCAAGTGCATGCATTCATTATAAGGAAGAAGAAACATTTACAATTCATTCATTTTGGCCTAGACATCTCAAAGTTTTTATGACCTCACTAAGTCTTTCATCCATAAATAATTTTGACATTAGATTGTTCTTAAGTAAATAAAATTATGATAGAAAATAGAATTATATCATCATGTTTATCAATGGATCTAAATTTCATACATGTGCCTTTTTCAAAAATTTTATTTATTTTAATTATCATTTTTTGGTCATTGTAACCCCATCTGATTCATTAAATCAATATATTCGAAATTATACATTTTGATCACTGGTTAAAAATAGAAGTTGTGGTAGTTTTTGCTAGGATAACTTTTGTTGACAATCTTTGATTAGTTACCTAAGCCCAAGCTATTAGGCAAGTTTAATGGCAAGATCATTTAATTTAATTTTTAATTAGTAAAAGGTGTGACCTATGTACTTTGATGATGGAAAGGAATTTGATAACAAAGGAAAAAGAAGCCAATCATATTATATAAATATTTCATAATTCTATATAATTTAAAGTTCTAATACCAAGTTAAGACAAATCATTAATAGAGTATTCAAGAGCCATGACCACCAGTTGGAGTACTAGCTAGTCATTGCTCCTAGATCAATCAAAATTTTGTTTAGGTCAATTAGTATACTTACGAAATTACTATATATATATATATATATATATGAATGAATGTATTTATTTATTGGCAACCATATGCAACACAAAAATATATACAAATTTATGTTTATGACAACCATTTTCTCTTAAATACTCCATTAAGAAACATCGAAATTCTTTTTGTGATGAAGAAAATGGTTATACCAATTTTTTGTTAGCAAGCAAGGCCAAAATATTCTTATTTAATGGCTAAAATAGTTATAAGGCATATATTTTTTTTTCTCATATAACTAAAATAAAAGTTGATAAATCATGCAAATGATATACTTTCTTGCAAAGAAAATTTTGAAACCAGCGATACATCTCTACTAGGATCAAAAGACTTTTTCAATCAAATGATGGATAATGAGCATGTACTAGATTAACTAATATGTGCTTAATGAAAATTATGCAAAATAGTTTAATAGATATATATATCTTTTAGTGAATGGAATGATGATGAAGATAAATGGACATAGAGGAAGAGCACATATGTTGGTGTGTTGGAGTTAGATTCATGGTGGTGTGTAAAATACATGAAGCGATGGCTAGGAATGGAATCACACCAAAGAGATGAGATTCATTTATTTATATAATATTCAAATCCATAAACTTAGCAACAACCTTCATCCACTATCATTTAAAAATAATAATAAATATAAGAATCCTTTCATCGTCATACATATTCCATCTTTCATTTAATCTTTTGAATGGTTGAAATTAAAAGTAAATAAAATACAACTTTTTTTAGAAGACAAATTACTTTGAATAATTTAAAAATTTTAATGAATGGTGGAAGATGGATGGAGACAAAAAATTATTATCCTTTAAAAATTATCTAGTCATGAATCCACATGATTGAAGGATCTCATACATTTTTTCCCCATTTAAAGTATTCTTTTCTTGTTGCTTTTCTTTCCTTTGAATTCAGTCCAAGAACACATCTACTTTAATGAGTTGTGGATAGAATAGTTCCTCAAGATACTGAAGAAAACTTTTACTCATAACTTTTAGCATTGGATGCCTTTAGAGATATTAATAAAACAAACTTTCGAGCAAACCCTTGCTAATTTTTAGCCACAATAAATTTTGGGAAGATTTACATATATACCACACTATTCTTATGTATTTACTTTTCTACGTTTTAAAATGTCTATTTCACTTCTATAAAGTAAGTGATGATAATATTTTTGATGTGATGTTGAAGATTGAGATGTTATATATGTAAAAATTGAAATTTAGGTGTTAGATATATCAATACATTAGAATTGTGTGGTATGTATGTAAATCCTCCTTAATTTTATAGAATATTAATTAACTTACTCTTCCGAAATTTAATTTCTTTTCTAATTAGTATACTGAAACAACTTTGAAAAATGACTTCAGTAATCACTTTATAATTCCAATTTTTTATTTTTATGGGCTTCTTAATCGGAATGTAAATGAGTAGAGCCGAGTTAAAGTCTCCTATGACTTGAGCTTGAACTTTATTGTATGAATTTGAGTTGGCTCATGAGCCAGCTCATTTGCTATAAAAGAAATAAATTGATTTTGATTCAAAAAATTATTATATTAAAATGATAGAGGGATAAAGAAAAGAATCACAAGATTTAGATAGGGTAGTTCCACTTCTCTTGTTCCCTCAACAAATAGCACATTTTCATGATTTTATAATGCAGAAAATCTCAGGTTCCTATGGTTGCTGGGTAATTACGCGAGATGAGAAAGTTGGAGAGAATATATATACTAGTTGACTCTTATGTGCAAAATTTTCATTAATCACAAATTCATATTGCTTTATAATTTCATTAATGAAATGCTTCGATTTTAGGGCTTCATTAAAAGTATGTTTTATGTATTAAAAATGATCCGTATTATTATTATTATTATTATTATAATAATAATTATTATTATTATTAATTATTATTATTATTATTATTATTATTATTATCATTTTGTTTCTTTATATTGTTGCTTGGTTATCTTACCTTAGAACATAAGGTAAGAATTAGTCTAAGTTATCTATGAGTAATGGAAAAACTATTGGCTCCTATATTAAAGGGAAGCATGCTAAATAGAAGTGGGACATATCGAGGATCATGTAGAATAATGATTAATAATAATCTTATGATGTTTCATATTATAACCTTATTATTATCAATATAGTGTATGCCAAAGTAAACAATAAGTATAATCATATCTTAACTACATACAATGGAGTTAACCTTATGATTAAGTTATAATAACTAATAGTCATTTTGATACACTCAACCTCATTTGAAAAAAAAAATATACATGTTTTCACAAGCTTATTGTGTTATAGATCATATGTAATTTAGGGCATAATGAAATGATTGAAGTGTATTGAAATCTTAAATAACATATTAAAATGGCTTAGTGTTTAGAGTTGAGTCATTAATTCTTATTATAATATTGTAGATGATTGACATAGTTTTATATTATGATCTTAGATATTGTAGTTTTAGTGGAAATTAAGTTTAATTAAATATTATGCTTTTAAGTATTATTGTTTATAGTTTGAGACCATTGATGATCATTTACGAAGCTTAGTTATGGTATTTGTAGTAGCCTAGTTGATGAATTCTAGCTATCTTATTCATGCATGTAAAATAATAATAATAATAAGTGCAACGTTATGAATTTTTTTTTGTAATAGATATAATGTTGTGATTGTGTTATAAGGACTCACAAATATATTGATATTGAAAAAGAAGTTAATAATAATTTATATATGCTTTTCTTATATTTTAGATGCGTTCAAATTGAGGATCAGATTAAGAGCAACTATGTTGAAAAAAAGATACTTATGATATGAATTATTTGTATGGTTATTTTGTTTCTATGTTTACATACTTTGCTAGTTCGCAGAAGAATAAAGCCCACATGATTATCATAGTCAAAAATAAATATTTGCAAAATTTTTTATATATTTATATAGCTTTATACTTTTTATATATATATGTATATATATATATATATATATATATATATATATATATATATATATATATATATATATATATATATATATATATATATATATATATATATATATATATATATATATATATATATATATATATATATATATATATATATATATATATATATACATATATATATATATATATATATATATATATATATATATATATATATATATAATAAAATCATATGGATAATATTATAGATACAATAACACAAAAGAACAAATTGTTCTTCATAATGATATTATAATTCATCCATATTAAAATGGAGTTATGATGGACTGCATTTGAATAGTGCTATCATGATTAAATATACAAAAATGAATACAAAAATGAAGAAATGAGTTTTGATGAAACGAATATACACACATAAAATATACACACGTATTATTCTCTAACCACTCACATTTTTTATTTAGCCTTTGAAAATATTATGCCAATTAGCTTATAATATTTTCAAGTGCTTATATCATTATCACTTATTCAAATAATATTTTAAATCTTAGGGCACATAAAAAAAACCCATGTAGTTAAGTAAAACAATGAAGCACATCACAGTATTAATAGAAAATATAACTACATCATTCTTTGACTAATAATTTTTATAAATGTGACTATCATATTATGTAATGTGTGCCTACCACAACACTTAAGTTGTCCATAGTTAGAATAGTCATAGTCAACTCATATGATTGGGACAAGGCCACTAAGATTGATCTTTCCTTGAAGTTCTAATTAAACTAAATGTATGTCACATTAACTTATTGGACCTTTATAAAATATTTTTATAAAAGAAATTTTAATTTTCAAAAAGAATGTATTACAAGACATATGTAATCATATTTTAAAAATAATTTATAGGGTCCAAATATATTTTGATTTTAATGAAAAGTTAAGATGATTATTTAGATTGCTAATAATAGTTATGTGATATTTGGCTATGACATACTAATTATTATTGCAAATACATGAAACTCAATATGAAGGTTTGATCAAGTAAACTATGTTCAATATAAGTATTTGGAGAAAATCAGATTACTTAGAGAAAAAATAACTTTTATTTAGACACAATCCAAATATTTACAATGCAAGAACATGAGAGGTGGTTAATAAATGTAATTTACTAAAGCAAAAAAGGATTCTTAGTTGATTTGGCCCATTAAGAAATAACATTCTTTTCTTTAGTATTTTGGACTACTAGAGCAAGTGAGTACCATAAATGAAATTAGCTTGTTTAAGACACGTGAAACTCTGTTAAAGTAAATTATCATATTTGAATAAGTATCACAATTTGTGTTACCTATGATTGATTACTTCTCTAAGTTGGAAAAAGAAGTATCCTTATGAGAAGCCAAAGCTTGCTATATACTTCAAGTCTTTCAAAATAATATTGTATATTGATTTGGCAATCTCGTCACCATATTTAATAATGTGTTTGCATTCAAGACCAATATAATTAATAATTTTGTAAGAAAAATAAAATATTGATTATTGATAGTCAACCATTTAACCCCTAAGCTATTGGATTGATTAAGGCCTTCAACAAAATTCTCATTCAACTAAAAAAAAAAATAAACACAATGATTTATTGAAGCTTTGTGGGTTTATTAGACTATATGTAAGACCCTAACACACTCTACTCTGTTTGTCTTAGTTTATGGAGCCTATTCTCCCCTTAGAGGTATAGCCTTCTTTTAAATGGATTATCATTAACAAAGAAATTACTTCATAATAGAATGCTAAATTTAGTTAAAGAATTTGATGGCCTTGAGGTTAAGCATTTACAAGCTAAACATGACCTTAAATTATAAAAGTTTCATGCAGCTCAAATGCACGATAAATTTGACCATCCATAAAGGAGACTTAGTCTTAGTTTTAAGAAGACATGCTTTTGGCCCATCTAAAAGTGAGAAGTAAGTTTGAGCCTACATGGAAAGGTCCATTTGTGATAATGATAATCTACTATGGTCGTTCTTACTAGTTAATTGATTGTAAGGGTATGCATCTTATGCTTCTTTGCAAATGATGTAATCTTACAAGTGTTATGTATAATTATATTCAAAGCTATAACTATATAGAGTATAAGGTATGTCTAAGTAGATATAATTTACTTTAAAGTGGAAAGAAATGATTTGAGTATACATGCATACTCAGAGTCATAGTATTGGACAATATATAGTATATAGTTAAATAGAAGAATGACTTAATCTAAGGTGCATGATTAAGTCAGAATATAATTTAATCATATATGGTATGCATGAACTCAAAAGAGGTCATAAACAAAGGACAATAATGAGACAGTAAAGTAAATAGGGCATGGCCCTACTAGAGATTGATTCAGCCAATAGAGTATGGCCAAATTAGGTGGTATAGCCAAAAGCATAAAAATCGTGAAGATGGATCTAGCCAAAAAAGCATGACTAGTTCAAGATGTCTTCAACCGAAAAGAGCATGTTTGAAAAATTAATCAAATTAAAATCAAATTGAATTGGCTAACTTTTTTAAGTTATTCAAGTTAAAGTGCAGTCCCAAAATTTATTGTTATTTTAAAATATATTTAATATTTTTCATAATTATCACTCAATGAGTGAAATTTTTAAATAATAGGATGTAATTCTGAAAATTTCTATAATATTTGAGAATATCTGATGTTTGATATTTAACTTTGAAAAGCCTAACTCAAGAATTTATTAATTAATTTTATTAGATTGGAGATTTTTATCATTCAAAATATTTTAATAATAAAATTTTTATAACATGAGATGTACATACCCAATGCTTATGAAAGTTTAAACACAAGATCCTTCATATGAAGTAATGTCCAAATAATTTTAAAAATTTCAAAATATTCTTTATTTTCTTATATTATTACTAAAATTCAAAAATTAAAAATGCTAATTTTTTTTAGAAAAATCTAAATAATTATAAGAATAATCACATATACTTAAAATGATATTTCAACTTAAAATCATGTATTGGTTATATAAAAACATGAATTTTAATTTTTCTTTAGTTGCCCTATTTTCTAAAATTAGAGAAATAGGCTTTTGAAAATTAAAACTATGATTTTGTATTTGATGATTTTAAGAAATCATATAGTTGCATTCAACAAGATAAAATAACATATCTAAGTAATTCGAACTTTCGCATGACTATTTAATATATTTTTCGTAAGTGAATAATTAAAATGTGGTATTTTAATTATAATAAAATAAAATTATTTAAATAAATTATAATAAATTAGGGCATGCTGAAAATAATAAGCTACACTCATGGAATGCATGCATAGCCTAAGATCCACTAAAGGGCAGTATAGTAATTTTTTATAAGGTGATAATATGCTTGAAATATATGGAATGATTGATGATTGGTTGGTTCATGCCTTAAAAAATTTAGGATAGTGTCAATTGTACAAAAAAAACCCAAATTTTATAAAAATTTTGAAATTATTTACATAGGTTTAAAAATTCAAAAATAATAAAAATTGCTATTTTAAAAATATTAAATATCATAAATACTCACTTAAAATTTTAAGATAACTATCGAGTATGCAAGAAACATCTCTTAATTTTTCCAAAAATTTTAAATAAAAATCTTAATTACATGAAATTTTGAACAATACAGTTATGCCTTTGAATAGTCACATCATACAATGTATGATATCCCGTACTAAAGAATTTTTTATTAGAGGCTTAATGCGGTCTTTTTAAGCCATGAAATGAGTTGGAAAATTTCCTAGATTTATTTGTTAAATCTAGTTATTTAATTACAGAATGATTTAATTTTTTAAAATAGAAATACATAATATTTGCGTGAAATTTTTTTTTTATAAATTCTGCATTGTCAAATGAATCATTGGTAAAAATCTCAAATGATTTATTGCTATGGTGTCATCATAACAAAAATTCTGAAAATATCATAAAAATCAATTAAATCAACTAGCAAATATACCAACTTGTTGCCTAACTTGGTCTAAATCATTCTTTATAAAATTTACAGCATCTATTCAGTGTCCCCAACCCATATATGCATTTAAGCTATTAATTCCAAAGAGTTTTCTCCCTCTATAGACCACCAAAATCAAAAAGACTCAACATAAAAATTTTAGAGCATTGAAGACTACAGTCATAAGATTTTTCTTAGGTCACTATGGGCCAAAACCCTGGGAAAGCCAAATCAATAAGAGGTTATCTAGTGTTTATGAATCTCACATATGTAGCAACTTTTAGTTGAAGATATGGATCCCTTAACTTAAGGTGAATGAAGCAAAATCCTCTCCTAGATTAATTGGAGTTGTTCTAGATAGATCAAACCTACCTTAGCTTATTCTTGAAGAAACTGTCATTTAAGTTGGTTGTGTGGGTTAAGCTTCATTTAGAGACTTATGGAAACTTCTTTCTACTTAGTGAAGATGTTTCAAGTGAATGAGGAGCCCTCATATGATGACTTTGATAATCATTTATATTCAAGTTCCTAAATCATGGTTTCTATGATTATTAATGATCATATGTTCTCATCAAGTCATGTAGATGAATAGAGTATTGCATGGAAGGGAGTAGCATAATACTTGAGGCTCAGTGTTGGGAGAATACTAACAGACAAGTGAGAGCATGATTATCCAAGTTAATTATTGTTTAAGCTTGGCTAATCCATGATAAAAATCCTAACATGGGTTGGGCTCATTATTAGAGTTAACTCAAAATTTTAACTAAATAATGAAATAATTTAATTCCATTAATTATGCTATTTAATGGGGTTTAATTTAAATTGAAAAAACATAGTCTAAATGTGTCATATTGACTCATTTGACTAATTATGATTAGTCTAATGAGTCGATCAGGTTGCATTGAGTTGAGTTGAATTATTAACATGCTAAAAAAGTTTCATGTTTAAGGATTTGATTTATTTGCATTGATTAATCATAATTGGAAAGTATGTTTTAATGGGTATAGTTAAACCATTTGTGGTTAAACCTAAAATCAAAGATAGCTAACTAAGTTTATAATATGTCAAGAACATCCTAAAAATGCTCAATGTCCAATTGATTAAAATAATTTGGCTTTAAGATCAATTTAGCGAAATTAACTCTTTAGATTTAATTAGGTTTAATTAGGTTAATTGAGCATAATAGATCAAACCAAAAATCCATTTCATCTATTAAGAGTGTGCTCCTTCTATAGACATTTTTTAATAACAATATATTTTAATGGATTTGATCAATTTGGTTGAAATTGATGTGATTGGTCTTATGTACGTAAATGAACCCATTTGAATTGGAATAGATCAAAATTTCTAATTGAGTTTTTATTGTTTGCATCTATAATGGAATAATGAAATGACCGAAAATGACAAAATTGCACATCTCGCCTAGCCGTGGTGAAACAAGAGTGCCAAGCCGCTGTGCCTTTAAGCAATTAGAACCTCAATTCACCCTCGACTAAGTTTCTTTCTCTTCTTCTTTTACTCACTCACTCTAGTCTTCTTATTGCATTCTTACTCCCGGTGATTTATGCTTTCTACAGACACGCTTTTCACTGCTACAAGAATGATCTTCGGTCTACTCCAGGTAAAAGATTTCTAGAAAATATTTCTTTTATGCCAATTTCTCTCTGAAAATTAAGTTTAACCAAAATTTCACTGTCGATCTTGGATCCGATGAGAAATAAAAGAGCACATCTCCGTCAATCTTGGATCTAGAGTAAAACGAACGCTCCCTGAGACTTAAAAATTCCATAATCTTGAATGTTGAAGATATCTGCCATTGAACTTGGTTTCGACCAGAGAAGAACACCCTCCCTCTATCGATCTTGGATCAAAAAATGGGAGAAGAGTGTGTTCACACTAAAAATATGTAAACTTCTAGCACTACTAAGGCATGATCCCTCCGAATTTTCATAAAAAATCCATTAAAATCTTCAAGAATTAGGTTCAAAATAGACATTTCATCCAGCAACGCCGAAGCACCAAGTTCTCGAGAACAAAATCTTGAATGCTTTGGCCATAGTGCCAAGGAGCCAGAAATTGGGCGTTGTAGCCCTAAGCTATTGGGTTAGATGCAATTCTATTAGCATTGAGGCATTGTCATCCAATGGTGCCGCGATAAGTTTTTTGGATCCCTCATCTCTTATGCGGTGTCGCAACTCCATCTTTTCAGCATCGAGGTGCTATATCCTCCATAATTGAACTTGATTCTAGTGTGAAATGAAACCCTCTCTCCATTGATCTTGGATCCGAAACAAGAGAAAAGAATGCTAATACATTATGAAAATTATGAAAACTAGCATTACTAAGGCATTATTTCACTATATAAATGAGAAACTGAGGCACCACGGGAAAAGAAGCCTAACTTGGATCCCCAATATCATAATTTTCAAACATATGGACCTGTGTTGTATTGAGCTGGGCCATATAAGAAAAATGCTTTTGTTGATGATCCATGTGATAGTCAAACTTTTTTTCTAAAGCTCGATGCCTGCGACTACTCTCACCCACCTCTCTTCTTAAATTCAAGATTTTAGAGGATTGGGGTCGAGGTCATGGGACATGTGAACTCTCCCCCACTTCATGCCTCAAACTAAACCCCTCAATAAGCATTTTAATTAGATGAGCCTTTTGACTAAGATCTAATTTATCAGGCTCCCCTAACGCACTCACCACAGTGGACAAATCATATATAAGAGAGGGATGACCATACCCTATAGTAGTACTACCCCTAAGCATATTACAAATCGAATTATAAATAATCTTTTCTATATTAATTATAAACCCCTATTGAATAGAAAATTCAAAATAGTCTTATCCTTGGCTACCTCACTGATATTACTAGTGGACATTAGCTTGGAAGAAAAGAAATAGTGTCATGCCTTAGATTATATGACTAGGTCGATGGTAGGAAAGTTAATAATCTTTTGCCCCATCATTTCCATTGAACGTTGGCATTTCTACTAGTGAGAAAATCAAGAATTTCATCAAAATCCAAGTCTAGGTACTCGTTATAATAGGAAAGATATTGATCGTAAGCCACATTTGACAATTCATAGTATGCATTGATGGCAATATCATCGAAGCTTACCAGTTTTCCCCAAAGAAAAAGTTTATTGTTCTCATGCTCCTTTGCATTGGTGAAGAACTCTCGCATTACGAGGATGATGCAGAGCTGCTCTTGTAGAACAACTTCGCCCAGCCATGTTAATGCTTATTTTTATGATGTTGTTGACAAGGTGCATCTCCATTATATAGAGATCAAGTAAAAAATTGGGGGCATTTATGTTCCCATCATAATTATTACTCAATTAGAGTAGATAAATTTTTTTATCTATCACATTGAATTATTTTGTGGGTGATGTAAAATAGGAAGATAAAGAGAGTCTTTAATCTTCTCGACTTCAAATAATAGCTTACACACAATTAAGTAAGTTAAATAGAGTGAGGTGGAAATATGAGCATCTATTATGTAGAACCAAAAAACAAAAAAGCAAAAAAAAAGAGAAAAACATGGACCGTAACTCAATTAAAATAACTTAAATGTTTCCATTGTTATTTTTCTTCTGTAAACCTAGAGAAGGTATCCATACAAAGCAAGTGGAAGTAGCTTGTTATTAGTATCCTTAGTATTAATAATATAATAAGGTAACTTGGACTACTTATCCTAGGAAAATGAAGTGATACGAATTGAAGATAAAGTATAAAGCAACACTAAGAGGTTAGACAGATAACTAACAATGATAGTGTTTCTATTCCCCCCTTCGTGAGGTGGAGATGGCTTCACCATAGAGTGATGGATGAGATAGTAATAAAAGGCTAGCAAGGCAATAGAGGATAGTGAAGTCAATACTCTTCTTAAAAGATTAAGTGTCACAACCTTAGTAAGAGGGATGAGGTAGAGCTATACAATTAGGAAAATCATGAATGATGTTTATGTTGGTCCTTTCTCTCAAAGTGAAGGTAATACTAGTTTGAAATAATGGATGAGGCAGAACTAAAAGATGAAGGATGCTACTCAAGTTGGTTTGATTTATCCTTTTCTTGGTTGTCAAGATGACACCACTTCAAAATAGTAGACAACTTACGTATGGAGTTTAATATGAAACTTTAAGTTAATCAAAATAATTCTTCTCATAAATACAAAAAATGGAATAGCTAAATATGATGATCATATCTCCAAATTTCTCAAATAATCTAAGAGTTCAAATTTAAGAATTTTTAAAATGAACTAAATTGAGATATTTTTATAACTGTTAAATGAGGTATTCTAGTCTTTATTATGAATATGCTAGAATATTGATCATTTCTATCAATGATGAAATTTAAATCTTTCCTTTGATAATCAAAAGATAACTTGATCATCTTGCCCTAAGTTAGATTGGTTGACTAATGAGAATAGCTTGAAGTAGCAACAAATTAAAATTTTAATGATTAAACTTATAAGAATAATTTAGAGAATGTTCATTGCTTAGATTTGGTATTAGTAAAGAAAATGAAAATGATCAATAAACCACCTTTTTATATTAAAAAGTTCATCTATTTTGAAGGCAATCATTCATGTAAAATGATTCACAAAAGAGAAGCATGTAAAAGTCATAAGAGCTCCATGAAATTAGAATCTTATTAGATGATTTACTCAAGCAAAAGGGCCCCAGAGGGCCATCCTAGTAGTTTCATGGAACGTGTATTTAAGCACTGGTAAGTTTCTCTCCTTCCTCACCTCTGCCTCATTTCTCCAACTTCTGAAAAAAAAAATGTCAGGCAATTCTTCCCTGTTTAATAACGCATTAGGAGGAGGCACTGTTGCCTCCTCTGATCAGTCCGTAAGGTTCAGAGTTTTATTCAACAACAGGCCATTTTCTAATGGATGCGATTTGAGGCCTTCCACTGTTGCTAATCGCCCTAGAGTTGAAGTTGGAGGAGACGATCTACGTGTTTTCTACACACTTGTATCATTATTTTATATATTATCGAGTGATTTTTTAGAAAAAGAAAATAAAGTTAATTATGACTTACAGGTAATGGTTGATCTAGATGCGCCAAACCCTAGCAATCCAACGTTGAAAGAGTACCTCCACTGGTAATTAACCTTGTAATATTTTCATTCTTAGGTGATTTAACTGATCTAATATATATATATAGCAGCACGTAATTCTTATATATTTATATATCTAATAACTAAATTTTCATATTTATTTTAATAATACTTAAATTTTTAATATTATATCAAAAATAATATCATCATCACTTTTAAAATGAAATACATCTTTTTATGTTTAAAAAAAATATTATTTTTCTATATATTAAATTTTAGATGTTAAATATTATTTTTCTAAATATTAAGTAAACTTTATATATTTTTTGTCATATAGTAATCATATTTATCAAAAATACATGTTTTTATTAAATATTGTGTTAATTAAGCTTAGAAATTCAAATAGAGTACGCTCACATATTACCTACCATATTCGATTGGCTTTCTCTTTACTCCATGTCGCCGTCGCTTCTTTCATATCGATATCTTTTTGTCGAATGTATCTATTGGAATTTTTTTCTTTAACTAAATCATAGAATATTGACTTGTAATTATCGTTCGTTAAGCAGTTCCAATTACGCTATTAACTTCAAAAAATTATCATCAAATTATAAAATTAATTTTTTTTCACATATTAATAATCATGATTGATATGGCACTAAAAATTTTACTAATCCGACGAATCTTGATGAAAGCACCGATTCATCTAACAATCAAATCTTAAAATATAATCAAAATTTTCAATATCATATCCAAAATATAATATATAGTCAAATCGGCTTGAAGATCTAACAAGCCTAAGATCCCCTAATTCGATTGCCGTCGCTTCTTTCATATCGATATCTTTTTGTCGAATGTATCTATTGGAATCTTTTTCTTTAATTAAATCATAGAATATTGACTTGTAATTATCGTTCGTTAAGCAGTTCCAATTATGCTATTAACTTCAAAAAAATTATCGTCAAATTATAAAATTAATTTTTTTTCACATATAAATAATCATTATATTTAAAAATAATTAAATTTTATTAGTTAAGCAACCATTACGATTTACGAATATTATAAAGGCATAACTCTCTCTCTCTCTCTCTCTCTCTCTCTCTATATATATATATATATATAGCATGTATTATTTCTTAGATTACATAATTGTCTTTCTAACGACACTGTTAAATTTTGTATTAACTATGTAGGATGGTAACGGATATTCCAGCAACAACAGATGCAAGCTTTGGTAAGTAGCAAAATTCAAGTAGATTAACATGCAATGCACATATATATATATATATATAATTTATTTTCCTTTCACTTTAAAGAATATCAAAAAGTGAGTTTAGTACAAATCTACAGAATATTGAATTAAGCTTTTAGAAAGTCATATTCTAAGCCTTTGTTCTTGTATTTGTAGATTTTGACTAGTTTACAATAATTTTTGAATGACTAAACTTTAAAGTAATTATAAGTAATCATATACTTTTTTTTATTTACCTATTTTGAATCTTAATCATTTAAGATATTTGATGAATGATAAAATGGATAAGTAATTATCGATTTAAATGAACTAGTGTAACAATAAATAGGATGACCTTTTCACCTTCTAATCGGTGAATTAACATCCATATGGCTTTAAATTGCAAAAAAAAAAAAAAAAATTATTCATCATCTTTAGCATCATTAAAATTAATGACATGCATAATTTCAGTAATTTTTTAGATAATTTAGTCATTCATTGAACACATTAAATAATTTCTATTGGATGACTCATTATATATGACAAGATAATTGTGATTTCAAAATTTAGAGTCTCAAATGGCTTGAAATCAAACACATGGATTGCTCATGATCTCTTGCTATCCATTCATTTTTAATATAAAGATAATTGGTTGATGGTTAAATCATCCCAACATTAATAAAAATTTGATCTTCATATACATCTCATGTTATATATTATAAAAATTAGTGTGATTATGAATATTGTGATTATATGGTGTGGTGGATGAAAAAAAAAAAAAGAGAATAGGCATGCTACTCTTAAGAGAAGAGAAGTGTGAGTGTGTGTGTGTGTGTGTGTGTGTGTGTGTGTGCATATATAAATATTAATAAATTTAATTTTAGAAATGATTGCACCTTTAATAACTTTATTTACATATAGTTCAAAAAAAAAGTGAAGTCATAAATTGCTATTATAAATAGAGGAATATATATATATATATATATATATCCACTCGTACTGTAGTCCAAAAATTGTTAATCTCCAATAGAATATTTTTCATAAGTAGCCATAATTGAGCAAAGAAATACACCGAAATAATCCCACCAAACCTATTTTGATCTATGCAAGAAGAAAAAAAGCATTGTTTATCAAGTTTCAGAAAGTTAACCTATTTTTGACAAACAATATGTATATTAGCATTGTCATTCCAAAGAATATTAAAGAAGTTACAAAGTGGATCCACATTTTCATAGCACTCATTAAAAAGAAAAACAAAAGGAATTGATTTAATGTTTTTACAGTAGTAGGACTTCAAAACCAATTAAATCCTTCCAGCTTGCATGATTGTATCCATCATAATAATATGTTAAAATTTCCAACTTGATAATAGAAAGGTAAATAATAATAGTAACATTTCCAAAAAAATTCAAGAGAATATCATTTCTAGATTATTTTATACTTTATCGCATATCATTAAAAGAGAATGGGCATTTCATCTTATTATTCTAAAACATTGTATCATTATATTCACAATTAAAGAATGTAGAAATAATACTATTGACAATCTATGAAAAATATTTGAAATTAAAGATTTATTCTAACCATCCAAATTAAGGAAATGATATGCCTTATGGATGGGGGCCATAAATTAAATGTATATCTATTAATTTGAAAGGACCCACACACCTATTAAAACAAAATGAAATATTAATTACTCTATCTTAAATTCAAATAGATGAAATCCTTAGGTTTTTCTTTTAATAATACAAAGTAGACTCCATACAAGAGAAACAATAATATTTTTTTAATCTAAAATCAAATGCTTTTAATGTCGATACTTAGAAAGATGAAATCTGCACAAAATGAATTTATTAAGTATAGATTTTTATCAAACCTTAAGGACATGCATTTGATTTAGTCATAAAATGGACTAAAGCCAAACTCACCTTTAAAGGTAGGATAACACACATTGATCTAGTTGATTTAAATAATTTTGTTTCCATTATCTTTTGCATTCCAAAAAAAATTATTTAGTAATAAAATATTTAATTTATTAATTGCATTCTTTGGTATATTTACTGCTTGAGAGAGATAAGAACGAATAGTTGAGGAGATGTATTTAATCCAAATAAATCATTTTTTAACAGATAAAAATTGTTTACTCTAAACTAGTGCCTTTTTATATTATAAATATGAATAGCTATGTAAAATTCAAACAACATTTCAAAAAAAAAAAAAAGCAACATCCTTAATAATTTTAGGTTTACTTCTAGGATAATTAGACTAGGCAATAAAAGTAGACTTCATAACTTAATGAGTTGCCAAAATAAACTTATATTGCTTCAAGAAGTGGATAATACTCTTAAGAGAACAATTATTATCATTAGTAAAGATAATGATATCATCAACAAATGAAAGGTGGAAAATTAATATTTTACATTCAAAATTAAATCAAATTGAAGGATTCCTCCATAATAGATTATTAAGAGCACATAAAAAAAATTTCAACATACTAATGAAATGAAGGGGGATATATAAAAATATATGGAAGGAAATTAACCCTCAAATTCATTCTTTAAAGGTCAAACACACCTGTTCATTTTCCTCCAATTATAGAATGCCCAAAAAAAAAAAAACATCATTAGACTATTTTATACTTTTCACATAATATTAAAAGTGAAAGACCATGTCATCTTATTATTCTAAAACATAGTATCATTATATTCACAATTAACTATTGACTATCATGACAAAATATTTAATATTAAAGATTTATTCTAACCATCAAAATTAAAGAAATAATAGGCCTTATAGATGAGCCTCCACAAACTAAATATATATCTGCTAATTCAAAAGGACCCGCACACCTATTAAACAAAAATGAAATATTAATTACTCTATCTTAAATTCAAATAGATAAAATCCTTAGGTTTTTCTTTTAAAAATACAAAGTATACTCCATACAAGAGAATTAATAATCTTTTTAAATCTAAAATCAAATGCTTTGAATACCAATACCTAAAAAAAGAATTTGCATAAAATAGATTTATTAAGTATAAATTTCATCAAATCTTAAGGCCATGCATTTGATACGGTAATAAAATGGTTTAAAACCAAACTCACCTTAAAGACAGGACAACACACATTAATCTAGTTGACTTAAATAATTTTGTTGCCATTATCTTTTGCATTCAACAAAAATATATTAAGTTAAATATTTAATTTATTAATGGCATTTTTAGTATAATTATCAATTGAGAGAGATAAGATAGAAAAGTTGAGAAGATGCATTTAATCTAAATCAATATTTCTTTAAGAGATATAAATAGTCTACTCTCAACTAATCCCTTTTTATGTTATAAATAAGAATACCTATGTAAAATAAAAACAATATTTCAAAAAAAGCAACATCCCTAATAATTTTAATTTTATTTATAAGATAATTAGTATCAGCTTTAAGCCCATATCTTTTTGCTTTAGTTATGAATGTCCTTACTATGCATTTAAAGGAAGATGTACCTTGGTGTAAGCTTTGAGCTAGTGACAATCTATTTGTTGATAAGATGAGAGACGGAGTCCAAGAGAAAGTTGAATTATGGAGGTCAACCTTAGAGTCTAAAACTTTTTGTTTATGTAGATCTAAAATTGAATATGGAATGCAACTTTTGTTGTAGAAGTTATAGTGGAGGGGTTGTGAAATTGGGTAATCAAGTCATTAAAAAGAGTGAATGTTTATATATCATGGGTCAATGTTCAAAATGATGGTGAAATAGATGGGGATGTTATTAGTAGAATTTAAGCTAGATGGTTGAAGTGGAGGAATGCATCTAACTTGTTATATAATAGAAAAGTGATGCTTAGACTTAAGAGAAAATTTTATTAAATAATGGTAAGACCTACAAAGATTTATGGTGAAAAATGTTGGGTAATAAAAGAGAAGTATATGATTAAGTTATGCATTTCAGAGAAGAGGATGCTCAGGTAGATGAGTGGCTTTACTCTTAGAGATAAAATGTGAAATGAATATATTCATGAAAAGTTTGGAGTAGCTTTAATGATAGATAAGATTAGAGAGAGTCACTTTAGATGTTTTGGTCACATAAAAAGTCTATCGTTCGATGACCTAATTGGGAGATTAGATGTATTAGATTCACTTTATATTAAGAAAGGTAGAGGTAGACCTAGAAAGTCTTGGTTAGGATGTATAAAAGATAATCTTAATTTATTAGAACTAAATGAGAATTTGACACTTAATAAGACATAATGGAGAAGAAGGATTCATGTAACCAATCCTACATAATGAGATAAAGCCTTGTTATTGTATTTGTTGTTGTTGTTACTTCTAGAATAATTAGGTTGGGTAATAAAAGTAGACATCTTAAACCTAATGAGATATCGAAATAAACTTATATTGCTTCAAGAGATGGATAATACTCTTAAGAGAACACTCAGTGCCATTAGTAAAGATAATAATATCATTAGCAAATAAAATATAAAAAACTTAATAGTTTACATTCAAAATTAAATGTAATTAACATATTTCAACATAATAGATTATTAAGACCACATAAAAGAAAATTCTAACCTACTAATTAAATGAAGGGGGATATATAAAAATATAAGGATGACCATTAACCCTCACATTCATGTTTTTAGGTCAAACACTTCTTGCTCATTTTACACCAATGATATAATCCCCAAAACATAGCATTATTCTTATCAGTGATGGAATTCATCATGCATAAATAACCAATCAACATTAGATAAGTGTAATTTTTATCCTACAAAAAATTTTAACAAAAGTTTATTATAAAATTTTTGCTCAAATCATGATATGGAAGTTCAAATCTATGTATAATTTTAGTTTAATAAATTAATAATGTTCATTATACTATTGACACAAGTGTGGTCATACATAATATTCATTTCCCCAAGAAATGCCATATAATCCAATGCTTTCTTTTACAATGGTAAAAATTATTCAATTTAATCATATCTTTATTGAGATATATTTTATTCAATAAGTTACCAATGTATGGTAAATTGTCTTCAAGATTGCCCTCTTCTTCAAAGTTCTTGATGTAGTCAAAGAAAATGCCAAGATATCATTATTCTATTATTTCAAGGTCATCTTATTTATGTTTGGTATGAGCCACAAAGTGATGAGCATTAAAGCCTTCTATTAGGGCATTTTAATTCTCTTTAACAAAAGATAGAAATCCCTTATGATGGATCCACATGTCATGGAATCTAAAATATTTGCTAGCTCTATATGTCTTTTTTAAAGAGAAAAATGTGATTCTTATCTTAGGTATTTCTTTTTAAGTGATAAATAATATATAAGTCAAAAGTGTTAATCCATATGTGAGAGAGAAAAATTGTATCAATTGTAATGTAGTTGAAAATATTGAAATACATAAAAGGAGAGCTTAGAAATTTACACATAAGTATATATATATATCTTAATCATGTTATAGTAAGGAGAGTTTGAGATAGAATCCTCTTAAAAATGCCCAAATAATATTTGCTAAGTTAGGAAGGGCGCCCTAATAAACAAGGTATTTCTTATAAATATTAATCCTATTATTCTTTGTATATGTTCTAGGTTAGTTAAAAAAATTAAAGGTTGTGAATTTTGATAAGATTTTTGGTCTTTTTTAATTGAACCTTAACAATACTTTTATATTACAAATTAGAGATTATGTTATCAAGGCTAAAACTCATAATTCTATCAATTTGATATGTTCTTTATCACTATTATGATGAACTAAGATAAAATTATTTCCATAAAATATGAGGCAGTCATTATGGAACCCATAAATTGAATAAAATTCAAAAAATGGAAACTTAGAGGATAGTTGCATACCATATGATCATAGTTATTAGACATTAGATACTTATACTACTCACTTCATTGTTCATAGTTTAGTAATAATCAATTGAAGAGTGCAAAGAATTCAATCCTTATAATATAGTTATAGAATAGGAGTAAAGGCAAATGAACCTCTTTCTATAGAATTCAATCCTTAATTTCTCCACCTAATTTAAATTAGTAATGCAATTGGTGTCTATAAGTTTAACAAGAACAATTGTCTTATTATTCTTAATTAAAGTTTCATTAGAAGCCACCTCATCAAGAATTTTATTAGCACACTTTATGATAAAACGAATAGTTGCATGTTGATTTGTATTTAGGTTAGTCTTGATTTGAAATCCATATATAATTTGAAAAATTCTTCCTTAGTGTTCCCAAAGGTATGATTTTGAGTGCAATTGTGAAGGATAAGTAAAAGATGATTTTTTTTTTTGATAAAAACATGTTTAAATCACCCAATTCAATATTAAATTCAAAATTCTTAAACTTGTTTATAAAAATTATAATTTAAGCACATGATAATCTAGAGATAATAGTTATAGCCACATCCACTTGCAAAAATTAATGAACTATCTAAAGCAATTAGTGTCATCCATTAAATAGAACAAGTGGTTAATGATTGAAGTTGATGAAGGACATTTCATAATTTTTCAAATGACACCCTTTAATAACATAAGAGCTATGAACAAAAAGCTCTTTGGGCATTTACATACATACCACATAATTCATATATATTTATATATCTAACATGTAAAGTTTGATATTTACATACATAACACTAAAATCATTAAGATCATAAAAAAAAAATAGTACTACTATTACCTCTTTAAAAGTGAGAACACTTTTTATACATTAGTAAACTGTTAGAAATGTAAATATAAAGCATTGGGTTTTAGATGTGTAAATGTAAAGAATTTATGTAAACCTTTCAAAATTATAGTACCATTTCTATCATTTTATAGCAAAATATATAATAATGATAATACTATGTTTATAAAAATTGAAGCAAACAAGCATGCACGACAATGACCAAAAACCTTAATCTAGCCAAAAAAATCAAGAAAAGTCACATCCATGAGAAGCTTGTTAAAACAACTATCATAAATCAACATATGGTGAAATACAAACTACGCAAATTTGTTTTTTCAAAATGTCAAAGATGCTATTATGTATATAAATCTTAAACTCATCTTATCTCAATCTATTTTCATATTCATAGTTGTTCTCATTCATTAGTAATGACCATGCATATATACTGTATACAGGGAATGAATTGGTAAGGTATGAGGGCCCTCGTCCAGTAATCGGAATCCATCGCATAGTTTTTGCGCTTTTACGACAACATAGAAGGAATAGTGTCTCCAGTCCAGACACAAGGGAAAACTTCAGCACACAATCCTTCACTAGCATACGATCTTAGTTCACGTCACATGCTATTTCAATACCAGAGTAGGCTCGTGGTCGAAGATTCTTCTCATAATGAAAATGAACTATATATATATATTTATATATATATATATATATATATATATATATATATATATATATATATATATATATATATATATATATATATATATATATATATATATATATATAAGTACTTGATACTTGAGATCATAATATGCATATCAATCCACTAATCAACATAATTATATAGTTATTAATAGTGTTATATATTTATGTCAACTACTTTTAAGATAAACTTTTGAATCATTCTATCATCATCAACTCTATTATCTAATTATATATGTATCTCGAACACTATTGTAATCAATATTATATCTACTTTAGTGTGTTTTATTCAATTATATATGATCCAAGATTAAGTAATTTATTGCCTCAAAGCTAAGTTATTATTTATTTAAGGAAGAAATCTCCAATATTTTTACTACGTCGGTTCAAGGTTAGTTCAAATATAAGATGTGTGTAAAATCAATTGTAGATATAAAGTGTGCATCATAAGGTTAACTATAGATATTAAATTTACGAGAAACTAAAGAAAATCATTGTAATTGCGTCCTTTGAAATTCATGAATGAAACCTCTAAATTAGAAATCAAATATTATACTGCTTGACCTATAGTTCTTTAACGCATTCTAATTTAAATTGTTAGAAATATCATATTGATTTAAATTAGACCATTAAATTTTACCCAATTGAAGGGCTGAATTATTTTCATATTTATGTCTATTGCTTCATTGCATTGTGGAATCATTATATTGCTTGCCAAAATGATGTAAAATCTTAAGGTATGACATGAAGGTCACTTATTAATGTTGGGGTATGCCAAAATGATGTATATATTTTAGATGTTGCACCATTTGAAATTATAGAAATGAAAAGTTTTGTATACATGAATAATGTATTTCTTTGAACAATGGTTCATTCAAATAAAATTATGGGTTATTGTAGTTGATAATACTAGAGGGATAGTTCAAGAGAAATTGAACTTATGGAGGTTCATCTTAAAGTCTAAAGCCTTTCATTTGAGTATATCTAAAATCAAATACATTGAGTGCAATTTTAGTAGCAATAAATCTAGTGGTGAGGTTGTGACAATGGGTGATCAAGTCATTAAAAAGGGCAAAATTTTAGATATCTTAAATTTGCTGTTTAAAGTGACAGTAAAATAGATGAAGATGTTGTTAGTAGAATTTAAGTTGGATGGTTAAAGTGGAGAAATGCATTATACCTGTGTGATAGAAAATTACCTCTTAGAATTAAGAAAAAAAAAGATCATGGTGAGACCAGCAATGCTCTATGATGCATACTGTTGGTCTGGAAAAGAGAAGCATAAAATTAAGTTAAGTGTTGCATAGATGAGGATGCTTAGGTTGATGAGCAGTTTTACACTTTGAGACAAAATGTAAAACGAATATATCTGAGAAAAGGTTGGAGCATATAAGATTAGAGAGAGTTGTCTTAGATGGTTTGGTCAAATAAAACACAGGCCATCTGATGGCATAATCAGGAGACTAGAAGTATTAGATTCATTCTACGTTAAGAAAGATAGAGATATACCTAAAAATACTTGGTTAGAAAGTATACAAAAATGATCTTAATTTATTAGAATTAAATGAGAATATTACATTTAATTAAAAAAAATCAGGTAACTAACTCTGTAGTGGGACAAAGACTTATTAATTTTATTATCTCACCTTAAGTGAGTATTCATTCATCATTAAAATATAAACCATCCCACCATCCAACTAATATTCCCGCACTAAAGAGTAGTGGGAAGGATGACAATAGACTTAGCTGAATATGCTGCAAAGTGGGATTCATTTTTATATTTTGTAAGCTTTAAACTTTATCCCATTTAGCCAAATATGACAGTGCTTCACATGCAGCACATATTCTTCAGACTCATCCTATAAATTTTATCAGCTCATCTACAGTAAAACATAACATGGAATAAGAGGGAAAAATGGTAATCCTTAGAACATTGTTTTTTTAATATTCTTTAATTCCAAAAAAAAGTTTTCGAGATTAAAGTTATTTTAATGCCAAAATCTTAATGTTGACGTCAACATTTTCAAACTTATTTCATATCCAAACTAAAGTTCTAAGGTTGCTCTCATCCATATAAAGCTGAATGAGTCTTTGAAATGAAATAAAAACAAATTCAATCTTATCTATTGTGTGTAAAAGACATATATGGCAGTAGAGTTAGTTTCTTCTTCTTTTTTTTTAGTATAAAAGAGAAGTTTAAAAAAACATCGAAGTTTTTATGTAAACTGCTTGGAATAGGAAAGAATATTTAGCATAACATAGTTGAAATAATTTTCTATATAAGTAGAAATACATAAGTTCATTCTTGTCCTAAATGGAGAAGAGAATTACAAAATATAAATTGTTAGATTGACCTCCTATGAATATGCTCGAATACTAAAGAGGTTATGAATGGTGATAAGGACGATTAAGAGATGCATGGTAGCCGATAGACGCTAATGTCATCGACAGATGGCCATAAGATCTAAAATTGTATAATTGGATATTATGACATTTTTTATTAATGATGCGAGACTTAAACCTTAGAATCAAGCAATTGTAGGGTAAGAAGAATTATAATATCAAAGTACAAAGCAAAATAATATATTAATATATTAAAAGGGGATTTACATACATACCACATAATTCTTATGTATTTGTGTATCTAATACTCAAACTTCAATTTTTACATATATAACACCCCAATCTTCAATATCACATCAATAATATCATCATCACTCACTTTTAAAAGTAAAATGTAAATTTTTAAGCATAGGAAAGTGTTAGATATGTAAATATATAACTTTAGATATTTGATATGTAAATACATAAGAATTGTGTGGTATATATATGCAAATTTTCCTATATTAAAATATAATACATTAACATTGTTATTAGTACGGAATAACAAATTGTGTATAGTATTGAGTAATATGTTAACAATGTGATATCAAATCATGAAGTAAGAAGTGTTATACAAACATCAAAGTAATTTATGATAAGAATTGGTGAAATACCAATCTAAAATAAGTTTAGCATGATATTTTCTCTCCTTTACTCTTATGATCGAACATCAAAGTAAAAACATCAAAAGAAACATAAGAGGATGTGATAGCGAGCACTAGGGGTGTATATGAGTCGAGTCAAGCATGAGTCATAGTGAGCTCAAGCTCAACTTGTTTATTTATTCTCAAGCTCGAGAACTCGTCTTGACTCTTGAGGAAGATAGTGGGAACACCTAGAGAAGGCATCACCAAGTAGTTCGACGGGAATTCTCTAGGATAGGAATTGAGATAATAGAAGTAAAAAATATATAAAAAATAAACTATAAAACTATAAAAGGCTATAGATTATAGAATTTAAAACAAAAAAAGTATTATCATAACTTTTTTTCCTTTTTAAAAATAATTGTTATAAGTAGGAGTTATTAGGTGATATGCATTAGTCTTTGTAATTTTAAATTTCATAAAAAAGAAGCAACATGATAGCCTTTTAAACAACAATTGTAGTCTTCCCCTTCCCCCCTAAAACAATGACAATATATAAATAGAGTCTGCTTGCAAGTCAGTGAACCGAGCCTCATTAAGCTCGAGCTCATTTATTAATATACAAGATCGAGCTTAAGCTTAAGCCTAGTTCGTGAGCTTATAATTGGACCAAGCTCAAGCCATCTTACGAACCTTCTCGGCTCACTTACACCCCTAGATGGTTTCGTGCATGAGAAGTAGAGAGGGCATGAGAGAAGAGGTGCTTGGGTAATGCAAATCCCAAGATTAATTGCATGCATATAAAGGGGTGTTTGGTTGCATGAAAAAGGAATACAATGTAAAAGGAATGTAGTGTAAAAGAAATGCATTGTATTTGGATTACTTTAGGGTTGTTTGGTTAAAAATTTTACAAATACATGAGTTTGTTGTTGTTGGTTTTTTTTGGTAAACAAATGTAATGCAAAGGGTTTTGAGATCAGGTGGCGTAGAGGCAAGAGGCTAGCGATGGTGGTGGGAAGGGTCGGTGACCAGCGGGATGCGCATATGGCGGGTGGGCGGTGGCAACGAGCGACAACCAATGACAGTCAAAACACTTTATAGATTGGCTGGTATATTTGGAATTCGCCCAAATCGGGCGAATTCCAAATACACCAAAAAAGATCATTATTATGCATTTCAAATACACTACAAACACATTTAATTTTACTTTGCACCACACCAAAGACTCAAAAAGTTAGATTCCCATTGGTTTACTTTACACTCTAAATGCAGGCAACCAAACATCCCTTAAAGCATGTGTTTTAAGGATAATTAAAGTCTATATTTAATTTTTCTAAAAAACCTAAATCTTGAAGCACAGTTCTCACTAATATTAAGGTAAAGTGCCTTTGTGTGCACCTCATATAATATGAGGTTTACACCATATATAGCACAATGAGGCGTAAACAACATTGTGATTTTTTTTTATTGAAAAAAAGCACTAAGGTGGATTTTTATCACACAATTTTAAACAATGATACTTAAGAGATACATTTAGATGATGACAATCATGTTACAAATGTCAAGCAACAATGATAGGGTGATGATGATCAGGTGACAATAATTAAGCTGCTATAATCAATCTATAGTGATCAAGTAATGAATGTTGGGCAAAAGGATCAAGCTCTTTCAAAAGAATAAAACTCTGAATTTATTTAGATCTCTAGCTCTTCTAAATTATAGGTCATTTTTTCTATGACAAATGGAGGTCTAATTAAAATTTTTATAGTGTCAGTCTAGTAATTTTAGCCAAAATCTTCAAATACTTGATCAAATAGCCCACATTAATTCTCTTAATCGTAGACTATTTGTTGTATTTAATTGAATTAATGAAATCATAATTAGTGATCTTGAGCTTTTAGATTCCTTTAATCAATACGCTTGCTTTAGTGTTATGAAAATTTAGAGTTCAAATGGTCCTTGAGTCAAAAATGAAAGTTTTTTATTCATAAACTTACCTCAAGATTTTCATATAAAAATTGTAACAATTATCTCGCTAGTTTTGAATATCCAAATTTCGAGTCCAAATCTTAGTTGTGGAGCTCCCAATAGATATCCAACATTTGAAATTGCTTTTATCATTCATAAAATGTCAACCAAATCAAACCTTTGGGTTTATTTCACTTTTCCATCTTATTCTATCCTATGCAAACAATAATTCTTTGGTTATCATTTCGTATTGATGGCTTAAAAACCATTTATCTATCAATATAGTCTCCAATAGTAGCTTCTTAATCAATACTCTTGTTAATAATCGAGTCCACTTGAAATTGAGGTATCTTATTTTGGTTTTTATCTTGAGTGATGATAGTTTGCTTTAATTAAACTATTGCTAGCTCATTTCACTACACCACATTTTTTCTTTTTTTATTTAATGTGGCATGATTTATAGCTTTTGATACCATCAAAGCTATAAAAAATTGCATTTTAGTGAATGTTTTATATTTAATAGTCTCTGCTCGTTGAAACTGCAATAATCTTCTTATGAAAATGAAGCTTTGCATTGAAAAAAAATTGGAGCTTTCCATTGTAAGAAAAAATTGCTACATTCAATTAATGATCATATAGCCTTAAAAAATCTCAAAACCTTTCATGCCATTAGTTCTAATGATGCTAAGAAAAACTTCAAACAATTTTGCTCTTATATTTGACTGTTAAAAATTATTAGAAATTATAGTTAAATTTCATGAAAAAACATCTACCAAAAGTGATTGTTTGATATAGAAATTCATGATGGTGTATTTGATGTGTCAAATGTGGTATGTGATTATTTTCTACTATGCTAAAAAATGAGTTACTTTAAGTTTAATTGTGTAAATGACCTATTAAGGACTTGAATTAACCTCATTAACTAAATCCTCCACAATTTTATCTGGATGAGCTTGTTTCTTTAAGAAAATAGTTGCTATCCCATGCACAACGCAAAATAAATTTTTTGTAGTAATTAAGACACTATGCTAGCTTTAATTATTTAAGCTTTTATCATGATATTATTTTTAAATTGAAGAAGATTGACTTCAAACATGAAGGTAGTTATTTGGATTAGCACAAAAATGAAGGGGATGTTATATTTCAATAGTGTATTATGTGTGTGGATGCGGAAAGGAGAATATGTGAAGCGTAAAAGAATAAGAATCTTTCATGAAAGAATGAAATTTATTGAAATGAGAAAGGAGATAGCGCTCATATTGATTGTATTCTAATTGCATATTGGGATCATCTAAAAATTATAAAATCATGTGATTTTGGGCAAGAAATCCGATTTTTCTTATCTTTCATACTACTACTTGTATTTTGAATTATAAGCTTCTCAAGAATATGTTTGATATCATTATAAATATTTCGATTGTACTTTAATATGTAAACTAAAACATATAGACATGAATTTTAATAATAACAATTAGCCATGGAACATGCCTAGGTTGCAATATTGCTTGCTATCTCCAGAACGCTCTCTCTTGGGATGGTTTTAATGTCAAAAATATAGGTAAAACTAATATTTTCATAAATTTCTTTTATTTTTTAAACTTTGTAGCAATGTAACATTTTTATGGAACATTATTTCCAACAAATGGACTCATAAAAGTGAAATTTCTTGTTCATGTGACCATATACATGCACTCTCACGATCACCCCGATTTACACACACAATAAAATTATGATATATTACAATATAATTTATGTTATGTTTTTAGCTTATATCAAACCATCAATTATGTTTAAAGGAGAAGGATAAGAAAGATTTTTTCTTATTATGAGTTGATATTTATTACTTGATTAGACATACAATAAAATAAATGAAATGCTTATGAGTTCATAAGTCATTTAATTGAAACTTTGAAAGAGGAATTACGTCATTTTATCCATTAAATTTTAATTTGATGGCAGTGATGTTAATGGGAGCCAAATGCTCGTCTAAGCACTTGGACAAGGCAAGACGTGGTCATAATGCCATGTACACCTTTCATGTAGGAGCCATTATAAGGTGTGAGTGTCTTAAGGCATGAGGCTTGTGGTAAGCGCTTTACTAATTGAAGAGATATGTGATAATATTTCAAAAATTAAAGATAAGTTAAATTTTCATGCTGATAATTTGGCATGAGGTGACACAAAAAGAGCATCAAGAGCGTGGGAAACAAGAGAAACACTTGGAAATAAGTTAGAAAAACTATTGGTAGGTAAATCTTGGAATGTAATGAAACATAAAATTACTTTATAAGTGTTATATTCATTTCTTTTTTAGGGTGGCACCTAACACCTCAATCATTAGCAATCTTATTGCCTTCCAGAGTGCCTATGTAGAACTTGAGGTATGAGAGAAAACATAGAAGGCATCTGGTATTGTGATGCCAGTGCAAAGAAGAAATGTGAAAATAGGTTTAAACTATTATAATATTCATACAAAATTAGTTTTAGCATAATCATTTAGCATATCCAAGGGAATAAAGTATTTCAATTTTTTTAAGGCACTATTGGAATTATTGTCCAAATGCAAATGAATTTATGGCATAATCTTGTTGTAATGATAGCTATGGTTTAAATGACATTGTGATGTAAATCTTAAGGTGATAGTCGCAATACACGTTGGCATGTTTAAAAGAAGACAGTTGTTGTGTATGTGAGATTACAACATATGCAACAATGACTATAGCTTAAAAAACAATTACCACATAGGTCTTAAAATTAATAGCTACAATATAAGCTAGATTGTGGCTTATGTTTTGAGGGAGATAGTTGCAATACAAATCTTAAAAAATATTGTTGTCATGCAAATGAGGTTGTTATATAGGTCTTGAAGAAGATAGTTGACACAAGTGACGTTACATGTAGCTCTCAACATCATAGAAATGGTTGCGATGTAGATCTACATGCAATAATAACTACATTGCAAGTAGGTTTGCGACTAAGGTGTGGATGCAATGTAATTAGGCCTAAGCACTAAGTCGTTTGGGCTAGATCAAATTGGCATGAGAGCTTAAAAATCTTTGCTCAAGTCTAACCTAAACCAATATTCCCATTAGGCTCTCCAATCTAGTATCTGAGTTTTGATCAAGTCAAATTGCTTAAACCTATTGAAAATACACTTAAAAAATCTTACGTTAGGTTAGGGTGGGTCAAGTAAGAATTTTTAAACCTAAGGCTAACCCAGAAACACAATAAGATTGAATTAATTCCCCAAGCATGTGCCCAAATTTAGGTGTAATATAGATTTGTTGCTAACAAGTTTATGATATGGGTATGCAAACAATAATGACTATGCTAAAAATAAGGTTGTGGCATAGATCTTGAGAAAGATGAGTTCATGTATGATCTTTGTAAGAATCTCGGCATCTCTAGGCTTGTAAAATTTTATGCTTCCACGACAGCTACCTGTAGGATTTCCCAAGGATATGGGTTCTTCTTTGGTTGAAAAATTGTGCATCATTAAAAGCCCCAATTGTGTTGAATTGAGGCCTATTTGTTGATTAAAAAAATTCATAATGCCCCTTATTTAGAATAATATGAAATATTTAGCATAGCTAGTAATGATGAATGCTTCAATTTGCATATCAAAATTTTGTTGGGCGGTACTGCCTCTAGTATACCTATTTGGACTACTAAGATCAAATTAACTTGAGTGACCAGCAATGGTGGTTTGTTGATGGTCGTTGCTAACTATGTCTCAGATGGGAAATTCAAAATACCACTTTTAAAATATTGATGCTGCAAGTCACACTGAGGTCATTTATCAAAATTGTGATGGTTTGATTGACAAGAATAATTATTAGATTGTTTATTGCTTGAACTTGGGGTTACCATAAAATTATGATGATGTCTCTCTATTTTTATATGAAATATTTATCTTTTGAGAGCAATTAGTTATTACAATTGCCTTGAAATGGACATTATGGAGAATATCATGACTTCAAGAAGTTAGAAATTTCATAGGCAAAGTGCACAATAATGAGTACATGCTTATGCAATAAGAAAGCACTAATAGCATCAATTGGGTTCCAACAAGTCCTTTGGGTGACCTTTGAGTATTGCTATCTTCATCATCTTCACTTATAGTTATAAATGTTTTGTGAAGATGGAGACTTAGTTGAATTGGCCAAATTTAGGTTAGTTCAATAAGGTTAGACTATATTACTCTTTTGAACTCCAAATCTAGCAATCATTGTGTCAATAGCCTTGTCTCAACGAGTTGGGTATTTTTTGGCAAGGTTTTGTATTGTTCTCTTTCATCTTCCTATTTAATCTATATTTTATTTTCTATTATTTTTATTTTTATTTTATTTTATTTTATTTATGCTTTGATAAAATTAAAATATTCTTGATAGTAATAATTATTTTTAAAAACACTGAAAATATTCAAAAGTTATTTTGAGTATTTTTAAAAATAATGTGATTTATTTTTTAAAAATAAAGAAAAATACGTAAAATATATAATAAATAAATATATTTTTAAGAATAATATGAAAATAAAAATTTGAAAAACAAATAAAATTGATTTTAAAGGGGTCCTAAGATTTTAATGAGCTGTTTGTGCTAGAAAGATGACAGTTTGCCATCGTTGCCTGTCTTTATTTGTTCATTAATTCTTTATAGCTTAATGTTTCTTAATTCTTTTATGTTTGAAATGTTGATCAACTAAAGTTGACTCAAGTTTTCATTTTTTTGTATTAATTGAACTCTATTATTTGCAAACATATTTGTATTTATATTATTGTAATGCTTCAATGATTTTAATGCAGGAAATGGTAGATTTTGGAATAATTAGTTGATGTTTACATGGTTGATCTTAGGGATTTTGGAATGTCGAGGAAGAAGTGAAGAACGCTTGGTGCGAGTGCTTGGAAGAAAAATATTTAAACTTAAATATTAAAGAGAATAACTTTCAATCTCACCTGTGATAGGCACGATCTTGAAGCTACCAATTAATTAAAATTTTTAATTTAAAGCTGTAATATTTTACTGCATATTAGCTTATATTTATAGGCATTTATAGACTCTAGAACTTCCATACGTAGAGGAAAAAAATTAGGGGAAAATGGGAGAGAAAGGAGGGTAGTTCTTTATTAATAAGTGGAGTTTCAACTAAATATATTAATATATTTAATCATTTCAATGCCATTTTTTCCATAAATAGAGGACAAAATATTTCTAAAATTAAAATAAAAATACAAAATAAATAAAAATCAAAATTATATTTTAAATATTTAACAAATGAGCTTGTATATATAAGTTTTTTGCTTGAGCTCGATTATTATGCCTCTTCTTATCTTGCTTGTGTTTCAACCTTTGATCTTGTCTTAGAACCTTTAGTTTAATTTTCTTAATTCATATATTGTACTACATTATCTCCTTATCATGTAGTGATGTTGACTTTTTTTGCATTACCGTAGAGATGATCACAATGAACCCATAAGTTGTGTAGCCATTTTAATAGGTATTTGTTTTTCATGAATCATCTTTTATTGTTGTTGATGATGAGTGAGCAATTAGATGCTTTCCTAGAGAAGTCATTGTCATATGTAGAGATGAGGGATGAGACAATGGAGGAAGAAAGATTAGATCGAGAAAGAAAAGATTATATACCTCTCATTCTAAGATAAGTTTTTTGAGACAAACATGAAGGTCATTAGTGGAGATGTAAGGTCCTCATTATGAACTTGTAAGCCTTCCTTGGATGATAATGAGATGCTTTAAGAAGATATCTTCCTTTTACCGATAACTCGTAGCTTTGTCAGGATCTCAGAAACAGCCGACTATGATTTTGTGCATTCCAAAGAAGTTTAGTATGTTGTAGATAATGAGCTTGTTTGATTAATGCTATTGAATTGTGAATCAAAATAGTTAGGGAGAAGTCATGGAGATGAATTCTTTGAGTCATCCATGGTTGATAAGCTATCTTATCATTTGAGATCTTCACATCCCTTGACTATTTAAAGGTCTCATTTGAATAAATGTTAAGAAGGTGTACTAATAAAGGTGATGTTGCAAAACTTAGAGTATTTGATAAGGTCACTACAAAATATCTTGCAGGTGATCAAAATGAAACTCTAAGTTTGTAATTTGAACTCCCATCAGTGAAACCATAAAGTTTTGAATCATTTGGATCACTTTTATTTGATAAAAAAACATGAAAAGGGTTTCAAATATGCATTGTTGGGTGATAGATCTTGACAAGGATCATATCTTTATAGCCAAAGGCAAGAGAAAATGATAACTCCATGATAGAGGTAACATTTATTTATTTATTTATTTTAATTTTTTTTATATGCCCATCAGATAGAATGCAACTCATCAAGTTGAAGTTGTTGGTGGTTCTATTCTTAAGTTGGTGATGAGCTTATTTACTTTATATGTTTGTCCATTAATTTGAGAATGAGGTATCCATGAAAACTTGAGGTTGTTTATATTGTTGACACAAAAATCTATTTCTTGCTAGAAAATATGGTTACATTGCTAGTCATGATGACCATATAACATGCTAAACTGATGAAAAACTTTTATCTGAGTAATTTTATGGCCTTGATTGTTGGATGAGTCAAAGCTACTGTTTCCACTCACTTCACGATATAATTTGTCACCACAAGAATAATGCACTATTATCATGCTTCTATGAGAAAAGTGTTGTTGGCCTCCACATATGTGTCATAAGTCGAGTCAAGCTCACAAGTCGAATTCGAAGGACTTCGGATACAATAGTGCGCAAATCGGGGCTCAAAATGCACTGCATGTCACCAAAAATGGTCGAAACAACCTCCGATTGACGAACGGACTTCGCCGTCGCGTTTAGAGTGTTGAAATTGATCATAATATAAATATTGAAAAATCTAATGAGCAATCGATTAAGCGCTCGAGCTATTAATGTGTCGATGCGCATATTGGAGTCGAGAAGATGCGATGATAACGAAATAACATCCGTTCACAAAACTGATCAAGCCGTTAGCTTCGAAACATCGAAAACTATCAAATGAGACTGTCCACGCTCAATTCAGATGAGTCTATGTAAATTTCAAATGATTTGAAGTGACAACGCGTAAATCGAGGCTGAAATGCACAGGACGACACCAAAATTAACTCAAATGATCTCCGATCGATGAACGGACTCTACCATTACATTCAGAATGTCGAAACTGGTCAGAATATAAATATTGCATAACTTGATAATCAACTGATGAAGCGAGTCGTCAATGCCCTTGCACGTATATCGAGATCAGGAGGCGCCAACATAAACCAAATGACATTCGTTCATAAAATCATGTTGTTAGCTCTGAAACGTCGAAACCTATCAAATGAGATCATTTGCGCTCAATTCGGATGAGTTTACGTGAACGTCAAACGGTCAGAAGGGGTAATGCGCATGTTTGAAGTGAAAGTGACACAATTTGACGTCGAAGTCACTCAAACGACCTCCATTCATAAAACGGACTATGCCATTACGTCCGGAATGTCGAAATTACCTAGAATAGACATCCAATTTGACTAAAATTATCGCACTTAAAATTTCATCAAAATTAGCACATATTTCGAGATAAATTAACCTAATTATCTCTTAATCGCAACCGTTAATGCCTCGAAAATAGTAGTCGTCCACTCTTACCTTATCTAGGGGTAAAATTGATCTGACTCGATAACCCACTCAAATGTTCAGGTTTGGGTTGACCCGAAAAATTTTTGGGTCGGGTTCGGGTTGAAGAAATTGACCCGTTTAATTTTTTGGATTAGGTTTGGGTTGACCCTCCAACCCGAAATTGATTCGGTTTTGACACGCCAATTTGACAATTTATCGATTTTGATCATAGATCATTGAGCGTGTTAGGTGTCTTGAAATCGTCTTGAGTTGAAGTTTTGACCCGTTTATAAACGAGTCGATTCAATTATTCACAATTTTGTCAAACTCAATCCAACCGTCATCGACACCCTGACCTTATCCCGTTATCCACTCGCAAGTCAAAGCCTAATCGAGCGGCAGATCTGGCGTTCTTTGTTGGAAGCACGAGCAAGCCAAATGCCGAGAGCTTTCTTCCTCCCTGCCGAGGGAACGAACCCCCCTCTCTGTCCGTCTCCTCTGCAGCAACCGAGCGAGCTGCTCTGATTTCCAGCATTCAGCCAGCTGAGCAGTCCGTCCAACCTCCTGGCTTTCCCTCCCTGCAGAGCCGGACCCAAGCGTTTCGTTCGTCTCCCCCTGCTGCTCATCTACAGCCAAACAAGCAGCTTCATTCCCTACTGCACCGAATCCTCCCCTTCTCGGCTCCAAACATAAAGTCGTGATTTTTTCATCCTTAGCGTAGCTCCCAGAGCCCGAGCTACCGCCGCACTCGACTGGCACGCAGTCGAACTCCACCATAACTCCACCATGTGATTGATGTTGATAGGCGTAGGTTGGACGAAGCAAATCGCCGAGACGCCGAGACACCGAGGACGTTCTGTGGTTCCTGAACTATGACGAAGTAGAGAGTGATCCCGGTCTTTCGATTTACTGTTTAGGAGTATGTTTCCCGTTGATGTAGTATATACTTATGGGACACTCATGATCCTTGAGAAGTTGGGCACATTCTTGCAGCAGTGCTCCAAGATCAGAGTGCTCAAATCTGGGGCTTCACTCCATGCTTTCCTCGTTAAGGATTAGGGAAAACTTGCAACTGGAAAAAAAGCTTGGAGTTATTCAGATTATTGAATCAACAGGGAATGCATCCCGACCAGTTTTCTTATGCGGCTGTTTTTGGGATTTGCACTATGAAAGAGGATTTATTAACTGGACAAGAACTTCATTGTCAAACCATTAAGCTGGGATTTGACAAGGCAGCTTTTGTTGGCAATGTGATATTGACTATGTATTCCAAATGTGGTTGTGTTGGTGATGTCGAAAATACTTTCATTTCTATAAAAGAGAAAGATATCATTACTTGTAACACATATATTACTGCATGTTCTTATTTTGGAGAGCATGATAATGGCTTGATGGTATATAGAGAGATGAATGAAACCTGCAGATTGAATCCTGATGATTTTACATTGTCTGGTGCTCTTGCTGCTTGTTCTGATTTGTTTTCTATCAGATATGGTTCTCAGATTCATGGCCATCTCATCAGAGCTTTGGATGAACTAGATGTTGGAGTTTTTAATGCTATCATGAACATGTATGCCATGTGTGACTGCATTAAATATGCAAATCATATTTTTCATTGCTTGCCAATGAGGAATTCGGTCTCTTGGAATACAATTATTGCAGCACTTGGCTACCACGGCCTTGGAAGGATTGTTATCCAAGTTTTTGAGCAGTTGAATGCCAATGGAATGAAGCCAGATTCTGCCACATTCACTGGACTTCTTGCAGCTTGCAGTCATGCGGGTTTGGTGGATGAGGGAAGAACTTATTTTGATTCCATGGAAGATATTTATGGGAATCCTCCTAAGATTAAGCATCTATCTTGTCTAATTGATCTCTTGGTTTGAGCTTCAAGATTAGAGGAAGCTGAAGCCTATGCAAGAATGTTTCCATTTGGAAATGACCTTGTTATATGGAATATGGGGAAGCTTACTCTCTTCTTGGCGGCTTCATGGGAATCTTGATGTTGGGGAGAGGGTGGCAAGGAAGCTATTGGAGATTCAACCCACCACAAGTTGCTTTCCTTCTACAGAAAGAGCATATGCTTTTCAATTTTAAATTGAATTTTCCAACATATCAAGTACAAGAAAAAGTTGAAGAACTGAAGAACCAGATGAAGTTTGGTTTTCATCTAAAATCTAATTGAGATTTTGTTTGCCAAATTGATAAATACAAAAGGTTCTACTGTGGCCCAGTCTATAGTTGTTGAGACATCCATTGTGCTTGCAATTGGGAATAATCAACCATCAATGCCAAGATTGAAGAAATTGGCTCAAACTATCAGAAATTCCTCTATAGGAAATCTTGGGCTAAATCACACCGTATTTGGCAGAGTGAAGCATATTCGTCTCTCCTCATGGCTTTAACATCCATTAAATAGTGGGGGTGGTTCTTCCTTGTCACCTAGTTCAGCTCCTCAACCTAGCATGGATGCTCATCTTCGCTACTTCAAACAAGGATATGAGCTATTGTATCAAATGGAGCCTTACATCCATCAGGTTTTTGAAGACCTCATTATGCTCAGTAGAGTTAATGAGTTTGAAGGTCCCTCTATGCTCAAAAGAGCGTAGCGGGTTTGAAGACTACGACCGCGATGTCGCAAGACACCGATCATTGTGCTTAGAAGAGCGTAGCAGGTAGGTCAAAGCAGTCCTCGATGCAGCCCCCTACACGGGGAAGATGTCGGGAGGCTGCCGAAATTCGGACCTGCAGAGGGCTTAATTAATTTAATACAACATGAACTCTAAGCTCAAAATTAAAATTTGAATTGAAATTGCAGGTGTTTGGAGACCTCATTATGCTCAGTAGAATTGATGAATTTGAAGACCTCCTCTATGCTCAGAAGATCGTGGAGGATTTGAAGACTACGACTATGGTGTCGCAAGACACCGACCGCTGTGCTTAGAAGAGCGTGGATGGTAGGTCAGCGGTCCCTCTGACCTATCTGGGGATGGCGTGGAGAGGCAGATTATGGACAAAAAAAAAATTCAAACTAGAGGAATTAATAGAATATTTGAAGTATAAATCAACAATTAAATTAAATGCAAACTTTTGAGATAAAAGAATTAACTTACAAAAAATAAAAAATAATAATAATATTCAAATGAAACTTACAATTCAATGCTCATTTATGTGCATGAATATAACTTTTCAAAGAATTATTGAATTGTTGTATCTTATATATCAAAATGTATGAAATTTGTAGCATACTTGAATGCCCACCTTCAAGAAAGAAGAAAACTCAAACAAAATTTGCAAGGAGCTTGTATTGGGGCTGTGTAGTTTGCCGATGAGCATGATCAGTTCTTCTTAATAAATGATTGGATCACTTTTATCATGAATTAAGCAATTTGAAAACAAAACAAAAAAGACTTGAACGAGACTCATAATAAACTTGGAGTATTTTATTGAGCAATTAAAATTATGTGACTCATCACATTCAATGCTTGAAGTGATTCAAAATGAAATATGAATAAGAATTGTTATGAGTTTGGAGGCTCATTGAAAGACAGAATAAGAATATAAATTAAACTTATAAGGAACTCACAAAGAGCTTGATTATTTATTTTCATGAATGCCATCCATTACTGGACAATCTAATCCATAAGTTGAGCTCCAAATGAACTAGAAGGATTTGCATGAAATGTGCAAATACTTTGTAAGCAAGACAAATCTTGAGTAGCTATCTTATAAGCAAGAATGAGCTAGAATAACTCACTGATGAGCACAAATAAAATTATTTACCGAATGATTAGATAGCGTTGTATCTGATGCATTAAAGACAAAAAAAGAAGAAGTCTAAGCGAATTATAATGAGCTTATAAGCTAATCAATAAGCACGGATGAAACTTATTGAATTTTATAGATTCAATAAATAAGGAAATAAATGCAAATGATGGTATGATGCTCTGAATGAAATAAGAGCTAAAATATAATGCCACCGGATTCGCAACACATCGTACAAGCGAACATAAGACGTTAATTAAGGATTCAATTAAACTCTTGCACACATTATAAAGCATGGTTAAAACTCAAATTTAATACCTCAAAAGTGTGCAAGCATTTTTAAATACACTCGCATGGGCCTCGACACTACATTGAATGCTTAATTTCAAGTGTTTGAGGATGCTACGTGGGTTGCTTCCCAGTTGGGTCTTAGGACCGGGTCCGGGATAACAAAACCTAAAAATCAAATGATGTTATTATAATATCTTCAATCTAATAAAACATATGAGAAGCTAACTATGTCATATGACAGCAGATCTGATCCTCTATTATGAAATTGATAGAGTCAACAGGATCTGAAATAGCTAAACAATAAACCACCCCGATGATGACTGTGTTAAATGAAAATTTTAACCGAAGGGGATACTTCAATCAAAATATGATTATAATTTCAAAGCAAATTAACTTAGATTAAATCTTAATATAAATGCAGAATTTGAAATATCATTGAGCTATAAATGTCTAAGTGAAATTCAATATTAAAAAATTAAAGCTAAAAAAAATCCAATTCACCTTCTACAATTATTTGTCGAAGGTGCAAATTAAGTAAAACTCTAGCTTACGAATGAGCCAAAGTCAAATCAGGTACACAACTATATTTTCTCTCAAACAATCTCATGTGCCAAAGGATGTGGCCCTGTCCTCGACGCGTTTGGCCAATAGTTCCAGATGAAGCAAGCACACTGTGATTCCTTGATCGTGGTTTGGCACCGCCCACTATATTATGATCACGACAATAGCACGTATGCTCTCCAATGGCTTGTCCCTTTGAGTTGTGAATCATAGGGTATACTTGCTAGGGTAAATAACCCTCTGTTAACTAAGATAGACTTAAGTATATCTCCTTAGACAAACATCACCCCAAGTCTACAAGAATTTCTTAAATGATATAACCCATGTGTTGCTGATAAAGATCCTTCGGTCAGGTTGGGTCGACTACCTCCTCTGACTAAGTAGACTAGGGACCACGACAGCCCGGGATGACGGAACCATGAAATCTAGATCGGGCGCATCTTCATTCTCCAAACCATCCGCTTTAAGTTAAATATGATAAATTTCATAATCTAAATTCTAAAACTCCACATGCTACTATTATACGCTATATGCTAAGTGACCTAATGACTAGCCTTAATCGAAAGTTCTCTCTCAGCACTGAGAGAGGTAATTAACTATAGGTGCTTGTGCCTATAGCTAATTTGGATCCAGATCTAAAATTTTCACAAAATGAGGGTGAAATCTCTAGGTAGTGTCTTATCTACTATCTCATCTGCCTTCTAAAAATTTTACCGACATCTAAATTATATTGTCTTCATTGAAGAGGTTGGTGGCAAATTTTTGAAGCCTACAAGGGTTAATGAAGTACATCTCCCATACAGTGAATGATTGGGGTAAGATAATTGCTTGTAGTGGTTGACTTAGTTGCTGTAAAATATTGTTATGAAGTTAAATTTGGGCTTTAAGACAATTTTATGTGATAAAGGGAATCATAAAAGATTGGATTGAACCATCCTAAGGGATGGAAATAATGGTAAGCCTCTATACTTTAGTATTTTCACATTGAACCATCCTAAGAGTAGTTACCTATAAATTATCTTTTAAATACTTTATAAAAGAACTTACTATCTTGAAGGATATTATGTGATTCACTTTAAATGTTCAAAATATTAAATGTTATGCAGTTTGAATATACTAGAGATTTCCTTTATTTGATATATGATGTTGATTATAAAGTTTAATATAAGTAATCCATGTTAATAGCAACTCACGATTAATTACATCTTTGATGAAGGGCCTAAGAATACCCTTGATTAAGGGTACTCGTGCATTTTTCTTTGGGGTACATTACACAAAGAGGAAAGATTCCTTATTTTAATTGAAGAAAAACTTAAGTGTCTACCCATAGTATAAGAAGATAGTTTAGTTAAGCATGCAAAGATTAGATTAGATGCATGACGTCACGTAAACATATCATGAGTGGGAGCTAAACATATGAAGGGATGTCATTGAATGATGTAGATATGTTTTTTATCCCAAAGAATAAGAACTCTTTTAATAATGAAAACTTGAATATCTTGAGAATTATATTATTCTCAAACTTAGATTAGAGGGACAAAATACATTACTAAAATTAACCAAAAGTCTAATTTAGAGATTATGATAGGAATTACAACATAAAGCCTATAGGTTGTTAAGGAAGCTTATAACATGGCATTATAGTTCTATATGGGGGTGAAAAGTTATCTAGACCCACCAAATCACATAAAATTCTAATATATTATTTTTATGTAAATAAAAGATAAGGTCCTGATATAAAAGGAAGAATTTTATAAAGTTGCCACTAAAGCAAAAGTAGCTCAATCATGAATGGACATAATTTATCATGCAGATTTTAATTTAATTATTTAGTCTTATATGAGATATAAATGTAACTTTAATGTAATGACTCATTAGGCATGCATATGCATGAATTAATTTGAGATTTTCATGAACTTTAAGGAGCTTAACTTTCATGGATTAAGGTTGAGATTTCCATAGATTTACATATTTGTGGTTCATCTAAAGGGTTGAGATTGATTATTTAAAAAAAAAATCATCCAATTAATTTCAAAGAAAGTTTTCAGTTTTGATAACTTTTAACTGCTTAGTTATTATGGTAAGAATTAAAATATAAACATACAGGATAATAGTATTGCAAATGAATAAACTCAAGTAAGCCTATTGTTGACCTCCATATATGTGTCATAACTCAAGTCAAGCCTATAGATTGAATTCGGCATACTTCGGAGGTGACAGTGCGCAAATCAGGGCTCAAAAATGCAGTAGAAGTCACCAAAAATAGTCGAAATAACCTCCGATCGACAAACGGACTTCGCCGTTGCGTTTAGAATATTGAAATTGATCATAATATAAATACTGCATAATCTAATGGTCAACCTATCAAGCGATCGAGATATTAATGTGTCGATGCGCATATCAGAGTCGGGAAGCTGCGACGATGTCCGAACGACCTCCGTTCGCAAAACTGATTGTGCCGTTAGCTTCAAAATATTGAAATCTATCATGTAAGACTATTCACACCCAATTTTAACAAGTTTGAGCGAACGTCGAGTGGTCGAAAGCGGTGATGCGCATTTTGAGCTGAAGTTGACCCAATTTGATGCCGACTTGAACCAAATGATCTCCGATCGATGAACGGCCTTCACATTCAGAATGTCAAAACTAGCAAAATATAAATATTTTACAACTTGATGATCAACTAATCAAGCACTCTAGTCATCAACGTGCTTGCACGCATGTCGATGTCAGGAGGCACCGACATGGACCGAACGACCTCCGTTTGCGAAACTGATTATTCCGTTAGCTTTGAAACATCAAAATATATCAAGTAAGACTATTCACACCCAATTCAGACAAGTCTGAGTGAATGTTGAGCAGTCTAAAGCGGTGACACGTATTTTGAGCTGAAATTGATTCAATTTGACGTCGACTCAAACCAAACGGCCCTCGATTGCGAAATGGATTGCGTCGTTGCATTAGGAACATCAGAATAACCTTGAATGGATATGTATATATATATATATATATTGACTATATGAGTCTGTTGGCATAAAACTCATAATTGAAATTTAATTAAATATTTAGAAAAAGTAAGTAAGCCTAAATAGCACTAACTCATAATTGACCGAAGCCTACTCTCGCTCATCCGATCGAATGGTCAAATCGTTCCCCTCAACCACAAACTTCTCCCATCTCCTCCGTCGTCGGTTGAGGCTCTTAATTTGAATGGTCACTACTGTTATTGAGGTTCATCAAAAGAGAGCCTTTATACTTAAAAGATTGATTCATTTTGAAGAGCCAGTCATGAAGAGAACCTTCACTGGGCAGAAAATTTCAGTCATACTTGTGAATGCGACAACCATGCCAGTTGAAGCACTAGGAATGTATGATATTGAAGCCTCCTCTTCTAGAGGAAAATTGAGTAGAAGGTAAAAGAGAAGAAACACTAAACTGCGAGCTTAGTAGTTGTTATGCGAATCTGAGCCATACCATAACCCGAAGTGAATATTTTTACCCCACAATAAATTTGAAAATTTTGGGATGGGTGAAAAGGAATAGCTCCACTAGTGATGTTAAATGGTGTTTTTGGGCTCAATAGCAGTCGGCTTCAACCTTTATGAAGAAACAACATGAAGCTCTATTTACTCGAGCACATAGAGTCTGAAGGTTATTAAGGAAAAATGTCTTATGAAGAATATGTATCAAATGTCAATTATCAAAAAGCCAAAAATGCTCCACTACAAAAGCTACAATCAGTGGTAGTAAGGGCTTAAGACCATTCTAACAAATTCCTATACGGTGAGCATCGGGGCGTGACACCTGAACCGCATGTTCGGGAATCAGTTATCGAAAGATCTTGGTAAAAAGGAAATTAAATATAGAGGCCAGAGCCTTGAGAAGAAGTAGCGATGTAGAAGCTTCTTCACTTAGAAGAAGGCTAGCCCAACGACAGTGGAGAAAGAGAAATGCTAAACTGCATGCTCAACAACTTTTGTTCTAGTAGAAAATTGTACAACTAGCTGTGGATCTAAAAGCGAGTGTTCCAACCCATAACAGGTTTGACAGCCTAAGATGGTAAAGCAGAACAACTCTACTGGTAAAATCAAATAGCCCTTCTGGACCCAATAACGTTAGGTTCTAGCTTCTCCAGTGAGGAAACTCGGCTATATATGCAAGAGTACATCGTGTCCTCAAAGTTGCTAAGGAGACATGACTGGTGAAATTAAATATCAAAGTCCTATCCTTAGAGAGGCTAGAGTTGCTCCTCCAAAGAGACCTCATCCTATAGCCCTAGTAAAATGTATACTAATTCAAGTCCCACATGGTGAGCATCGATGCGTGACACTTGAACCACATGTCCAAGAATCCTCCGTCGAAAGGTCTTGGAAAAAAGATAAGAAAATTCAGAGGCCAGAGCCTCGAAGTGAAACTACCTTAAAGAAAGGCAACGACGTGACATCTAGACTGCACTCCCACAAAATCCACTCCTTATGCTAAAGTATTTGAGTCGAAGCAGTCTTGCCACTTGAAGTTGAATTACTTTCACTCTGAGTAGTCATTCAATATAATCTCACTCAAGATGAGAATGTCCATCTATGGATGGAAGAGCATGACGTGCTTGACAAAGTTAGGCTCTAAGTTCAACAAAATTTAGAAGTCTATCGAGCGAGGATTCTAAAGTATTCGATCATATAGTGCATCCTCGAACTTTTTAAGAAGGAGAAATTGTCCTGGTGCTGAGAAGATCAATTATTCTTAATCAAAAATTTGGTGACGAATTTGAGCCTAATTAGGAAGGCCCTTTTATCATTGAAAAAGTATACCAAGTAGGGGCGGCATACCAACTCATTGACCTAATGGTGAAAAATTGATGCCACCAATTAATGACCGATAGTTAAAAAAAGTATTATACATGATGAATATATTCCTGAGGTATAATAGAAATCACCCTGCAAGATAGAGGACATTTTTTTAGTATATCTATTTAGGTCAACATCATGCTTCATGCCGAAATCCCTAAATAAATATACTCAAGATGAAAAAAGCTTTTCCGTGAAAATTCTCCTGTTACACAGGGGGCATTTTTAAATTTATATACATAGAGGAAATAAATGTTACATGTCAAAACCCTCTTAAGAGCATATCAATTCAAATATTGATATATTTGCCTAATTTAATCTTGAAAGTTCTCCTAAATATGCTTTAGAATTCTCCTTGCAAGTCAGGGGGCATTTTTTTTGTTTATGTTAAGTTTATTTGAGTTGACATCATGTTGTTAAGACAAGATCCTCAAATATATGCTAATTCAGGTTGATATCGAGATTTATGGTGAAATCCCTGAATATATCCATAATTGTCATTGTCAAGTTGCAAGTTCTTGCAGAATAAAAGAATATATTTCTATGCATGAAATGACAGCCCTAAATATCAAGAAATTTATCTCTCAGATTTGCTAAATTCTGGAGATCAAGTCAGAAGAACTCCCGATTTCGGAAGCTTCAATCAACTAAGTTGGAAAACATCAACCTCTACATCCTAAAGTCTAGGACATGGATGGGTTCTAAAGGTCAAACTCAACAAGCCCACAAATGGTCGAGTTGCTGACACTCTCCTCACTCAACAAGCCGTAAGAAAAGGCCGCAGTGAAAGAGCCCCCGTTCGTCAGTCTAATGACAAAACTACCAACCCATCATAGCTTAAGTCGAAGACTCGAGTATATTCTAAAAGTCGAACTCAACAAGCCCACAAATGGCCGAGTTACTGATACTCTCCTCACTCAACAAGCTGTAAGAAAGGGCCGCAGTGAAAGAGCCCCTGCTCATCAGTCCAATGATGATAGCTGTTCAATTTCAAACCAGATCCAGCTTAGTGATTATAAGCAACCAAGATCCAAGAGATCTTTCTACTTGATCGACAGACTAAGATAATCTGAGAAAACTCTCAATTTAGAGTTAACTCAAATCAATATATATATTTCCCGCAGGGTGATATCTCAACTTATTTTCTAATGATCTGATCAAGCTTAAAGCACAGATCAAAGCCAATCTTTTCATCAAGTCCGTCAAATCAAAAAGCACAGGACCGAAGAAGCAATTCCATAGTTTATATAAAGTTGAGGGCCGAACTAAAGGAATTTTATGGTTATTTAGTCTGTTAAAGCACACATTGCTAGACTAATAATTCAACATTGACCCTATATAAGCCGGAGGGGTGGGTCATGTGTATGTACCCTCCAGCGAATCCGTCAAAGCGGCAAGCACAGGGTTCATGGAGTGCATACACTGTTTGACAAGTCAATATGGATAAATTAGGTCAGTCCATCAAGTCCATCAAGCTTAAAGCTAGGACAGAAAGAATTTCAAAATCTGACCTAGCACGGATAAACTAATTCCTCCATCAAACCCAACCAAGCACGAAGCTAGGGTTGGAGGAGACTCAAATCTACAAGGACATAAAAGAAAGAGATCTTCAACAAAGCCATTGAAGTAGATAATAGATGGTGTAAGAACTCTTATCTATCCGACAAGTCAATTTTGACAAATCGGTCGATCCCGTCATTTAATATGTCCTAAATAAGGTATCATACTAATGATAAATCTTATCAAAGCTCTGTAAGCTATTACAATCAAAGTTTAAATGATCCAAGTTCTATGGCCAGCCCAAAGGGTTAATCAGTTTTCAACAAACGTGACTCACTCCATTTGCGAATCATATTTGTTGGGGGGCATTTGTTGACCTCCATATATGTGCCATAAGTCAAGTCAAGCCTACAAATCAAATTTGATAGACTTTGGAGGTGACAGTGCGTAAATTGGGGCTCAAAATGCACTGGACATCACCAAAAATTGTTGAAACGACCTTCGATCGACAAAGGGACTTCACTATCGCGTTCAAAATATCAAAATTGATCAGAATATAAATATTTCATAATCTAATGATCAACCTATCAAGCGATTGAGCTATTAATGTGTCGACATGCATATTAGAGTCAGGAAGCTATGACAATGTCCGAATGACCTCTGTTCACAAATCTGATTGCACCATTAGCTTTGAAACATAGAAATATATCAAGTAAGATTGTTTGCACCCAATTCGAACAAGTCTGAGCGAACGTTGAGTGGTCGAAAGTGGCGATGCGTATTTTGAGCTGAAATTGACCCAATTTGACGCCGACTTGAACCAAATGACCTCCGATCGATGAATGGACTTCACCTTCGTATTTAGAATGTTAAAACTGGTTAGAATATAATTATTGCACAACTTGATAATCAATTGATCAAGCTCGATAGTACAAGCTTGCATATCGAGGTCGAGGCTCGTGAAAAACAACCTCAGTTCACATAATTGATTATACCATTATCTTAGAAACATCAAAATCTATCAAGTAAGACTATTCGCACCCAATTCAGACAAGTCTGAGTGAATGTCGAGCGGTCTAAAGTGGCGATGAGTATTTTGAGTTGAAATTGACTCAATTTGACGTCGACTCAAACCAAATGACTCGATTGCGAAAGCGGTCGTTCGTTAAACATTCAGAATGGATATATATATTGACTATATGAGTTTGTTGGCATAAAACTCATAATTGAAATTTAATTAAATATTTAGGAAAAGTAAGTAAGCTATAACTCATAATTGAGAAACCTCCTCAGCTCATCAAAATGATCGTTCGCCCTCAACCTTGGTCCCTCCTCTTGATTGAGGCTCTTAACCGTTCCCCCTCTTAAGTTTAGTTTTATTTTTTTTTATTTTTTTTTTATTTTTAAGTTTAGGTTTAGGCTTAGGCCTAAGTTTAGGTTTAGGTTTAGTTTTTTTTTTTGTCTTATTGTTCTATTTTATTTAGGTTTAGGTTTATTTATTTATTTTATTTTTAGGTTTTATTTAGTTTAGATTTAAGATTTTAGGTTTTTAGGATTTATGATTAGTTTACGGTTTATGATTTAGGCTTTAGAGTTATTTTAGTTTAGCTTTAGGTATACTTTATTTAGTTGATTTTAATTTTATTTTAGGTTTAGCTTTTTTTTTTCCCATCCAAATGATACACCTCCGCCCACCTCTTGGCCATCGTGCAAGGCCTGTTGAAAATCCTGTTGAAAATCACGGTCATATCCAAGGCCTCCAACGAGGGAAAATATTACGTCCGAGTCATACGTAGCTTTACGGACTCAATCGGATAACGACATGCAGATAAATTGAATAACGGCACCAAAAAAATGGCGTCGTAAACAAGCTATTTTTAGCTTTAGCACCCGAAACCGGTGGAATGAGTATATCGCGGAGAAATTTAAAAGAAATAAATATCTTCATTTAGGGTGGTTGTATTTTTATTTCTTGGTAGAAACATTATGAAGAGCTATGAAGAAGGAGAATGAATAAAATGGAGGCGTTGAGGAAATAATGATGTCATAAATAAAATGGATCGATAATCTTTTAAGGAGTTGTATATGTAAAATGTGATGATAGTTTTAATTTATTTATTTAAGTTAGATTTCCTACACTTGTTTTAGTTCTTTCTGAGGACTTTGCATGTGCGGTGAAACTCTTGTACTCTCTGTAATTTGACCAGTTCATATTTATTTTTCATGATTTTTTGGTCTTGAGAAAACATATTCATAATCCTTCGAGAAAATTGGTGGTTTGATTAATTTTTTTAGTGCTTATTTACATATGTACTCTCTGTCTTTCGTATAGATGATTTTTTTCCAGTTTTGTTTCACTTTCTGTAGCCTGGTTGTTCAGATCATGGTAACTAAATCCCAACCGAAGCAATGAGGTGGCTGTTCTGATGAATTTTAGGAGATTGGTACTGTACCCTCATTACCTCATACCTCTGCCTTTGTATCTGTACCTGTACCTGTACCTTTGTATCGCTCCCATACTCTCTGTACCCTCTGCTATACCTTCTATACCTCTATACCTTACCTTGCCATTCTCCCTCTGTGCCTTGCCCTCTTATACATTGCCTCATGTATATGTGTGCCTGTACCCTCCATAATGAATCTATACTTTCTCCTTCTATACTATTTCCTCTGTGCCTCGTACCTCTATACCCTCTGTTGCCCTCTAACCCAGATGATTTTGTCTAGGTTCATTTTAAGCCTTTGTTTGATCATGGTAATTAAAATTTAATGGTTGCAATTTGGTGGCTGTTCGAACAATTTTTTGGGTATTTTTTGTGTCTGTACTCTCTAGACTAACTATACCATCTATGCTCTCTGTACTCTATGTTTCATCTGTACTCTCTATTATCTGTGAACTGTCTGGACTCTATGTTTTCGTAGATGAATGTGGTGAATGAGCAATGCGATGATGAAGTTGTATTATCTAATGACCCAAATTTGAGTACTAAACAGATGCATAATCAAGCTTATGCATCTTGTGATTATGCACATCAAAGCAGCGTGTTAGAAAAGACCATACAAGTTATTGGCCAAACTCTAAGAAATTGAAATCGAAAGATTTTCTGTGCAGCAGTCGGAAAAACTCAATCCAAACCAAAATTCAAAAAAGCGTCGAGGGTTGTCCGCGGATTCGATTAGTGAATTTGGAGGGAATTGGTTAAAAATATATAGAGAGCCATAATCATTCATTGGCGTGGTGATCTACATCTTCTCTCAGATCCACGTTCTTGATGAAGACATCGATTTTGAAACGATAGGCCGGCATTAGTCTGGCCAGCGTTCTATCTAGCGAGGAAGTTGGTGGGGTGAATATTGGATTCATAAAAGAGATGCTTTCAATTTCATCCGTGAAGAGAAGATCACATTGCAAGTGGTGATATAGCAATTATCTATGTTCAAGGAAAAAAGCGGTGGATGAGATGTTTGCATGGGATGTTGTTGATGCTCGTCGATTGCTTGGTGAATTTTTTTGGAGCAATGGTATGTCTAGGGTTGAATTTGATTATTTTGGAGATGTGATAATTTTGATACTAGCTATCTCAATAAATATAATCTTGTCTTTCTTTTTGAATCATCATTGGCGTCTTATCGAGTAGCCTTTTGTGGAAGAGACCATCGAGTCATTCACATGGTTATTCCGGACATTTCTCGGTTGATGGGTGGCGGGCATCCTATAACGATATTCTTGATCAAGATCGGCTATGGCGAAACTATCAGAATATGCGCATACGCGTCATAGGTTGTGCCAATGGCATATCTCAAAGAAAGCCCCTCAATGTCCATTGCTTTAGTAGTAACAAAAAGTTCAAGGGCTATTCTATACATGCATGAGCAAATATGACCTGAGGATGAGTTTGAGGATGCTTGCTCCGCTAGAGGAAGGCAATTTGCATGATCATGCTTGATTATCTGAACTTTACAAAATTAGGCAGAAATGGTCCACCACATTCAACAAAGATAAATTTTGTATGGGCATCTTGTCAACTCAGCGTAGTGAGGCCACAAATAGCATGTGTCATGGTATTTTGAAACCAACAAGTTGCAATTGTTTCTTGGGATTGGAGAAGGTGATGGAAACATGGCGGAATGAACATGATGAAGACTTCAAGTGTATCCATGACAATTGTTCATGTTGTTAGAGTAGTCCAATTCTTAAGCGCTTTGTTTTATCTGAGGAAGCTTTACTCTATGTTCAAGAAGAATTTACGCATGGAGTTGGGGATTATCCTATTGTGTGGATGATAGCCCCATGGAGTACTTGGTGAGGAACTTAGAGAAGAAGAATGCATCTAAAACCTGGATTGTCCACTTTGATGTGTCTACTATAGATATTTCTTGTAGTTGCTAGAAATTTGAAATGATGGGCATATACTGCTTGCATTAGAGTTCTTAGCCATAATGATGTGCTGTGCATTTCGGATAAGTACCTCCTCATGCGGTGGTCTACCAGAGCAAAGAGGGACATCTACATCGATGGTTCATACAGAAGGTTAGTACATGTGGAAAGCAAAGATGGAACTGGCATTATTTTCAAGAACCATATAAGTCGATATGCATATCAAATTAGCTCCGAACGGGGTAATAAGATTCGAGGATTACATGCTTGCATCTCTTAGCGACTATCGATGAAGTGGACTCAGTAATAAGTGGGAATTCTCCAGACGTCGGTTAAGAGGAAGAAGGCGACCACATCATCAGCTAAGGATAAGGGCTTTGAAGGATCCAATCAAGAGAGGCGTCCAAAGGGTGTTTCAAAGGCTCAAGGCTTATTGGGAGAAGTCCAAAAAATCCACAAGTACTTACCCTACTTGCCTCTGAAGTTGCTATTACTTATAGGTTCTTGTAAATATTCAATTCATTCTATTTTCTTGTCTTAGAAACCAAAGTGAAGTCCGAGAGTGCTATAGAACGGGATGCGTCACCGGTTGCAGCTCCGCTATCTGTTATGCCCCAGTGCTTTTCACAGGTAATCCTAGAATATTTCACATTGATGTCGTCAAACATTCATCCATTACTAAGATGTTGTACCATTACTACGATGTTGTACCACAGGAATTCAGTTCGACCTCATCAATCAACCAATATGCTGAAGGGTACACCAAGCTGATGATGAATATTACGGCATTTTGATGCATGATATTATCCAAGAAGGCATTTTTTTAATTTCATTTTTCTCGTTTTAGTCATTATGCTTGTATTTTTTTTTCTGTTCATTTCATAACTTTAGTAAAGTCTTGAAACCTGCAACTGCACGAATAAGAGCACTACAATTTGAATCCTCCTTCAATAGATTTAGCCATGTCTCATCAAGAATTTTCTTGTCTGAATTAACATCTTGAATAGAAGCTTCCAAAACTCAAGAGATATCTTGATCCACTAAACCCTTGTCAATAAAAGATGATTTGGAGGAATCGGAAAATAGAAGCTTCCAAAACACATAAATGGTTATTTTAGGTGAAAATTTTAACCAAAAGTTACTTAAAATTTTTAAAATTTTAAAATAAATATTGGTATGTAATTAAAAAAATAAATCCAATTAAATAAAAATCTGATTGCATATCTTCAATTAAAAGTTTTCAGAATATATTTAGAATCATCAATTTTTTATTTTATTAAATATATAGTCAAATTTAATATTTAAATAAGCTAAATTTAATAACATTAAATTTGTTTAATTTCAGTTCACATGAGATCTCTTAAAAATTTTGATGAAAGTATTATATAATTTTCAATTATTATATTTCTATGGATAGATCGAGTATCTACATAAGATAAATTTGATAATTTTATGTTGTCTGATAACAAAATTATTGAGACGCTTACAATAATAAAAATTCAACATGATCAGATAAATTTAAAAAAAATTTGACTTGTACTACTAAAATGCTACACTAAAAATACTAATTTGATTAATACAAATAGTCAATATCTATTCAAATTCTCAAAATTACATTATATATGGCATTTTGTTCTATGATTTATTTTTGACATGTAAAATGATCGTATAAGAATATATGAGAGAAAGTTCTCTCATTTTAGAGATTGATAATTTAATAATTTATTTATTTTAATGCGTCATTATGTTCATTTTGTCTTTTTAAAACTAATTATGTTAGAGCTTCAATAAAATTTATCATCACCTAATAAATAAAATAATTAAGACCTTGAATAATAAAATTTATCATCACCTAATAAGTTGATTTTAAGTTTAACAATTATAAATTAATTTATTAAATTTCAGAAACAAGGTAGTGCAAACCACCATCCTTACGTCAATTTCACAAAGCTCTACGATTTATGCAGGAAGGTATAGATTCATTCTGAGAGTGCAAGTGCATAGGGTATAGAATGAGGAGGTATAATATAGTATAGAGATATATATAGACAAGGTATAGAGGTATAGAAGGTATAGCGGTTTAGAGAATACAAGGTATAGAAGCGGATATAGAGGGTATAAAATTACAGTATAAGAATGGAGGCAGTCTGAGATGTGAGAATGCAGTATCAGCAGGTCAGAGAATGCAACAGTAGAGGTCTGAGAGGGAGATACAGAGTGCAGTGCAGAGTACAGTGATGAAAGACCAACTTTGGACAATTCAACACACTCAAACCTACACATGCGAGGAAAACTAAAATAATAGAATATGTACCCAATGGGCAGTCCCTTGAGACAAAGCTGGGCAAACCACAGAACAAAATGAGATCTAAAAATGGAGAAACATAGACCAGTGACAATTCAACCATGCCTCCCATATCTGAGGCGTGACACATAAAACTAAATTAGTAGAACAAATCAACCCAAATACAGAATGAATTATCCCTACCTAAAGAATGTCTGTGAACTCAAGCATCCAAATTTGATTTAAGTGTTTTTTTGAGGCCAAGCAAAAAAAATGTACAAAGTCGACCTAAATCTACTCATCTTTTTTATCCCGGTCGGTTGAGCCGGTTAATTGTGGGCTTCTCGGGTACCTCCATGTATTTGCAAATGAACATGCCACAGTCGACACTATTGGACTGGACTAGCAACCCGCTCACCGTTTCAAGCGGTCATTTCTTGGGTTCTTTGTCATGTCAGATATCACGAGCCAAGAATTTGATCGCGGAAGATGGGCAAGGTATTAGTTAGATCCCGGAGAACCATGAAGAGTGCATACCATCTCCGTGAGAATGGCTTTTGTGAGTTTGGCAATGAGTGTAAAATGACCACGCCAAACATATTTCAGAAGAAGTGTCCGTCGATTATGGATAAGGGAGTAAAGCTCGATACGGATGCTGCGGTGACATCTTTGGATATACATCTTGCTTTCTTTTAGCAAGCCATACTGCATAATTCTGCAGGGATGTAAGATAACATCTATAAGTCACATCAGACACACATGGATATCATGAATGAATTGCAGAACCACTAAATTTGGAGGAGTAACTCACCCAATGTAAGCATGAAATGTATAGGAATGGGACATACAATCCTGGGCATAGGGAATTCTCACTAAGATATGCGAATGCGGCGTGTGCATCGATAGATATTGATCCGTTAAATCGTCAATGCCTCCGAACAATATTTCAGTATCTCCCACCGAGCGTTATTTTGTAATTTATTGAGTAGAAATTAATAGTAGTAGTAAAGTGAATGATATGACATCTTTGATACTTACTTGTCTTGGAATCGAGCACCGAGGTCTATGAGGTGGAGCATCTGAGGCATGCCATCTGGATGAAGTTACCAGTGCTCGGTAATATAATTATTTAGGCTGAAAATAATTATCAAAAAGCTATATCCATTGTCATATAAAGCTCGAGAATCAGAAATTCTGCACCTCGGTTCCTCTCCACTCGATAGCCTTTGATGGCTCATCGAGGAAATCGGCTGACGCCGACTGTTAGAAGGGTGAAACCGAATAAGCGGTCATCTATTGTATCACATTATTCATGAAATTAATGTAATACTGGCCGCCTTCAGTGGGTGGAGGGCAAATCGTGAGATCAGCTTTGCGCTGTGGTGAACGTGAAGGGAGAGAACACAGCTTTCCTCTTCCTCATCTGCCGTGCCTTCACCCGACGTACAAGGCTGCCAATGAAGGGCAAGTGTATGCTCAGTGGGAGCCTCCCCTTCGGCCAACTCTGACGGAGCTTCTCTGGCACAAGACTCCACCGGAGGGGCTTCCACTATAGAGGTCTCCCCTGGCGGTCGTGGTGGTAGCCTCAAGGACAAGAAGCCCCAATGACACCTCATGAGAAGATACCCTGGTCTCCTCAGAGCTTCCACCCCAGGGATGGAAGCACTCTTCAGGCAAAGGTACCTCGTGCGGTAACGTGCATCATGCCATCTCTCTGTCTTTGCATGAAAGGATGCCACAACTTCCCTCAACTCCCTCAAACCGCAAATCTATTGTAGATCTTCTTCGATTGGGGGGCAGAAGCTAGGCAGTTGGGGGAATATCTGGGAGAGATATACGAGAAATTAGTAGGAGCAGCAATGACTGGACTGCGGATGGGGCTGATGTCGAGCTCTACTAGAGAAGTTTCATGGGGAAGAGAGGATGATTCAAGGAGCCAGGTCTCCTCTTTTGATAAGTCCTCGAGTGTAAGGCGGACCTGTGTTAAGCCAAAGATAGATATGACGACAATATAGGTAAATGCATTAAATGACGAACATAACTTCTTGTCTATTACACGGTCTCCTTTCAAACCGAAGGAAACATCACAAACTTTATTTTAGGCCAACCATAATGTCTGACGGAAATGGCTAATCTAATAATGTGCTTGAGCCATCTACATGAAACATTTATACAAGTTAACTTGCTCACATCAAGTAAAACATAAGACCCAGAACATACCATAAGAAGAGACAAAGCCACTCATGTAGCCAGCTTCTTTGTGTATCTTTGATGTAATGCCATTGAATTGTGACATTAAGAAGGCTAATGACCAATTGTATTAAGCAAATTTATCAATATTATTGGCATAGGCAATTAAATTAGAAGCTACTCTGTAGTTGTGATATATAAAAAACAAATTTGAAATAAGAAAATGTATGTACAAAATGGCGTGCCGTAGCAATGATCGATTGCTCGAGCTTATTCTTATAATCTGAACTATCTTTGTGACAATGGGGATTTCGACATAAAACTTTCTCCCCTTTGTTTGGCATCCCGACATCACTTCATCCGGTGAAAGAAATGCGCCCGAAAAGGCTTTCGTGTCCGACAAGATAGGATAGAGGTTATGGCAGAAGTCTAGCGGTCGCAATCGATGAATTGGTTGTGAAACGCTTAGTCACTTCTTGAAGAATGGAATATTATCAAATAATGTTCTGATGGCACTCGGCCTGCATCTTGACGTTATCCTTTTTGTAGACATACTGAACTTCAAAATAAAGTCAAGGTAATCAGAATATTAACATCATAATGGATTGCAAGCACCTTAATATCAGGAGGGTACAGAGGTACGAAGGTACAAAGGTATAAGGGTACAGAGGATATAGAGGTGGAGGTGCAGGGAAAATTGGAGTATATTTGCAAACAAGCATCAAAATTAGCTTCCAAATAACCTCTAATCTACTTCCAAAGAAAAGCAGTAAACATTGTCTCAATAACCAGGCCAAACAATTAACTAAAAATAGCCCAAAATCGTCTCTAATGTCGGAGGGTGCAGGAGAGTGCAGTGCAGGAGGTAGGGGAGTGCAGAGGTGATTCATTTTCTCCACAGAACACATCCAAACCGGCAAAACACACCTTCGCAGTTATTCATAACGGATTCTAGCCATAGTATACCCTCTAAACGGAACAAAATGGATTGAAAAAAAAATACAAAATCTCAAGAAAGTATAGAGGGTACAAGGGGTTCGGAGAGTACATTTACAAACAAGCATCAAAATTAGCTTCCAAACAACCTCTAATCTACTTCCAGAGAAAAATAGTAAACATTGTCTCAATAACCAGGCTGAACAATCAACAAAATAGCCCAAAATGATGTCGGGAGTGCAGGAGGTACAGGAGTGCAGGAGGGTACAGAGGTACAAAAGGTACAGATTCATTTTCTCCACAGAACACATCCAAACCGGCAAAACACACCTACCTAGTTATTCATAATGGATTCTAGCCATAGTATGCCATCCAAACGGGACAAAATAGACTGAAAAAATACAAAATCTCAAGAAAGTATAGAGGGTATAGGGGGTTCGGAGAGTACATTTGCAAACAAGCATCAAAATTAGCTTTCAAACAACCTCTAATATACTTCCAGAGAAAAGCAGTAAACATTGTCTCAATAACCAAGCCGAACAATTAACTAAAAATAGCCCAAAATCGTCTCTAATGTCAGGAGGGTACAGAGGTACAAAGGTACAGAGGTACAGAGGGTACAATTCATTTCTCCACAGAACACATCTAAAAGCAAAACACACCTTCCAGGTTATTCATAGCAGTTCTCCATAGTATGCCCTCCAAACGGGATAAAATGGGCGAAAAAATGCAAAATCTCAAAAAGTATAGAGGGTGTAGGGGTTGTACATTTACAAACAAGCATCAAAATTAGCTTCCAAACAACCTCTAATCTACTTCCAGAGAAAAGCAGTAAACATTATCTCAATAATCAGGCCAAATAATTAACTAAAAATAGTCCAAAATCATCTCTAATGTCGGGGGATGTGCAGGAGGTACTGTGCAGTGCAGTGCAATTACAGAGGCTACTGATTCATTTTCTCCACGACATCCAAACCGGCAAAACACACCTTCCCAGGTTATTCATAGCAGTTCTAGCCATAGTATGCCCTCAAAGCGGGACAAAATGAACTGAAAAAATGCAAAATCTCAAGAAAGTATAGGTGCAGGGGTTCAGAGAGTACATTTGCAAACAAGCATCAAAATTAGCTTCCAAACAACCTCTAATCTACTTTTAGAAAAAAGCAGAAAACATTATCTCAATAACCAAGCGGAACAATCAACAAAAATAGCCCAAAATCGTCTCTAATATCAGGAGGGTATAGAGTGCAGAGGAGTGCAGTACAAAATCAACAGTAGCCATATAAAATCAAAGGGGCGCCATAAATAAACCTAGAAACACATCTTGATGGATTGTAATGGGCGAGACGAGAAAACCCTAAAATCTTTCAAGTTCAGCAATGCATGTGGAAATACCTCATGTAACCCGAATATCTCGCTTGAAATTAAGCCTAAGCTAGTGATGGAGGTGGCGGAGACGTGGAGCTCAGAAATTCCCCTTCGTCGAAAGCCCTGTACACAGTATTACGAAAGAATACCGAACGATGCAAATATTTTGTTCCCCGCAGTTTAGATGAGGTAAATAGGGTCGGGTCGGGTCGGGCCGGGCGCTAAACCACGAAAATAGCGCCGTTTCCGTCTTACGGCGTCATTTTTTGGCGCCGTTTATTCAATTTATCTGTGCCACGCGTCGTCATCCGATTGGAGTCCGCACATAAAGCTACGTGCGGACTCCGGACGTAATATTTTCCCCTCCAACGATGAGGAGTTCGGTGAGCTCTACACATTTAAATGGACCACCTTGCTCATTCCTCCCACCTCCATTCTGATTATCAACCTCGTTGGAGTCTTGGCTGGAATCTTAGATGCCATAAACAATTGGGGACCTCTGTTTGGTAAGCTATTCTTCTCCTTCTGAGTGATCGTCCATCTCTACCCATTCCTCAAGGGGCTTATGGGAGGAATCGAATCAATGTCGGTCATGTGATGTCGATTCTCTTGGCTTCCATTATCTCTCATTCGTGGGTGAGGATAGATCCATTTGTGGTGAGAGCCATAGGACCGGATATGAAGCGGTGTGAGGTTAATTCAAGACTCTTCTCAGTTGCCGTCTTATCGGTGGGGTGGCCTTTTAGCCTCTTCGCCCACTAAAATGTCGAACTTCCTCCGCCCGTCGTCATCCAGTCTCTAGTTCCCACTCTCATCTCTTCCTCAATGGAAAGGAGCCGCAAGCCCTCAAGCCGCAATCCTTTGTCCTTGAAGGCTCAACTTGTGAAGATTTGTCTTCGCACCTATCAAGGAATGGCATCCCTTCAATTTATCATGCGGTGAATAGCAAAATGCTAACCACTATCTTAGATGATTGGCTCTCTTCCGAGAATACTTGTTGTTCTTGCTTGGTGGCATTTGGGATGGCTATTGACTGAAAGGTTGTTCAAGTTGTTTGCCATTTTAACATTCCAAAGTCAATGGAAGCTTTCTATCAAGAATCTAGAAGAGCTATCCGTGATCAAAAACCTTCAAGAAGTGTGTTGTATTGTAGCTTGGATGACCGTAAAAGAATGGAATTCATCTTGAGTAATGGTGTCAAAAAGAAATCATAATCTCTGAATTCCTCAGAGGCCTTGAAGAAGTCCGTTACAGATTTTAAAGAGATGGTGTCCTATTGTAATGGTTCTGGTAGCTGTTGGAAGAAGATTCTTCAGAATTTTGGAGAATAAGTATCTGCGACACTTTGCCAAAAATCATGTGATACATGTAAACATCCATCACTCCTTTCAACAAAGTTGGCAGACCTTCAACGGAATGGTAACATTTTCAAGAAGGGAGAACTTACTCCTGTTTTCCTCCAAAGATCGATTATTACTACATCAAATCTAATAAGTGAATTTTGGAATCAAGAGGAGGATTCACACTCTGATGAAGATATATCGAAGATGAAGGCGTGTCGTGGGTGTTGATTCACGGTCCAAGATTTCATCAAAGCCTCTTGATGAGAAGTTTGAAACTTTACAACATGTGAAGCAAAGTTATTATCAAAATAAAGGCCAAAACAATACAAATTAGAGGGCGGGTGTGAAACATGTCAGGACTAAGAGAGGCAGGGAAGAGACTTTAAATGCTCAGAACCGGCCAAGAAGCGTGAAATCACTGGTTGGATGTCAACTCTTCAACCACTAAGGAGAGACGCAAAATTGAATGACTTCTTCTTTCTTCCCCACTCAAAAATCAAAACCGAAAATATCTACCCTCTCTCCCTCACATAGCTAATCCAAAATTCCATTTTTCCTGCATTTCTAAATCCAAAATTTCTCCCTTTATTTTTAAATTTTCCAATTTTTTTGCTTTGCATAGAGAAACCAAAAGATCATGTGAGGGTTCTTCTTTCGATTTTCGGCGTAGCATTCCTTGCATCACCTTTCCAATCCCTCGCTTTGCCACAACCGAAGGAAGCAACACCTTCAAGAGGCGGGTTCTTCTTTCAATTTTCGGCGTCACACTCCTTCCATTACATTCCCAAATGCATATCCAACCTTATCTCTTTGCCGATCTTTGCAGCGTGCAGAAAAATGAGTTAGAACATGTGGGATCTGTAAATGTTGATATATATATATATATATATATATGCTTGTGTTTATTTGCAGGTTTGAAGGCCTCGTCGTGCTTAAGAGGGCGCGACGAGATGAAAAATTGGCTGCAGTGTTGCAAGATACCGCTCGCTACGCTCATGAGAACATACCAAGTAAGCCAACATCCGTTAGATGTCGCTCCCCCTAGATGAAATGTTGTCGAAATTTTATCTAATTTCTGGACTTAAAAAAAAAGGGAATGAATATATATTGCATTGTATGTCTTCTTTCAAGTCTGAAGACCTTGTCGTGCTCATGAGGGGCACGAGAGATCTCGGTTGATTGTCTCACCACTTCTCTATGCTCTTGAGGGTGTACCGAAAGAAAGCCAACACTCGATCCACTATCTGGGATGATCTTAGGAGGCTGTAGAAATTTTGATTGAAATTCGGAACTTAAATAAATTCAAATGAAAACCATTTAAATTTAAGTCAAACAAAAGGATATATGATAAATATGAAGATAAAGTTAAATCAAAGAGGAATAGGGGAGAACACCTAAAGAAAATTTTAGAATGAATAGAACACCTATTTAAAATACAGGTAAAATTTGGGGAGGCAAATATGAAACTCACAAACTCTAATTGCAATTCTCTATGGCTTATATTGAAGCAGAAAAGTAAGTTCTATTTTATTCAAATTCCTCAAAATTAAACAAGCCTTAATTGAAACTTGGGGAGACAAATGCCAAACTCATAAAAAACATACAATAAATTTAAAGTTTAGTTTTCAAATAAATATGTGCTTTGATGTGGAGTTAAGGATGACTCTAAATTTGGTTTAATAACTCTTATATCAATATAGAGATGATTACAATGCTAGTGAATAAGAATGAGTAAGGCTAAAGCAATAAACACTGAAATTGACATAACTTATTAAAAGTGATTTAAATTGAACATAATCAAATTGGGAGAATTACAAAGACTCAACAAGTAAACTAAGTGCAAGTAATATTTTAAACTACAATCTAAATCAAAATGTCTGCTTCGCCACCGGATCTGCAACTCTTTGTACAAGTAGACAGAAGGCAATGCTAAATCAAAATCTACAAAAATCATAGGGCTTCTTTTAATCAAAAATTAAGGAAGTTCATTCTAATTATGATTTTGAAACCAACAAAATCACTAATTAGGTGAAATTATCTAAGCTATAAACACCTGCATGTGTTCGGACATAGAGATTTCAAGTGCCAATTTTAATGTTTGAAATGGCTGCGCGGGCTAAATTGGAATTAAATGAAAATACAAAATCAATCTCATAATTCAGAAATAAAATTATCTAAATTACTAATCACCATGGGCAGATATCTTTGAATGCTTAAATTCAAGTGTAGAATGTTACATGAGGTTGATTCCGGTTTAGTCTTTTTGCAGATTAACTAAACCTAAAAACCTATAATAAGAGTTTGAAATCTATGAAATATCTAAGAAACTGATTCTGTCAGGTGATAGTAGATCTAATCTTTTACTAGCAGCTAAATAGAGTTGACAGGATTTAAAGCTCTTAAATGTATTCAAATTAATCAATTTTTTAAATCAAATTAACTCAAAATTGAGTGTCAATCTAAAAATCATCTAAATAAAATTCTATCATTAAATGCTTAAAGCAAAACTCAATCAATCCACCATCCGTAACTGTTTGTCGGGGGTGACAAATTAAGAAAACTCTAGCTCACAAAGGAGCCAATGTCAAATCAAGTGTTCTGCTATGCTCACTCTCAATCAATCTCATGTCGTAGGACATTGTCCTCATTTGGCGCCTAGGCTCCAATGGCGGTTATGACTAGAGTTCTCTGATCGGGTGGTTTGGCCAATCAAGCTCTATTATATTACAATCACGATCGTAGCTCGTATGCACCCCAATGACTCTACCATTTGAGTTGTGAATCAGGGTATACTTGATAGGGCAAACAACCTTTAGCCTGGACTTAAGACGGTCTCCTTAGATAAACACCACCCAAGGTCTACAAGGATTTCTTGGACGACGTAACCCATGTGTTGCTGATAAGGCTACTTCTATTAGGTTGGGTCGACTACTTCATCTAACTAAGTAGACTAGGGACCACGATGGCCCGGGATGACGGAACCATGTGATCTAGATCGGGTACGTCATCATTCCCCCAACCATCTAATTTAAGCTGAAATGATGAATTTCATAATCTTAAATTCTAAAACTCCATACCATGCTACTATATGCTACACATTAAGCGATCTAATGACTAGCTTAATTGAAAGTTCTCTCTCACTTATTGAGAGGGGTAATTAACTATAAGAGCTTGCGCCTATAAGAAACCTGGAACCAGATCTAAAGTCCTCACCAAACGAGGATGAAATCTCTGGGTAGTGTCTTATCTACTATTCTATCCGCCTTCTGAAAATTACACCGACATCATAAATCACTCTCTGCAATTAAAAATATTTGTCGAGAGGTCGGTGGCGAATTTTGGAGCACATAACTATGCAATTCTAGTATGCATTCATATAAACAATTCACACACACACACACACTGTGTGTGTGTGTGAGAGAATAAACTTTAGTTTTTGATTTTATACATAAAAGAATTAAGTTTACAATAAAGTAGCATTTCTGAACATTAAGCCTTATTAAAGATAATTATAAGGTTTTAATTTAAATATAATAATTGAATAAAAAAGAATTGAAAATATTTCTCTTTAATAATAATGAGGAGGAAGTCGTAGGTTTACCTAATGTAATGAATAGGTTCATTCACAAGAATATGCTATTATGGGAAATATAGCATGCTTCCTTAGAGATCAAGACTCAATGGTGATGACTTTGTTAAAGAGAAGGTAAATGAACTTATAAAAGCATAACACCTTACTTAAGGGCATAAAATCTCCAAGAAGGATCTCCACTCTCAAGTTCATGCATTCATTATAAGGAAGAAGAAACATTTACAATTCATTCATTTTGGTAGTCTCCAAGTTTTATGACCTCACTAAGTCTTTCATCCATAAATAATTTTGACCTTAGTTTGTTCTTAAGTAAATAAAATTATGATAGAAAATAGAATTATGTCATCATGTTTATCAATGGATCTAAATTTCATACATGTGCCTTTTTCAAAAAAAATTTTTATTTTAATTATCATTTTTTGGTCACTGTAAATCCATTTGATTCATTAAATCAATATATTCAAAATTATACATTTTGATCATTGGTTAAAAATAGAAGTTGTGGTAGTTTTTTCTAGGCTAACTTTTGTTGACAATCTTTGATTAGTTATCTAAGCCCAAGCTATTTGGCAAGTTTAATGGAAAGACCATTTAATTCAATTTTTAATTAGTAAAAGGTGTGACCTATGTACTTTGATGATGGAAAGGAATTTGATAACAAAGGAAAAAGAAGCCAATCCTATTATATAAATCTTTCATAATTCTATATAGTATATATAATTTAAAGTTCTAATACCAAGTTAAAACAATTCATTAATATAGTATTTCAGAGCCATGACCACCAGTTGGAGTACTAGCGAGTCATTCCTCCTAGATCAAATCAAAATTTTGTTTAGGTCAATTAATATCCTTATGAAATTACTATATATATATATATATATATATATATATATATATATTTATTTATTTATTTACTAAATACTCCATTAAGAAACATCCAAATTCTTTTTGCGATGAAGAAAATGGTTATACCAATTTTTTGTTAGCAAGCAAGGCCAAATTATTCTTATTTAATGGCTAAAATAGTTATATGGCATATATTTTTTTCTGATATAACTAAAATAAAAGTTGATAAATCATGCAAATGATATACTTTCTTGCAAAGAAAATTTTGAAACCATTGATACATCTCTACTAGGGTCAAAAGACTTTTTTAATCAAATGATGGATAATGAGCATGTACTAGATTAATTAATATGTGCTTAATGAAAATTATGCAAAATAGTTTAATAGATATATATATATCTTTTAGTGAATGGAATGATGATGAAGATAAATGGACATAGAGGAAGAGGACATATGTCGGTGGGTAAAAGACATGAAGGAATGGCTAGGATTGGAATCACACGAAAGAGATGAGATTCATTTATTTATATAATATTCAAATCCATAAACTTAGCAACAACCTTCATCCACTATCATTTAAAAATAATAATAAATAAAAGAATCCTTTCATCGTCATACATATTCCATCATTCATTTAATTATTTGAATGGTTGAAATTAAAAGTAAATAAAATACAACTTTTATTTAGAAGACAAATTACTTTGAATAATTTAAAAATTTAAATGAATGGTGGAAGATGGATGGAGACAAAAAATTATTATCCTTTAAAATTTATCTAGTTATGAATCCACATGATTGAAGGATCTCATACGTTTTTTTTCCCCATTTAAAGTATTCTTTTCTTGTTGCTTTTCTTTCCTTTGAATTCAGTCCAAGAACACATCTACTTTAATGAGTTGTGGATAGAATAGTTCCTCAAGATACTGATAAAAACTTTTACTCATAACTTTTAGCATTGGATGCCTTCAGAGATATTAATAAAACAAACTTTCGAGCAAACTCTTGCTAATTTTTTGCCACAATAAATTTTGGGAATATTTACATATATACCACACTATTCTTATGTATTTACTTTTCTACATTTTAAAATGTCTATTTCACTTCTATAAAGTAAGTGATGATAATATTTTTGATGTGATATTGAAGATTGAGGTGTTATATATATAAAAATTGAAGTTTAGGTGTTAGATATATCAATACATAAGAATTGTGTAATATGTATGTAAATCCTCCTTAATTTTATAGAATATTAATTAACTTACTCTTCCAAAATTTAATCTCTTTTCTAATTAGTATTCCGAAACAACTTTGAAAAATGACTTCAGTAATCACTTTATAATTCCAATTTTTGATTATTATGGGCTTCTTAATCGGAATGTAAATGAGTAGAGCCGAGTTAAAGTCTCCCACGACTTGAGCTTGAACTTTATTGTATGAATTTGAGTTGGCTCACGAGCCAGCCATTTGCTATAAAAGAAATAAAATGATTTTGATTCAAAAAATTATTATATTAAAATGATAGAAATAATGAAAAATTAAGAAAAATAAAATAAATAATTAATTGTTATAAGAAAATGAGATAAAATCTTATAAAATATTTAAATAACTTATATATTTAAATGATTGAATTCCAATATATTTTAAATATATTTATATTATCTTTTCTTAAATCAACTGACTCATACATAAAGAAAACAATCACAAAATTTTGTAGTTTTAGTGGAAATTCAGTTTAATTAAATATTATGCTTTTAAGTATTATTATTTATAGTTTGAGACCATTGATGATCATTTACGAAGCTTAGTTATGGTATTTGTAGTAGCTATCTTATTAATGCATGTTAGATTGTTGTGATTGAATTTATTTTTTTATTCAAACAAAATAGTGCATGAGACAGTAAAATAATAATAATAATAATAATAAGTGCAACGTTATGATTTTTTTTTTTTTTGTAATTGATACATCCTCAGAAAATTAATCTGATCAAGCACGAATCTCAAGGCATTTTCAGAAATGCTTCGATCTAATCACCGATTTTAGCAAACTGCGATCAAGCGGCCGTCTCGATGAGGCGAACATAACATCAAGCATAGTGCACGTCCGAACGAATCGACTCGATCAATTTATCGGGCATGAAAATGGATCTGATTAGCCAAATGGTCACCGGCCGACATATTTATAATTAGGATCGGCGGCTGTCAAGAAAGCGAATCCAAGATCACCCAATTCCGACATCATTAAGGCACGGATCATCAAAATACACCGTCCGTCGGGGATCGCCTTTGGGCCGTCCGTGGGGGTGGTTGGAGTTTTCCACCAATTTACAAGGCACCACTCCCAAAAAATCTATAAATGAGCCTCATTCTCACCTTAAAGGGGCCTCGATTGGAAGACGAGAACCACGAGACCTCGGCCATCGACGATCTATCACCCTGCCACCACCTAGTGCAAGATCGAGCTCGCCCTTGGGAGATCGTGAGGACTAGAAAAGAAGGTTCTTTTTCTCACGAAGATCAAGAGGTTGCTCCCGTAAGATCCGTTCGCCGCTTTTGGGAAACTTCTCCCTTGGGTTGGAGTTGACCGATGTATTTTTCTACACTCGAATATTGTTTCAGCAGCTTCTTCTCAGTAAGAAGCGACCGTATCTTTCAACACATAGTGAAAGTTCTGGGGGCAAGGCCGTGGTTTTTTTACGGGTTTTCCATGTATAACCCCTTGTTCATATCCCCTTGTGTGTTGGATAATTTTTTTGAATACCGAAGATCTCGCATCTAGAATAAAATTCTCTACATAGCATATAGATATAATGTTGTGATTGTGTTATAAGGACTCACAAATATATTGATATTGAAAAGAAGTTAATAATAATTTATATATGCTTTTCTTATATTTTAGATGCGTTCAAATTGAGGATCAGATTAAGAGCAACTATGTTGTAAAAAGATACTTATGATATGAATTATTTGTATGGTTATTTTGTTTCTATGTTTACATACTTTGCTAGTTCGCAGAAGAATAAAGCCCACATGATTATCTAGTTGTCATAAAATAAATATTTGCAAAAATTTTTATATGGCTGAAAAAGTTTAATATAGCTTTATACTTTGTTTCCATCTATATATATATATATATATATATAATCATATGGATAGCAAAATTATTCGATACACATAATCTAAATGCACAAATAGAAAACTGGTTCTTTATAATGATATTATAATTCATCCATATTAAAATGGAGTTATGATGGATTGCATTTGAATAGTGCTATAATGATTAAATATTAATTCATAAATGAAGCAATGATTGCATTTGAATAGTGCTAAATTTTAGTTAAAAGAATTTGATGGCCTTGAGGTTAAGTATTTACAAGCTAAACATAACCTTAAATTAGAAAAGTTTCATACAGCTCAAATGCATGATAAATTTGATCATCCATGAACTTTTTGAAAAGGAGACTTAGTCTTAGTTTTAAGAAGACATATTTTGGCCCATCTAAAGTGAGAAGTAAGTTTGAGCCTACATGGAAAGGTCTATTTGTGATAAAGATAATCTACTAGGGTCGTTCTTAATAGTAAATTGATTGTAAGGGTATGCATCTTATGCTTCTTTACAAATGATGTAATCTTATGAGTGTTAAGTAGACATTCTTTACTTTAAGTGGAAAGAAATGATTTGAGTATACATGCATACTCAGAGTCATAGTATTCGACTATATAAAGTATATAGTTAAATAGAAGAATGACTTAATCACAGGTGCATGATTAAGTCAGAATATAATTTAATCACATATGGTATGCATGAACTCAAAAGTGGTCATAAACAAAGGACAATAATGAGACAGTAAAGTAAATAGGGCATGGCCCTACTAGAGATTGATCCATCCAATAAAGTATGGCCAAATTAGGTGGTATAGCCAAAAGCATAAATATCATGAAGATGGATCTAGCTAGAAAAGCATGACTAGTTCAAGATGTCTTCAACCCAAAAGAGCATGTTTGAAAAATTAATCGAATTAAAATCACATTAAATTTGTTAACTTTTTTAAGTTATTCAAGTTAAAGTGCAGTCCCAAAATTTATGATTATTTTAAAATATATATAATATTTTTCATAATTATCACTCAATGAGTGAAATTTTTTAAATAATAGGATGTAATTCTTAAAATTTCTATAATATTTGAGAATATCTAATGTTTGATATTTAGCTTTGAAAAGCCTAACTTAAGAATTTGTTAATTAATTTTACTAGATTGGAGATTTTTGTCATTAAAAATAGTTTAATAAAAAAAATTTTATAACATGAGATGTACATACCCAATGCTTATGAAAGTTTAAACACAAGATCCTTCATATGAAGTAATGTCCAAACAATTTTAAAATTTTCAAAATATTTTTTATTTTCTTATATTATTACTAAAATTATAAAATTAAAAATGCTAATTTTTTTGAGAAAAATATAAATAATTATAAGAATAATCACATATACTTAAAATGATATTTAAACTTAAAATCTTGTATTGGTTTAAAAAAACATGAATTTTAATTTTTCTTTAGTTGCCCTATTTTCTAAAACTAGAGAAATAGGCTTTTGAAAATTAAAACTATGATTTTGTATTTGATGATTTTAAGAAATCATATAGTTGCATTCAACAAGATAAAATAACATATCTAAGTAATTCGAACTTTCGCATGACTATTTAATATATTTTCATAAGTGAATAACTAAAATATTTGGTATTTTAATTATAATAAAATAAAATTATTTAAATAAATTATAATAAATTAGGGCATGCTGAAAATAATATGCTACACTCATAGAATGCATGCATAGCCAAAGATCCACTAAAGGGCAGTATAGTAATTTTATATAAGGTGATAATATGCTTGAAATATATGGAATGCATGATGATTGGTTGGTTCATGCCTTAAAAAATTTAGGATAGTGTCAACGGTACAAAAAAAGCCCAAATTTTATAAAAATTTTGAAATTATTAACATAGGTTTAAAAATTCAAAAATAATAAAAATTGCTATTTAAAAATTATTAAATATCATAAATACTCACTTAAAATTTTAAGATAACTTAAGAGAGTATCGAGTATGCAAGAAACATCTCTTAATTTTCCCAAAAATTTTAGATAAAAATCTTAATTACATGAAATTTTGAACAATACATTTTTTTTTTCCTTTTAAAAGTCACATCATACAATGTATGATATCCCATACTAAAGAATTTTTTATTAGAGGTTTAATGCGATCTTTTTAAGCCATGAAATGAGTTGGAAAATTTCCTAGATTTATTTGTTAAATCTAGTTATTAAAATACCTAATGATTTAATTTTAGTTGAAGATATGGATCCCTTAACTTAAGGTGAACGAAGCAAAATCCTCCCCTAGATTAATTGGAGTTGTTCTAGATAGATCAAACCTAGCTTAGCTTATTCTTGAAGAAACTGTCATTTAAGTTGGTTGGCCTCATATGATGGCTTTGATAGTTATTCATATTCAAGCTCCTAAATCATGGTTTCTATGATTATTAATGATCATATGTTCTCATCAAGTCATGTAGATGAATAGAGTATTGCATGGAAGGGAGTAGCATAATACTTGAGGTAGGAGAATACCAACAGACAAGTGAGAGCATGATTATCCTAGTTAATTATTGTTTAAGCTTGGCCAATCCATGATAAAAATCCTAACATGGGTTGGGCTCACTATTGGAGTTAACTCAAAATTTTAACTAAATAATGAAATAATTTAATTCCATTAATTATGCTATTTAATAGGGTTTAATTTAAATTGGAAAAAAATAGTCTAAATGGGACAAATTGACTCATTTGACTAATTATGATTAGTCTAATGAGTCGATCAGGTTGCATTGAGTTGAGTTGAATTATTAACATGCTAAACAAGTTTCATGTTTAAGGATTTGATTTGTTTGCATTGATTAATCATAATTGGAAAGTTTGTTTTTAATCGGTATAATTAAACCATTGGTCGTTAAACCTAAAATCAAAGATAGTTAATTAAGTTTATAATATGTCAAGAACATCCTAAAAATAATTTGGTTTTAAGATCTATTTAGCAAAATTAACTTTTTAGATTTAATTTGGTTAAATTAGGTTAACTGAGCATAATAGATTAAACCAAAAATCCATTTCATCTATTAAGAGTGTGCTCCTTCTATAGACATTTTTAATAACAATATATTTTAATGGATTTGATCAATTTGGTTGAAATTGATGTGATTGGTCTTATGTATGTAAATGAACCCATTTGAATTGGAATAGATCAAAATTTCTAATTGAGTTTTTATTGTTTGCATCTATAATGGAATAATGAAATGAATGAAAAATGACAAAAATGGCACATCTCAGCTTAGGGCGTCGTGACATTGAAACAATAGTGCCAAGCATTATTGCCACCTTAAGGAATTAGAACCTCAATTCACCCTTGACTAAGTTTCTTTCTCTTCTGCTTTTACTCAATCTCTCTAGTCTTCTTATTGCATTCTTACTCTCGGTGATTTATGGTTTCTACAGATACGCTTTTCACTACTACAAGAATGATCATCCGTCTACTCCAGGTAAAAGATTTCTAGAAAAATATTTCTTTTATGCAATTTTCACTCTGATAATTAAGTTTAACCAAAATTTCACTATCGATCTCGGATCCGGTGAGAAATAAAAGAGCACATCTCTGTCGATCTTGTATCCAGAGTAAAACGAACGCTCCCTAAGACTTAAAAATACCACAATCTTGAATGTTGAAGATATATGCCATTGAACTTGGTTCTGACGAGAGAAGAACACCCTCCCTTTGTTGATCTTGGATCAAAAAAAGAGAGAAGAGTGTGTTCACACTAAAAATATGTAAACTTTAACCGCTTAAGATCCTCGAATTTTCATAAAAAATCCATTAAATTCTTCAAGAATTCAGTTCAAAACATACATTCTGTCCCACAACGCCGAAGCACCTAGTTCTCGAGAACAAAATCTTGAATGCTTTGTCCATAGCACCAAGGAGCCGGAAATTGGGCACTGTAGCGCTAAGTTATTGGGTTTAGATGCAATTCTATTAGCATTGAGGCATTGTCATCCAGTGGCGCTGTGCTAAGTTTTTTGGATCCCTCATCTCTTATGCGTGCGCTCCATCTTTTGATCAGGTGCTATATCCATCATTGAACTTGATTCCAGTGTGAAATGAAACCCTCCCTCCATTGATCTTGGATCCAAAAAAAGGGAAAATAATGCTAATACATTAAGAAAATTCTGAAAACTAGCACTACTAAGGCATTATGTCACTATATAAATGAGATATTGAGGCACCACGGAAAAAAAGCCTAACTTGGATCCCTAATACCATAATTTTCAAACATATGGACATGTTGTAGTATGGGCCATATAAGAAAAATGCTTTTGTTGATGATCCATGAGATAATCAAACTTTTTCTAAAACCCAATGCCGGCTACTCTCATCCACCTCTCTTCTTAAATTTGAGATTTTAGAGGATTGGGGTCAGTGGTGGGACACGTGAACTCTCCCCACTTCATACCTCAAACTAAACCCCTCAATAAGCTTTTAATTAGATGAGCCTTTTGACTAAGATCTTATTTATCGCTCCCCTAACGCACTCACCACGTACACAAACCATATATAAGAGGAATGACCATACCCTATAGTACGCCTAAGCATATTATAAATTGAATTATAAATAATCTTTTCTATATCAATTATAAAGCCCTTTTGAATAGAAAAATTCAAAATGGTCATATCCTTGGCTACCTCACTGATATTACTAGTGGACATTAGCTTGGTACAAATGAAATAATGTCAAGCCTTAGATTATGTCACTAGGCGGTGATAGGAGCGTTAATAATCTTTTCTTCCCATCATTTCCATTGGACTTGGCATTTCTTGGTGAGAAAATCAAGAATTTCATCAAAACCCAAGTCTAGGTGTGCGTTATAATAGGAAAGATATTGATCGTAGCCACATTTGACAATTCATAATATGCATTGATGGCAATATCATGAAGCTTACCAATTTTCCCCAAACAAAAGTTTATTGTTCTCATGCTCCTTTGCATTGGTGAAGAACTCTCGCATTGAGGATGATGCAAGGCTGCTTGTAGAACAACTTCCCACATTAATGCTTATTTTATGATGTTGTTGACAAGGTGCATGTCCATTATTATGAGATCGAGAAAAAAAAAAATTGGGGCATTTATGTTCACATCATAATTATTACTCAATTAGAGTAGATAAATTTTTTTTTATCTATCACATTGAATTATTTTGTGGTTGATGTAAAATAGGAAAATAAAGAGAGACTTTAATCTTCTCAACTTCAAATAATAGCTTTCACACAATTAAGTAAGTTAAATAGAGTGAGGTGGAAATATGAGCATCAATTATGTAGAACCAAAAAATAAAAAAAAAGGAGAGAAAAACATGGACCGTAACTCAATTAAAATAACTTAAATGTTTCCATTTTTTTTATTTTTCTTCAAACCTAGAGAAGGTATCCATACAAAGCAAGTGGAAGTAGCTTGTTATTAGTATCCTTAGTATTAATAATATAATAAGGTAACTTGGACTAGTTATCCTTGGAAAATGAAGTGATACGAATTGAAGATAAAGTATAAAGCAACACTAAGAGGTTAGACAGATTACTAACAATGATAGTGTTTCTATTCCCCCCTTCATGAGGTGAAGATGGCTTCGCCTTAAAGTGATGGATGAGATAGTAATAAAAGGCTAGCAAGGCAATAGAGGATAGTGAAGTCAATCCTCTTTTTAAAAGATGAAGTGTCACAACCTTAGTTAGAGGGATGAGGTAGAGCTACAATTAGGAAAACCATGAATGATGTTTATGATGGTCCTTTCTCTCAAAGTGAAGGTAATACTAGTTTGAAATAATGGATGAGGTGGAACTAAAAGATGAAGGATGCTACTCAAGTTGGTTTGATTTATCCTTTTCTTGGTTATGAAGATGACACCACTTCAAAATAGTAGACACAGTAATGTATGGAGTTTAATATGAAACTTTAAGTTAATCAAAATAATTCTTCTCATAAATACAAAAATGGAATAGCTAAATATGATGATCATATCTCGAAATTTCTCAAATAATCTAAGAGTTCAAAATTAATAATTTTTAAAATGAACTAAATTGGGATATTTTTATAGCTGTTAAATGAGGTATTCTAGTCTTTATTATGAATATGCTAGAATATTGATCATTTCTATCAATGATGAAATTTAAATCTTTCCTCTGATAATCAAAAGATAACTTGATCATCTTGCCCTAAGTTAGATTGGTTGACTAATGAGAATAGCTTGAAATAGCAACAAATTAAAATTTTGATGATTAAACTTATAAGAATAATTTAGAGAATGTTCATTACTTAGATTTGGTATTAGTAAAGAAAATGAAAATGATCAATAAACCACCATTTTTATATTAAAAAGTTTATCTTTTTGAAGGCAAACATTTATGTAAAATGCTACTCAAGCTGGTTTGATTTATCCTTTTCTTGGTTGTGAAGATGACACCACTTCAAAATAGTAGACACTGTAATGTATGGAGTTTAATATGAAACTTTAAGTTAATCAAAATAATTCTTCTCATAAATACAAAAATGGAATAGCTAAATATGATGATCATATCTCGAAATTTCTCAAATAATCTAAGAGTTCAAAATTAATAATTTTAAAATGAACTAAATTGGGATATTTTATAGGCTTAAATGAGGTATTCTAGTCTTTATTATGAATATGCTAGAATATTGATCATTTCTATCAATGATGAAATTTAAATCTTTCCTCGATAATCAAAGATAACTTGATCATCTTGCCCTAAGTTAGATTGGTTGACTAATGAGAATAGCTTGAAATAGCAACAAATTAAAATTTTGATGATTAAACTTATAAGAATAATTTAGAGAATGTTCATTACTTAGATTTGGTATTAGTAAAGAAAATGAAAATGATCAATAAACCACCATTTTATATTAAAAGTTTATCTTTTGAAGACAAACATTTATGTAAAATGGTTCACAAAGAGAAGCATGCAAAACTCATAAGAGCTCCATGAAATTAGAATCTAACCCCACCACTGGTTAATTAAATGCTCTATGATTTCCTACTTTGCCAAAAATTATATATATATATATATATATATATATATATATATATATATGAACAAAAGAGAAATTTATGGCCCTAAGATTAGTAGATTATTTACCTCTCCCACAATCATGCACATATGCTAAGTTGAACAAACCATATATATGTGTCATATCCCTCTATTATGTTCTTATAGGTATTTATTTTAGTTCTATATTCATTTTCTCTCTCACGAACCTAGAGTTGAATCCACACAAGTTGAGTGAGCATAACCCATTGAGTGAAGATTAATGGAGGATCCCCGAAACCTCCAACACCTTTTTTTTATCTTTAAAGAATCGAATAGAAAAGTAAATTGTCCTTTTTAAAGATATTTGAGTTTATTGCAAACTACATAACTCATGTGCAAGGATTTGAACCAAGACCACTTGGTTGAAAGTCAAAGCTCTCAACCATTAGTGCCTTGCACATATAAATTGTCCTTAATGTAAACAAGCTTTCATGGAGCGTGTATTTAACGCGGTAAGTTTCTCTCCTTCCTCACCGCCTCATTTCTCCAACTCGAAAAAAAAGTCGCAATTCTTCCCGTTACTAATACGTGGAGGAGGCGGTGTTGCCTCCTCGATCGAGAAAATATTCGTCAGTCGCGTAGCTTTACGTCGCGGACTCCAATCAACGGCAGCGTGTCGGGATTTTGCCCGATTTAGCGATTAACAGCGTGAGATAACGACGGCTTTCAGCCGGCCGGCCGCGATGGCGTATTAACGGACGCGCGCTGGCTATTGACATTTCCCAGCCCGACCGGCCGTAAGTGTTCAAAGCGAGGCGAAGAGAAACATTACCGGCGTTCGACATTCCTCGTCTAAGGATTTTCTCGCCAGCTTCGTGTCGATCGGCGCACGTCGGACGTCGCTCAGTGGTATAGCAAATCATAAATTGAGGTATTGTAGGTGACTACATGAGGTATTTACACATGCATTCCCGAACTTGAATGAATTTAGGGTTTACTCTGTTCTTCTCACTATCCAGTGAAAGATTGGCTGTTTTTTATATGTTATTTTGTATCGTACTCTCACGTACCTCATGAGTCTGACCAATTTTTCTTTTTTCATTTTTTTTGCCACTCCTTATGTTTATGTTCATTATATTGAAAAGGAAGCATTTGATGGCAGTTTGGGTGATTTTGGATGGGTATTTTGCATCTGTACCCTGTGTACCTCTTTGGAGGGTACAGACCTCTTTTGATCTTTTTTTCCAATTTTTTCTGGCCAACTCCTTATGATTATGTTTAGAACACTATAATAGAATCATTTGATGGCAGTTTGGGTGATTTTGGGTGGGTATTATGCATCTGTACCCTGTGTACCTCTTTGGAGTCAGACCATTTTGATTTTCCATTTTATTTTGCCAAATCCTTATGATTATGTCTAGGGCATTGCAAAGGAAGCATTTGATGGCGGTTTGGGTGGTTTTAGGTGGTTTTAGTGCATCGTACCTGTGTACCTCTTTGGAGAATGCAGATAGTTTTTTGATTTTTCCAAATTTATGTTTCCAATTCCATATAATTATGTTTAGAAACATTGCAAAGCATTTGATGGCGGTTTGGGTGGTATCAGGTGGTTTAGTGCATCGTACCACGTGTACCTCTTTGGAGTACAGATTGTTTTCGATTTTCCAAATTTATGTTGCCAATTTCATATGATTATGTTTAGAACATTGCAAAGGAATCATTTGATGGCGGTTTGGGTGGTCTGGGTGGTTTAAGTACCACTGTGTACCTCTTTGGAGGGTACAGATGGTTTTTTGCAGTTTTTTCCAAATTTATTTTGCCAATTTCATATGATTATGTTTAGAACATTGCAAAGGAATCATTTGATGGCAGTTTGGGTGATTTAGGATGGGTATTTTGCATGTACCACATGTACCTCTTTGGAGGGTCTGCACGATCTTTTTTCCAGTTTTTTGAACTCCTTATGATTATGTTTAGAACACTATAATGGAATCATTTGATGGCAGTTTGGGTGATTTTGGGTGGGTATTATGCATCTGTACCCTGTACCTCTTTGGAGGGTGCAGACCCCTTTTGATCTTTTTTTCCATTTATTTCTGGCCAACTCCTTATGATTATGTCTAGGGCATTGCAAAGGAAGCATTTGATGGCAGTTTGTGTGGTTTCTGGGTGGTTTAGTGCATCATACCACTGTACCTCTTTGGAGGTCTGAGACCCCTTTGATCTTTTTTCCATTTATTTCTGGCCAACTCCTTATGATTATGTCTAGGGCATTGCAAAGGAAGCATTTGATGGCAGTTTGTGTGGTTTCTGGGTGGTTTAGTGCATCGTACCACTGTAGGTGGAGACCTCTTTTGATCTTTTTTACGGCCCTGATTATGTCTAGAACACTATAATGGAATCATTTGATGGCAGTTTGGGTGATTTTGGGTGGGTATTATGCATCAGTACCCTGTGTACCTCTTTGGAAGGTGCAGACCTCTTTTGACAATTTTTTCCCATTTTATTTTGCCAAATCCTTATGATTATGTTTAGAACATTACAAATGAAGCATTTGATGGCAGTTTGGGTGGTATCTGGGTGGTTTAGTGCATGTACCACTGTACCTCTTTGGAGTGATTATTTTTTGATTTTTCCAAATTTATTTTGCCAATTCCTTTATATGATTATGTTTAGAACATTGCAAAGGAATCATTTGATGGCAGTTTGGGTGATTTAGGATGGGTATTTTGCATATGTACCCTGTGTACCTCTTTGGAGGGTACAGACCCCTTTTGATCTTTTTTTCCAGTTTTTTCTGGCCAACTCCTTATGATTATGTTTAGAACACTATAATGGAATCATTTGATGGCAGTTTGGGTGATTTTGGGTGGGTATTATGCATCGTATTGCCTCTTTGGAGGAACCATTTTTTATTTTTTCCATTTTATTTTGCCAAATCCTTATGATTATATCTAGGGCATTGCAAAGGAAGCATTTGATGGCAGTTTGTGTGGTTTGGGTGGTTTAGTGTGCGTACCCTGTGTACCTCTTTGGAGTCTGATTGATCTTTTTTCCATTTATTTACGTTAAACTCCTTATGATTATGTCTAGGGCATTGCAAGGAAGCATTTTATGGCGTTTGTGTGGTTTTACGGGTGGTTTAGTGCATCGTACCACTGTGCACCTCTTTGGAGATAGACCCCTTTGATCTTTTTTTCCATTTATTTACATTAAACTCCTTATGATTATGTCTAGGGCATTGCAAAGGAAGCATTTGATGGCGGTTTGTGGTTTACGGGTGGTTTAGTGCATCTGTACCCTGTGTACCTCTTTGGAGGGTACATATAGTTTTTTGCAGTTTTTTCCAAATTTATGTTGCCAATTCCATATGATTATGTTTAGAACATTGCAAAGGAAGCATTTGATGGCAGTTTGGGTGGTATCTGGGTGGTTTAGTGCATCTGTACCCTGTGTACCTCTTTGGAGGGTACAGATTGTTTTTTGCAGTTTTTTCCAAATTTATGTTGCCAATTCCATACGATTATGTTTAGAACATTGCAAAAGAAGCATTTGATGGCAGTTTGGGTGGTATCTGGGTGGTTTAGTGCATATGTACCCTGTGTACCTCTTTGGAGGGTACAGATTGTTTTTTGCAGTTTTTTCACATTTTTTTTTGACAATTTTATATGAATATGTTCAGAATATTGCAAATGAAGCATTTGATGGCAGTTTGGGTGGTATCTGGGTGGTTTAGTGCATCTGTACCTCTTCTGAGGGACCTCTTTTAACCTAATTACTTGTTTTTTAAAGTTAACCATGTGCGGGAAAAGGATAACATCGAGGTGCAGGCCTACCACCGTGAGAAATGTGTTCGATAATATTACAGCACGCTTCACTGATGAAGCCACTAACATTTTGAAGAAGCTTCATCTCCATCAATTCATTAGACTCCACGGCATCAAGCAAGACTCGGTTGCCATTACATCGATCTTCTTCTTTGGGACATAAAAAAACAAGCTTTCAGTGTACATTCCTTTCACCCCGATGAAGTTGCATTGATGATAGGGATGCCAAAAGAGGTGAGAAGGTTGTATGGCAATCCCATTGTCGTTGTTATTTCATCTGACAAGAGTCGACTTGAGAATTGATGGCTCGTTACTGCGGCTACAGTTTGTGCAGTTGTATATACGTTTTCTTCTGTCAAATCTATTTTTTGTATACCACAATTACAGGGTGGCATCGGAATTGATTGCTTACGTAGATGATATAGGATTCTTTGGTAGGCGGATGCCATTTGGGACTTCTAGTGTCCCAATTTGATGTTATTGCATGATTGAGAAGGCGGTTACATGAGTGGCTTTGTCACTCTTGATGGTATGTTTTATATCTCCATTCTTGTGAAATAAAATGTCTTGAAGTTTCTTGTTTAATATATTCATTGTAGATATGGTGAGCACATAAGCATCATAATCCGATCTCGAACACCGCGCATTATCTTTGCGATGGGCTAAAATAGAGTTCCCAAAAAATGCTTTCTTGGTTTGGGAGGATATAATAATATCACTTAGTTCATATAAGAATGTATTTATTTATGTTGTTTGTGTTCAAAATTTTTATCCTCTTACCAGTGCGCCTTTCATTCGAGGACTTATTGGAAGGCGATTGGCTCTTCAGTTCCCAACAATGTCTGTGCAGTGGGCAGATGGTTGTCCGTTTAAGTCCAATTCTGCGCAGCCCCAATGACTCTCCTTATAGCTCTCCTCGATATTCTCCCGTCAGGTGTTTTCAAACGCCCCTCTTCTTACCCCACTGAGACCATGCGGTGGAGAGGATGTTTGGGGTTTGAAGGACTAGAGAGCAGTCTCTCTCCATGCAGGAGGTTGGATGGGCTCTGCGGGTTCTTTGCTATCGAGGATGTTCTAGCTTCCTACCAAATGCGGGGAGGCCACCATGCGACCCACAGGGAGGTAGGAAGCTCTTGTGGAGGCCCACGGGAGCTTCCACTGAGTTTAATGCTTCAGGAAGCCCGTGGACTTGACCGTAGGAGAAGTTCTCGTGGAGGCCACCACTACACATGTGATGCTCACACTGTAATTGGCGATCGGCGTGGAGTTAAAGCTCGACAGATGAAAGAGAAAAGGAAAATTATTACTTTCACACACACTTACGGAAGTCTCGAGCAAGAATAAGCGATGTGGTGGCCTCACTCAGGCTAGGCCCGTGAGGTATTAAGTTACTTTCTTTTCGATTTGAGATAATTGAAATAGTTTTCATAAATTTTCTTATAGGTTGTTTTAGAAGCGGCAGTAGAGGTAGCTAACCCGCAGGCAGCTATTGTTGTGGTGGTGGAGCAGCAGTCGGAGGTATGAATCATCTCAGTAGATCGATCCTTCACTCATAGTTAATCTGACTCGTCATGACTAAAGTTTGTTATAGGTTCGCAAAGATGAGCCAATAGAGGGTGACCCCTATTTATTGTGTGGAGAACATCGGATCGGTGCATCATCTCGAGTGCAGGGTTGTTTATTCATAGTGGATGTAGCTTTTCATCACTAGGCGTCATGAATAATTTCGTTCGTGCATCGAGGCACTTCATGTTGTTGAGTTCTCATCCGAGCTCTTTTGCCTAAGCCGATGCTCGATCTTATTGACACGTCGTGCTCCCGGTTCGAGGACAAGTAAGTCAAGACTTATTCAGTCCTTCATACATAAAATAACTATTCGTTTAGTTAAGATCACTTTAAAATACTTATTACTTGCGAGGCGTCTGATGATTGTTTGGGAATATCATTTGTTGCGAGGCGGTCGATGACTTCTTGACGGATCAATATCTCTCGGATGCACATTGATGCCTTCGCCTACTCGGCGAAGAACTTCACCGTATGTCCCATATTTGTACATATCATGCTTGCATTGGGTATGTTCCACGAATGTTGTATTGATTGATTCTTCTTTTGTTTATATGAAAGCTGTAATGTGTAATCGTTCTCTTCTTTTTCTGAGTTATGCAGTTGGCATGAAGATGGAAACAAAATGTTCATCCACATATCACTTCGAGACGGTGTGTCGAGTTAATCATATTGCAGTTATAGAAAATCACCTTTGGACACTCTGGTTGGGCATATTAAGGCTGGCATTTTATGACTCATTGCCCAAACCCACTCATAAGAGCATTCTTCAGAAATTGTAGAAGCTGTTTTCTCAAATTTGGTTCGCATAACTATTTTTTTCCACAGTCCAACTTATTGATTTTATGCGGCTATTTAGATCAAATTACTTGTGGAAGATCTTTGAATTTCCGGCGATCAGTAAATGGCCAATCGACATAGTGAGTGGGATACAGTTCAAGAAAATAGTGTCATGCTGGAATGTTTGTCACCAAATACATGGAGGCAGCAATCGGCAAACCTCCAGTGGATTGGGTAGACCACCAGGATTGGCCAAGAAGATGAATTTATTTAGTTTGGGTTACTTCATTCATTTTGTTTAGGACTTAAAATCCAAAGTGAGAACAATATTATTTTGTTTCATATAGGATTTTGAGGTATTGATAAAGAATGCAATAAAGGGTGATTTCCTTGCCATAAAATTTGGTTTGTATATTTTCCTTGAATATTTGTAGGTAGTCTTTGAATATTCAATTTTCTTTGAGTGAATGCCAAGGTTTTCACTCTATAAATATTTCTTCTTTGATTTATGATTAATGACTGTTAAATATATTCAGTTGATATGCAATGTAGGTATATCTGTGATGATTTAATTAAGTAGTGTTTTTTTTGCAGGTACATATATTTTTTATATTTCTGATTGTGAGCTAAATGTTGATTAGTAGTTCTATTTATTAGGGTAGATTGTTGCTCGTTATGCTTAACATTTATTTTTTCTCACTTTGAACATATTTATGAGAACTAATGTGGAAAAGACCCATCCTTAACCACCCAAATTGCAATGATTCCTGGGATGGCCTAAACATAATCATAAGGATTTGGCAAATTAAAATGGAAAAAGCTGCGAGAAAACCATGTACCCTCAAGAGGTACTGAGTAGATGGAAAGACCCATCCTTAATACCCAAATTGCGAAATGATTCCTCCAGGATGGCTAAACATAATCATAAGGATTTGGCAAATTAAAATGGAAAAAAACTGCAAAAAACAATCTGTACCCTCCAAAGAGGTACATAGGGTACAGATGCACTAAACCACCCAAATTGCCATCAAATGATTCCTCCGGGATGGCTAAACATAATCATAAGGATTTGGTAAAATGGAAAAAAGCTGAAAACCATCGTACCCTCAAAGTACTGAGTGCACTAAACCACCAATCCACCAAAGCCATCAAATGATTCCTCTGGGATGGCTAAACATAATCATAAGGATTTGGCAAATTAAAATGGAAAAAAGCTGCAGAAAACCATCTACCCTCAAAGAGGTACATGAGATGGCACTAAACCACCATCACCAAGCGCCATCAAATGATTCCTGGATGGCTAAACATAATCATAAGGATTTGGCAAATTAAAATGGAAAAAGCTGAAAACCATGTACCCTCAAAGAGGTACAGGAGTGCAGATGGAAAAGACCATCCTTAACCACCCAAATTGCAATGAAATGATTCCTCATAAACATAATCATAAGGATTTGGCAAATTAAAATGGAAAAAAGCGCAAACATACCCTCAAGGGTACAGTGCAGATGCACTAAAACCAATCCACCAAGCGCCATCAAATGCTTCCTTTGCAATGTTAAACATAATCATAAGGATTGGCAAAATAAATTTGGAAAAAGCGCAAAATCATCTACCCTCAAAGAGGTACCACGGTCTGAGCACTAAACCAATCACCAAGCGCCATCAAATGATTCCTCAGGATGGCTAAACATAATCATAAGGATTTGGCAAATTGGAAAAAAAGCTGCATCGTACCCTCAAAGAGGTACCAGTCGCTAAACCAAATCTCCATCAAATGCTTCCTTTGCATATGTTTAAATTGGCAAAATAAATGGAAAAAAGCAAAAACCATCGTACCCTCAAAAGGTACAGTCAGAATGGAAAAGACCACCATCCAAAGCGCCATCAAATGATTCCTCGGGATGGCTAACATAATCATGATTTGGCAAATTAAAATGGAAAAAAGCTCAAAAACCATCACGTACCCTCAAAGAGGTACAGTCTGAGATGCACTAAACCACCAATCCACCAAGCGCCATCAAATGCTTCCTTTGCAATATTAAACATAATCATAAGGTTTGGCAAATAAATTTGGAAAAAAGCGCAAAATAATCTGTACCCTCAAATATGCATACCACAATCCACCAAGCGCCATCAAATGATTCCTCCGGGATGCTAAACATAATCATAAGGATTTGGCAAATGGAAAAATGAAAACTAACCCTCCAAAGGGTACAACAGTGAGATGGAAAAGACCCATCCTTAACCACCCAAATTGCGAAATGATTCCTCAGGATGGCTAAACATAATCATAAGGATTTGGCAAATTAAAATGGAAAAAAGCGCAAAAAACAATGTACCCTCAAAGAGGTAATGCAGTCTGAATGCACTAAATCCACCAAGCGCCATCAAATGCTTCCTTTGCTGTTCTAAACATAATCATAAGGAATTGGCAAAATAAATTTGGAAAAAGCTGAGAAAATCATCACACCCTCCAAAGAGGTACACGAGTCAGAATGCACTAAACCACCAATCCACCAAGCGCCATCAAATGCTTCCAGTTCTAAACATGTCAAGGAATTGGCAAAATAAATTTGGAAAAAGCTGCAAAAACCATCACCCTCAAAGAGGTACCATATGCACTAAACCACCCAATCCATACGCCATCAAATGCTTCCTGCAATGTTAAACATAATCATAAGGAAAATAAATTTGGAAAAAACTCAGAAAACCATCTCCAAAGAGGTACCACAGTGAGTCAAAATACAAACGAATCCACCCAAACAAGCATATAATGAACATTATTTCTAGTATCGGCACAATAAAAAAGGCAATAAACTATCTATTTATTTACATATTTATTGTATGTCAATGATTACAATTTCCTCAGGAATTAACTCAATCTATTGCTTAAAGTACGAAAGACCGGTGTCAAAATCTCCTAACAATGTGCGGATAATGTCATGTATCAAAATGTTTTCTGAAATAATATCCATCATGAGCTTAGTGTACCCTTCGATTGGTTCATTGAGCTCGAGTTAAATTCCTGCATGTAGAACATTGTATCAGTTGGTACTTTCTTACAGCATCGATGTGTGATATTATATGCTTACCTCCCTGGCATATAGGATAAAGGTGTTGCAACTTAAAAACGTTGACCTATCGGACTTTAGTTTGGTTTCTACAACAAAAAAAAAGTATGATTAACAATATTTAAAATACTAAAAACTAATACATGATGGAAAATTACTCTTGGCTTTCTTGGATCTCTCCCAATATCCTTTAAGCCTTGGTGGAAACACCCTTTGGGCGTTGCTTGGATCATTTAAGATGCCTTTTCCTTATCTGTAACTTCTTATTCTTAATTGCTTTGTAAGATGGAGGAGAATTCCCACTTATTATAGTGTCGACATCATCATATAGTTTTAGGGATCAAGCATATAGTCTCACTCTCTTATTTCCACATTGCCGATGCTTATTTGATATGCATATCGACTTATGTGGTTCGAAAAATAATGCATTTCCATCGTGCTTGGCACATCTCTTAATACACTATCAATATAAATATCCCTCTTTGCTCTAGTAGACCATGAGAAGATACATGCGGAATCGCACAACATCCTCGACTAAGAACTCTAATCGATTGGGCCAAAGAATTCCCATCATTTCAAATTTTTTGCATGTACAAGTTACTTCTAGGGTAGTCTATCGAAATGCACACTCCATGTTTTGGATGCATTTTTATTATTCTCTAAGTTTCTTACCAAATACTCCATGGTCTTTGTCATCGGCAATTCTTGATAGGCCTCCAACACCATGCAAAATTCCTCTTCATACAGTAAACCTTTCTTGTATAGAACAAAGCGACTTGTTTTAGAATTGGTCTTCTTGACAAACAATCGATGGCTACACTTGAAGTCTTAGTCATTTTCATTCGATGCCATGTCTCCATAAGCTTTTCCAACCCCAAGAAACAATCGTGAAGCCGGTTGGTTTAGATATTCCGTGGCATACATTGTTGTGGACTCACTACGTTTATTGACAAGATGCCCATGCGAATGAGTCCTTGTTGAATCACGGTGGACCACTTGGATCTAATCTTATAAAGCTCGGACAACCAACCATGATCATGCAAATTGCCTTCTTCTAGCGAGCATAAACTGTAAACTCTTCCTCTGAGTCACACTTACTCATGCATTTATAAAAAAGCCCTTGTACTATCTTATTACTATTGAAGCAATGAACTTTGGAAGGAGCTTTCTTTGAAATATGCCATTGGCACAACCTATGATGAGTGTGCGAAGCGTTCGATAGCTCGCCATACTTTGATCTTGATCGTGAATATTGTCATAGGATAATACGTCATTCATCACAGAAATGTTGTTTGGAATACTCCAAATAATACATTTTGCGGTGATGATTTACTCCAACAAGAGGGGCACAAACAAGATTATATTTATTGAGTCGATAGCTTGTATCAAATATTATCACATCCCCAAAACAATCATATTCTATCTAGACATGCCATTGCTAAAAAGAAACTTACTAAGTAATCATCAACTTGTACATCCCATGCAAACATCCCATCAATGCTTGCCTTTCCTTAAACAAGTTGCATTAATGCGTTCTATCACATTAGCAATCTCGATCTTTTCTCTTTCTGAATAAAATTGAAGGCATCTCTTTTTTGTGAACACATTCTCTACGCCAACTTCCTCGGTTAGAGATATGCATCGGTTGCTCTAATACCCCTGTCATTGTCTTCAACACGGGCCTTCTCATCATTAATCTATGTGATCGAGAAGATGTAGGTGTCGGCCAAAGAATGATTATGACATTCTGTATGTTTCTTAATCGTCCAATTCCCCTCCAAATCAACAGAGAATCTAATCATGGCTGGACAACCAGTTCTTGTATCAACTTTCTGGAATTTTGTTAAGCCTTTTAGGTGGCGGACTTCTTAGACCGACTTTTGCACATAGAAATCTTTTGATTTCAATTTCTTTGAGTTTGGCCAATAACTAGTATGGTCCTTTCGAACACTGAAGCCAATTTGATGTGCATAGTCACGATGCGATTACATATGCCTCCGTTTCATTAGCAGTTGTCTTGGAGTTTCTCAAATATGGGTCATTGATTTGCATTTACAGCGAGCAGATACAAAAATATGTTAGAAAATATGGATGGAAAATACCACCGAAACCACACAAAACCGCCATCAAATGCTTCCTTTGCAATAAACATAATCATGGGAGGCAAAATAAATGGAAAAAAAAGATCAAAGAGTACGTACCCTCAAAGTACACAGTGAGATGCACTAAACCAGAAACCACACAAGCGCCATCAAATGCTTCCTTTGCGATACACATAATCATAAGAGTTGGCGAAATAAATGGAAAAAAAGATCAAAGGGTGTACCCTCAAAGAGGTACAGGAGTCTGATGCACTAAACCACCGAAACCACATGGCTAAATGCTTCCTTTGCAATACAGACATAATCATAAGGAGTTGGCGAAATAAATGGAAAAAAGATCAAAAGGGGTCTGTACCCTCAAAGAGGTACAGTCAGATACACTAAACCACCCGAAACCACACACAAACTGCCATCAAATGCTTCGCTGCAGTATACCCTAGACATAATCCATAAGGAGTTGGCGAATAAATGGAAAAGATCAAAAGTCTGTACCCTCAAAGAGGTACCACAGTCTGATGCACCACCAAACCACAAGCGCCATCAAATGCTTCATGCAAGACATAATCATAAGGAGTTGGCAAAAAAATGGAAAAAAAAGATCAAAAGGGTGTACCCTCAGAGGTACCACAGTCTGGATGCACTAAACCACCAAACCACACAAGCGCCATCAAATGCTTCCTTTGTGCCTAGACATAATCATAAGAGTTAGAAATAAATGGAAAAAAGATCAAAAGGTCGTACCCTCAAAAGGTACACAGTGATGCACTAAACCACCAAACCACACAAAGCGCCATCAAATGCTTCCTTTCAATGCCCTACATAATCATAAGGAGTTGGCAAAATAAATGGAAAAAAAAAGATCAAAGGTGCAGTACCCTCAAAGAGGTACGAGTGCAGATGCACTAAACCACCCAAAAACCACTGCGCCATCAAATGCTTCCTTTGCAATGCCTAGATATAATCATAAGGTTGGCAAATAAAATGGAAAAAAAGATCAAAATGGTGCACGTACCCTCAAAGAGAGTGCAGATAATAATACACCCAAAATCCAAGCGCCATCAAATGATTCCATTATGTGTTCTAAACATAATCATAAGGAGTTGGCAAAAAAGCGGAAAAAAAGATCAAAAGGTCACGTACCCTCAAAGAGGTACAATATACTAAATACCATCCAAATCACAAGCGCCATCAAATGATTCCTTTTCAATGTTAAACATAATCATATGAAATTGGCAAAATAAATGGAAAAAAAATAATCTGTACCCTCAAAGAGGTACAGTCTGGTCACTAAACCACCCGAAACCACCCAAAGCGCCATCAAATGCTTCCCTTTCTATGCCACAGACATAATCATAAGGATTTGGCAAAATAAAATGGAAAAAAGATCAAAAATGGTGCGTACCCTCAAAGAGGTACACAGTCTGGATGCATAATACCACCCAAAATCACCCAAACTGCCATCAAATGATTCCATTATAGTGTTCTAAACATAATCATAAGGAGTTGGCCAGAAATAAATGGAAAAAAAGATCAAAGAGTGCAGTACCCTCAAAGAGGTACAATTCGATGCACTAAACCGAAATACACAAAGCGCCATCAAATGCTTCCTTTGCAATGCTAGACATAATCATAAGGAGTTGGCGGAAATAAATGGAAAAAAAAGATCAAAGGGGTGCATACCCTCCAAAGGTACCACGTCTGGTCATAATACCAAAATCACCCAAAGCGCCGTA
>CM038224.1:16519966-16556038 GCA_021442155.1 Cymbidium sinense | reverse complement strand
AAGATCCTAGTAAGGACAGTTATAGTTTAAGTAATATTCATTATCTAAATTATTTATTTGATAGCAGGAATATTTGGAGTTTGATCTCTGATCATACTTTTTTAGTTAGAAATAGTAATGGTGACATTTATTCTGTATATTTTGATATTGACAATCATATTTTTGATATTGACAATGCTAGTTCTTTTTTGAGTGAACTAGAGATTCTTTTTCCTAGTTATTTGAATAGTGGGTCTAATAGTAGTAATTACTACTATTATTATTCCATGTATGATACTCAATCTAATTGGAATAATCATATTAATAATTGCATTGACAGTTATCTTCGTTTTGAAATCAGTCTTAATAGTGACATTTACAGTGGTATCGACAGTTACATTTCTAGTTTCATTTGTGCGGAAAGTACAAGTAGTATTGGAAATCCTAGTGTCAAAACTAGTAGCAGTTCTTTCAATATAATAGAAAAATCTAATGATTTCGATATAAATACAAAATACAAACAGTTATGGGTTCAATGTGAGAATTGTTATGGATTAAATTATAAAAAAATTTTTTAGTTCAAAAATGAATATTTGTGAACACTGCGGATATCATTTGAAAATGAGTAGTTCAGATAGAATCGAACTCTTTATTGATCCTGGCACTTGGGAGCCTATGGACGAAGATATGGTCTCTATGGACCCCATTGAATTTCATTCAGAGGAAGAACCTTATATAGATCGCATCTCTTTTATCAAATAAAACGGGTTTAACTGAAGCTGTTCAAACGGGTGTAGGTCAACTAAATAGTATTCCCATAGCAATGGGAGTTATGGATTTTCAGTTTATGGGAGGTAGTATGGGATCCGTAGTAGGTGAGAAAATCACCCGTTTGATTGAGTATGCTACTAATCGATCTCTACCTATCATTATTATGTGTGCTTCTGGAGGAGCACGCATGCAAGAAGGGAGTTTGAGCTTGATGCAAATGGCTAAAATATCTTCTGCTTTATATGATTATCAATCAAATACAAAGTTATTCTATGTATCAATCCTTACATCTCCTACAACTGGCGGAGTTACAGCAAGTTTTGGTATGTTGGGAGATATCATTATTGCTGAACCTAATGCCTACATTGCGTTTGCGGGTAAAAGAGTAATTGAACAAACATTGAAAAAGACAGTACCTGACGGTTCACAAACGGCTGAGTATTTATTCCATAAGGGCTTATTCGACCCAATCGTACCACGTAATCTTTTAAAAGGTGTTCTGAATGAGTTATTTCAGCTACACGGTTTCCTTCCCTTGAATGAAGATTCAAAATAAAGAAATATTCAAATAAAAAATAATCAGAATATAGGAGTTCTTTCTATTTAGCGAGAACTCTCGTTTTTCACTAGGAATCCATGTTTGTTGGATAAGATTGGTTAAAGTTGGAAACTCTAAGAAACTCGTTTCTATCTTTCTTTTCAAAAAAAAGGTGTTTTGAAAGGAAAGGAAGATAGAAAGACGATGAAGATAAGGATGGGAGAAGAAGAATCCAATTTCTGAAAGCAGGATTCTCATACATATTCGTGTAGAAATAGGAATAAGTACGCTTCGTTGAGTTCTACATTCGTTATTGATTATGAAATATTTCATATGAATATTATCTGAATATTATTTCTAATAGATAGACTTATCATAAGATATCTTTATAATTATAATTTCTAATTATAATAGAAATATGAAATCGAGGTACCCATTCTATGATAGATTTGAACTTTCCCTCTATTTTTGTTCCTTTAGTGGGCCTAGTCTTTCCGCAATGGCTTCTTTATCTCTTTATGTTCAAAGAAATAAGATTGTCTAAATATGATGGGACCAAATCTCATCAATTTATTTCAACACTAGATCATCATACAGATACTCTTTTTTTAATGTAATAGGGTAGGATATATGCTATGTGGACTTTCCGAAAACAAATGTAAGAGTTGTTTTGTTATGTATACCGTTGTTATGTATATCGATGGATAATATACGCATTAATGCATGTATATGCAGTTATAGCTTAATCAATTAAATGATTCAATTCAAAATGATCCGCAAATCTTTTTTGAAAAATCTTTGAAATAGAAACTCAATGTATCTAACCAATTATTTCTAATGGTTCCTGCCGGAATGCTGCTAGTTAATGAAAGTTACTTAGGGATCAAGCAATAAAAGTCGAGTCAAATCCATTTGGGTTATTCTATCAATTCCAATATCAATTCCAATCGAATGCAACTGGATCTAGTATAGTATGAACTGGCGATCAGAACATATATGGATAGAACTTATAACGGGGTCTCGAAAAACAAGTAATTTTTGCTGGGCCTGTATCCTTTTTTTAGGTTCACTAGGATTCTTAGTGGTTGGAACTTCCAGTTATCTTGGTAAAAATCTGATATCCGTATTTCCGTCTCAGCAAATTCTTTTTTTCCCCCAAGGGATCGTGATGTCTTTCTATGGAATCGCAGGTCTATTCATTAGTTCTTATTTGTGGTGCACAATTTCATGGAATGTAGGTAGTGGTTATGACCGATTTGATAGAAAAGAAGGGATAATGTCCCTTTTCGTTGGGGATTTCCTGGAATAAATCGTCGCATCTTCCTTCGTATCTTTCTGAAAGATATCCAATCAATCAGAATGGAGGTGAGAGAGGGTCTTTTTTCCTTTATATGGAAATCAGGGGCCAAGGAGCCATTCCGTTGGCCCGTACTGATGAGAATTTGACTCCACGAGAAATTGAACAAAAAAGCTGCCGAATTGGCCTATTTCTTGCGCGTACCCATTGAAGTATTTTGAAATGAACTTAAAGAAACTAAAGAATAAATATCAGCATGAGAGAAGGAACTTAATACATCTATCAGGAGAACGTATATGGAACAATATTAATAAAATCTAAAAATCTAATAGAATTAATCAAATCAAATATATGGAAAAAAAAATAGATTAAGGAGATTTGTACACAAAAACTATTTTGTATATGCATACACATGTCGTCCAGCTTCACTCTTTATACTATCAAAAGGTCTAATAAGTGTAGTGTAGATTCATCAAATATCCTAACATGTCTTTTGTTTTCGTAAAACATAATTCGTCCTTTGAATTGATAACCTATCTCCGCGCTGCGGTTAGACAGTGAAATCTTTTGAATTCGAAATAGAAATAAAAGAATTAAATGATTTGGTAGAGTTCGTCTTTAAATCCAAATTATATTCGTTAGTTCAAAATGGGTTTTCGGAGTATTCATCGAAAGGAATAAATGAAGGGAAATCGGTTACAATTTGCCTAATTGCGATCTCTGGAATATGGAAAGAATATTTACTTCTTTTTTTCATTCGAAAAGGGCCTTTCTTGTATGTTCTATTCTAGATCCTAAAGACTCAATTCTTACAAAAAAAACAAAAATAGGAAAAGATCCATAGGTTCGATACCTTCTTCTTGTTATATAATTCGTGCTTCATAGAAATCTCAGATAGAATCGACGAATGAAAAGGTTCATTAACAATTTACATCACGGATACAGAATGAAAAAAAAGAAAGCATTGGCTTCCTCCCATATCTTGTGTCTATACTCTTTTTTGCCCTGGTGGGTTTCTCTCTCATTTAAGAAATGTCTAGAAACTTGGGTTCTTCATTGGTGGAATACCAGGCAATCCGAAATCCTTTTGAATGATATTCAAGAGAAAAATGTTCTAGAAAAATTTATGGAATTAGAAGAACTATTCCTGTTGGACGAAATGATAAAGGAGTACTCGGAGACACATATGCAAAGGTTTCGTATAGGAATGCACAAGGAAACAATACAATTGGTCCAAAGACAAAATGAATCTCATTTCCATATAATTTTGCATTTCTCTACAAACTTAATCTTTTTCGCTATACTAAGTGTTTATTTTTTTTGGGTAATGAAGAACATTTCATTCTAAATTCTTGGATTCAGAAATTTCTCTATAACTTAAGTGATACAATCAAAGCTTTTTCAATTCTTTTAGTTACTGATTTATGGATCGGGTTTCACTCAACCCATGGTTGGGAACTAATGATTGGTTCGATCTACAACGATTTTGGATTGGCTCAGAATGATCAGATTATATCTGGTCTTGTTTCCACTTTTCCAGTGATTCTAGATACAATTGTGAAATATTGGATCTTCCATTTTTTAAATCGTGTATCTCCTTCGCTTGTAGTAATTTATCATTCAATGAATGAATAAGAATGAATAATTCATTATTTGATATCAATCAAATCAGAATCTTTCTTCGTGTATAAAGAAATCATTTTTCATCTTACTTATTCTTTATACTTCTACCTTTTCAACTCAAGGTATTCATACTATATTCCACCAGTACAATTATTTCAGTACAATCAATACAATGGCAAACTTGTGGATAGGGAATTCTACTGGTTACCTATCGAATTTATTGTAGAAATTCCGGGGATCAATGATTGGACCATGCAAAATAGAAAGACTTTTTCTTGGGTAAAAGAACAGATGACTCGATCCATTTTTGTATTGATCATGATATATGTAATAACTCGAGCATCTATTTCAAATGCATATCCCATTTTTGCGCAGCAGGGATATGAAAATCCACGAGAAGCAACTGGGCGAATTGTATGTGCCAATTGCCATTTAGCTAATAAGCCCGTGGATATTGAAGTTCCGCAAGCTGTACTTCCTGATACTGTATTTGAAGCAGTTGTTCGAATTCCTTATGATATGCAACTGAAACAAGTTCTTGCTAATGGTAAAAAGGAGCTTTGAATGTAGGAGCTGTTCTTATTTTACCCGAGGGATTCGAATTAGCTCCCCCCGATCGTATTTCTCCCGAAATGAAAGAAAAGATGGGCAATCTTTCTTTTCAGTGTTATCGTCCTAATAAAAGAAATATTCTTGTGATAGGTCCTGTTTCCGGTCAGAAATATAGTGAAATCGTCTTTCCTATTCTTTCCCCCGACCCTGCTACGAAAAAAAGACGTTTACTTCTTAAAATATCCCATATATGTAGGTGGGAACAGAGGAAGGGGTCAGATTTATCCTGATGGTAGCAAGAGTAACAATACAGTTTATAATGCTACATCTGCTGGTATAGTAAGCAGAATAGCACGTAAAGAAAAAGGGGGATATGAAATAACCATAGTTGATGCATCAGAAGGACGTCAAGTGGTTGATATTATACCTCCAGGACCAGAACTTCTTGTTTCAGAAGGTGAATCCATCAAGCTTGATCAACCATTAACAAGTAATCCAAATATAGGAGGTTTTGGTCAGGGAGACGCAGAAATAGTGCTTCAAGATCCATTACGAGTCCAAGGTCTTCTGTTCTTCTTGGCATCTGTGATTTTGGCACAAATCTTTTTGGTTCTGAAAAAGAAACAGTTTGAAAAGGTTCAGTTGTACGAAATGAATTTCTAGATCTAGAGATTCCTTAAAATAAAGTTGGTAAAAGTGCCAACTTCTTGTTGATCGATAGAATGATATAGGAATATGATTCAAAAAATTCTATAAGTCTTTTCTTTGTTTATTTTATTCTTTTTTTTTCTATTTCTATATATAGAAATAATATAGAAATAGAGTTTTTTCTTTTATTATTTGCTTTAGTTTAGTAGAAAGAGTTGAGTATAAAAGAAAAGGATTTGCAGGATGTTTCATAAGGATAAATCCATAGGTATTGGATTCTTCATAAAATCGATGGATTCCTCCTTTCTTGTTGCTTCATATTCAAAATATGAACATAATATTTATTATTATGTTAGAAACGACAGAAACTATGAATCAGTCAATAGATTCAATTATTCAAAACATCATAAGAAAAAAGGAATAGAATAAAGTGGCTTGAAACATCCGATAAAGGGATCCATTTTGTCATTTCCATTTCTAAAAATATAATATTTGGATTATGTTGACTGAGATTCCATATGTTTTGAATATACCAAAGTCTCGCTCTAGCAGTAAGAACTCAGCGGGGTAAGGCCCCTGAGTTCTTCTCTTTCATGTCTACAATATAATCTGGTTCATATTTCATATGATTATTACAGTATTACAGAGATGAACCCAACCCGGAATAGGATCCGTAAAAGAAAATGCCTATTAAACCGATTACAGGAATACCAGTTACAGTACCTATCAGCCAAAGAGGAATCCTTCCAGTAGTATCGGTCATTTCCCCTTCTTTTCATCAAGTGGTCATGCTAGAGACAAAAACAGTCATGGATAATTATGAGGATAGTATCCTTCCGAATGGGATAAGAGAATTCCTACTATTACTCTTTCTTTTTCTTAATTGAAGAAATAATTGGAAAATAAAACAGCAAGTACAAAATGAGTAATAAACCCCAGTATAGACTGGTACGATTCAATTCAACATTTTGTTCATTCGGGTTTGATTGTGTCATAGCTCTATAAATCGAATTAGGTTTATCGTTGGATGAACTGCATTGCTGATATTGACCCTAAAAAAGAAACAGTAGGTACAGCCAGTCCGTGAACAGCCAACCATCGCACTGTAAAATTGGATAGGTTCGATCTATGGTCATTGGGAACCTCCTAAAAGGATTTACTAAATTCATCGAGTTGTTCCAAAGAATCAAAACGGCCTGTTATTAATGGAATCCCTTGTCGGCTCTCTGTGAAATATTCATTTGGCCGAGGACTTCCAAAACATCGTAAGCTAAACCCGTACTGACGAATAACCAACCCGCAATGAATAGGGAAGGTATAGTAATGCTATGAATGACCCAGTATCGAATACTAGTAATAATATCAGCAAAAGAACGTTCTCCCGTGCTTCCAGACATGCTGAGCTCCACAAATTCTTGTATGTTCAAAAAAAAGGCGGGCCGACTCCGTTAAAGATGGAATCAGTAAATCTAAAACTACTGATACTGGATCTTTGTGAGATCGTCAATCTTGTACCAAAGGTGTATTTAGAGTAGACCGAATCAGTATAGCTATCCTTCCTTATAGCGCAGCAACGCAGCCTCGATCATTACCGAAAGGAAATGCTATTGCTATATCTTCCTTGTCTATGTATAAATTTATTTTCCTTAGAATATAAGATTAAGTAAGGTTTATATTAGTGGATTCATCATAGTAATAGAAAGTAAAGATCTTGAATGGATGGGCTCTAATAATTAATGAGAGATATCATGATTAAAAGATCTCATTATATTCATAATATTCCATTATATGTTATGTGAAATCTATAAATGGTGGTTCGGTTCATATTTTATTTTTTTGAATCCTCTCGTTTTATTAAAGTAATTGGTAATTGTTCGTTCATAGAACAAATATGCTGATACTATTTCATTTTAAACATTTTAAACTTCTAAACTGAAGTTATTATTACTATTCTAAATAGTAATTATTAGAAATGGAAATTCTTATTACTATCCCTATCTATTTAATTCTTTACTTTTTCATTGGCTAATTGGAATTAATATATTAGAATTATATTTCATATTTTTTATTCTTCTTTTTTTTTTTTAGTGTCCGTCTATAATGACTGATTAATCAAGAACTTTCAATTGGAACTCAACGAATTCTTTCAATTAGTTTTTCTTACCGTCATATCTGGATTGAGACTTAGGTAAATGTTTTATTCATATATGTAGTAAAAGAACATATCTAATTTAGCTCTTTCATGCCTATTCTAACTAGTTATTTTGGTTTTTTACTGGCTGCTTCAACTATAACCCCAGCTATATTTATTGGTTTGAACAAGATACGACTTATTTGAAATAATGAAAGAAATGAAATTCAATAAACAATTTCAAAAAATAAAAATCAAAGCCTCTCCTAATATTTCATTTCAGGTATTCTATGGTTTCTTCCCACGTCAATTGCCAATTCATGGTCATTGAGATTCATGGATAATTCAGATTAATATTTAGGGATAGATCTTACCTCTCTTTTTATTCCCTAAAGCAAATCGAAATGATTGAAGTTTTTCTATTTGGAATCGTCTTAGGTCTAATTCCTATTACTTTAACAGGATTATTTGTAACTGCATATTTACAATACAGGCGCGGTGATCAGTTGGACCTTTGATTAAGTAACATCTCTTTTTTTGATTGACCTCCTCTTTGTAGGAGGTCAAATTTAAGTTGCAATTCTACTTTGTTTTGTTAAGTTATTTCATTGTAATTCGACATAACATAAACGGAATCATGCTCTGTAGGATTTGAACCTACAACATCGAGTTTTGGAGACCCGCATTCTACCGAACTGAACTAAGAGCGCTTTCTTATATCCTATAAAAGTAGATACGATTGTAAAGAAAAGGATTTTCTTAACCTCGAGGGTTTTGTGTGCATATAGTATGCGAAAATAAAAAATTATGTCCAAAATTTCCCGATCTTATTCAATGAATACCTCCTAACTGTCCATAGGAGAAAGAATAGGTAGGGATGACAGGATTTGAACCTGTGACATTTTGTACCCAAAACAAACCAAGCTGCACTACATCCCTTTAAAGATTGTTGTACAGTGTCCATTGTATAAAATCCATGTCTTGTTTTCCACATCCTTCTTTTTGCTCTACCATCTCTATATAGATAGGTAGATAATTTTTTGTCATTTTCTTTAGAGGGCGACAAAATGGAATCTGCTGGATCATTGTACATATATATGCATTTTAGTTAGTAATTCCTAATTAGAATTTCATTTCAAGCAAAAACAAATAATCTTGAACTAAAATTCAAATATCGGGTTATCTATGATCTATGTATTAGAGACTATATATGTATTACAATATACAATATAAATAAAGAATTGAAATAAATAAGAAAAAAAAAAAAAAAGAAAAGACGAAGGAGGATTTTCAATGCGAGATATAAAAACATATCTCTCAACGGCACCTGTGCTAACCACTCTATGGTTTGGGTCTTTAGCAGGTCTATTGATAGAAATTAATCGTTTATTTCCAGATGCCTTGTCATTCCCTTTTTTTCATCTTGATTGAATTCTTTTATTGATCTGTGAAAAATGAAGAAGATTTGAGATACAATTCTACGTAACATGGCTCCAATTTTGCCTCCTTTTTCTTTTTTATTCTCAAAAAGAAAGAGAAAGAGTGTATCGAACCTCAGTCAAAATACAGTGAATCTACGATAGAATTTTGGGGAAAATAAATGGAAATGTGGATCCAGTCTAGGGGCGGTTCCACGAAATTCTAACATAGAAAGAAGAAGAAGATACTGAGATTAGGATAGGAAGAATTCATAGTTAGAAAAATTGTATTAATTAATTATTTAATTATTATGATATTCGTAATATTATTCTATTAGTAATATTATTCTATTAATGAATATGACTCTTTTTCTTTATAGTTATATTAATTAATAGTAATTCTTTTAGATTATAGTACTTAGAAGTCATTCGAATTATTAGAATTAGAAAAAGAAAATATTTACAAATTCCATTTCTAGTTAATAACTTTTATTAATATAGTTTATTAATATAGTTAATACAGTATAGATATAGAATGTAGATTCTTTTTTTTCTTTTCTTTTTCTCAGTTCGGATCAAAAAGAAAATGAAGAGAGTTCTAAAGTGAAGTCGATCCAAAATGAAAAGGAGGTTCATGGCCAAGGGTAAAGATATTAGAATTATAGTTATTTTGGAATGTACCTGTTGTGTTCGAAAGGGTGTCAATAAAAATTGTCGGGCATTTCTAGATATATTACTCAAAGAATCGACACAATACACCCAATCGACTAGAATTTAGAAAATTTTTTGTCGCTATTGTCAAAAGTATACAATTCATGGGGAAATAAAGAAATAGATGTAACGGAATGCTTGTGTTATTTTTTACAAGTAGTGGGAAGACTAAGAACTTTACATCTTAACATATATAATACAAACCAAATCCTATTTTGGTCGAATCTTAATTAAATGAATAAAAAAAGTATTCTATTTTATAGATTATTTTCTATAGATATATAGAAGGAATAAACAAACCATGGATAAATCCAAACAACCTTTTCGTAAATCCAAGCGATCTTTTCAGACGTTTACCCCCAATCGGATCGGGGGATCGAATCGATTATAGAAACATGAGTTTAATTAGTCGATTTCTTAGTGAACAAGGAAAAATATTATCTAGACGGACAAATAGGTTAACTTTGAAACAACAACGATTAATTACTATTGCTATAAAACAAGCTCGTATTTTATCTTTGTTACCTTTTCGTAATAATGAGAAACAATTGGAGAGTGGAGTCGATCCCTAGAACTACTGGTCCTAGAACCAAAAATAAATAGATAGACTCTTCAAAAGTCCAATCGGAACTCAAGCTCATATTAATATGAATTTTTTGCTCAAAAAAACTAGAATCCAGATTTGATTCTTGTATTATAAACTCTAAAATTATAAATAAAGTAAAATGGGGAAGAAATCTTTTTTCTTGAAAGATGTTCGTTTATTCCTACTACTCAAATCTTCATTTCTTTTTCTATCTTCCCGGAGTCCATTCTCCGGGAAATCCTGTTTCAATCATTCTTGTTTCCTGTATAATAATTAAGATTCTTTTATTCCTTTATTTGATTTGTATTCTTTTTTTTTTTTTTTATTTTTGATTAATGATTTTCTTTGAAATAATATCAAAACAATTCTTATTTGATAGGGCTATTTGCGCAAGTATTTTACGATTCAGAAGCAATTGTCTCTTGTACAGATTGTGTATGAATAGGCTATAACTATAGAATAGCCTATCCTCACGAGTTACCGCATTTATCCGAGTGATCCACAAACGACGAAAATCTCTCTTTTTCCTGCTCCTATTTCGATGAGAAGAAACCAAAGCTCTCATTCTTTGTTGAGTAGTTGTTCGAGTAAGTCTTGAATGAGCCCCTATAAAGGTTGATGCAAATAAACGAATCTTTTTCGACGTCTCCGAGCTGTATATCCTCGTTTAACTCTGGTCATTGAATCAAATCAAATGAAATTTTCTTGAATAACTAATTGATTTCTCTTCTTTCAGTCATCCTTTTCCTCCGGTCGATTAATAACAAAACGGATTCTTCCGATATATAAAATATAAATTCCAATGGCTTTTGCGACTATGACCTTCCCGACCACGATTTTTCTTTCTTCAAGGTAGGTATCTCGCCTGGAAATAAGAAATTAAAATGCTACTAAATAAAAAGAATAGTGGGTTTCCTCGTTTCTATGGTAACTTCTGAAACGGTGAGGTCCTCTCTATACACCGGAGCCTCTTCTTTCATTTCATCGAATTTTATCGTGAACTTGTATAGTTCACACTCTTTGGCTCTACCCATTCATTTTCAATTAGAATTCTTTTTCAATTCTAATTATAAAGTAATAGTCATTTTCACAAAAAAGCTATCCATACAGTGACGGCATTTAATTCGGAAAGTTGGCTAGGTAGCTGACCCTGTTAGTCCGTTTTTTCAAGAAAAGGAATAGGAGCATAACCTTTTTCCTCCGCTTAATGGATAACTATTTGTTACCAATGGAGAATTCCTTCTCATCTCAAATGGAGTGATTGGATTTTCACCAATAGAAACCATAAATTCATAACATAATTAAGTAGATTATAGATCTTCATTTTAGATACTAGTCAATTAAAGGCCGTCTTTCACTATATCTATCCTAATTCATTGGTAGTGGTCGTTGATACTGTAAAAACTTTTACATTTTTCAAACTCATGATCTGAAATGAACGAGTCGCACATACACCCTAGTACATGTTCCTCGACGCTGAGGACATCCTCGAAGAGCGGGAGATTTCGTGACATTTCTTATTGGCTGTCGTGCGTTTCTAATAAGTTGTTTAATGGTTGGCATGGCGTGTCTATAGAATCTCATTCTAGATAGAATAGAGCGGGGGGTTGGTTTAGATCGATCTTAACCTGATGGTTGATGATTATGAATGATTTCTATTCACACGGGAAATTCCAATTTTTAAAAGGAATTCGTATATTTATATGGAATCCCCAGTATTATCATTTTCGACCGCTACAAGATCAACGATGCCATGAGCTTGGGCTTCTGTTGCTGACATAAAAAATATCCCTTTCCATATCTTTGGATATAACCCATAAAGGGTTGCCCGTTCTTTGTACATAAACTTTTGTGAGAGTTTCGCGAAGCTTCAATAGTTCTTCTGCTTCCAGAATAAATTCTCCTGCTTGTGCCTCGTAAAAGAACTAGCAGGTTGGTGAATCATAACCCTGATGATATTGATATAACATCATGAATGGTTCTTCTATCTATATATTGCACGATTGGGTTAAAGTATTAAAGTAAGGGGGAATCAAAAGAACAATAAAAAATAGAATTAAACAACCGTACGGGCATCTTTTGTACATTGCATACGGCAATGGAATTTATCTTTTCGATAGAAGCTATTCTATCGAATAAATAGAATATCCGATCCATCCATTTACCACCCTTTCGTAGTAGTTAAAAAAGATACTATGATGGTTCTGTTGCTTTATATATTTATCTCGTCTGTGGTTTAGCAATCCCAAAGTTTTTTTGATAGGATCCAAGAAGGATCAAATGATTTTTTCCATTTTTTTTAACTCTTTCTCATAACATAACAAAAAGAAGAAAGAGACTTCTGGTGTGGAAGAATAATGGTTTGTGACGCTGAAATTGACTCTTGCTTGACACATAAAATCAAATTGGGAATAACCCTTCTTTCATACTACTATCTCGATACAAAATCTCATGTTAGAAAAAAAACAATAAAGGTTTGTTCATATCGAACTCGAATTGCCATGCTATTATTACTTATTCTTTATTTGATTCATATTCGATACAGCGAAGGCATAGTATTCTTTTTTTTTTTCAAATAAAAAAACTCATTGGCGCCAAGCGTGAGGGAATGCTAGACGTTTGGTAATTTCTCCTCCGACCAGAACGAAAGATCCCATTGAAGCGGCTAATCCCATACATATTGTATGTACATCCGGTGACACAAATTGCATAGTATCATAAATGGCTATTCCTGGTATTACCCATCCGCCTGGAGAATTTATAAACAAATAAAGATCCCTAGTATCATCTTCTATGCTGAGATATATCATGAGACCAACAAGTTGATTCGAGATCTCGCTATCAACCTCTTGGCCTAAAAAAAAGTAATCTTTCTCGATGAAGTCGGTTGATTAGGGCAAAATTGTATCCCTGAGGAACCGTACGTGCACCTTTGGATGCATACGGTTCGAAAGAATTGCGAAAAAAAATCAATGTGTCGATTCCAATCCTATTTCTTTTTTTTTTAACATGAGTTTTGCTCTCCTTCCCTTCCCTATATTCTATAATGTAGAAAATCAAAAAGAATTTTATGAACTTATTGAACTAACCTCTCATTGATGTATTGTTTCATCGAAATTCAAATTACGATGTCATTTTCTTGTTCCTGAATGGGCCCTTTCAATTCTTTTAGGTTCTTGTTCTACTCCGGGGGAAGATTTGCCCGAATTCCATTTGAGCATATAGGTCAAATGATTCCAGTACCACTTCTTTTTTTTTCAATTTTTCATACATTTCCCAAAATATTCGATGTATTCATCATACTACTCCATTGGTAGGCAGTTTAAAATTATCCCTATAGTAAGTCTCTATGATACAAGCAGTAATCGTGTAATTCTTATATATTCTACAAAATAGATTCTCTTATAGTAAGTTATATTCTATTTCATTAATAATGAATTTAATAAATTATTAAGAATTTAATGAAATTTCTATTTTCTTTTATATTCTTTATTTCAGAATTACTACATTTACACTCCCATTCTATTACTTTTACTCTTACCATTTACAATTTGGTATTCTTTGAACGGAGCCTGGATACTTTCTTTTATTAGTCCAAGTAAACCATCAATTATTTTAATTGATAATATTGATTCCCAATAGGAATTATTGTGCTTCACGCTCCGAATTATTGATGGTTCAATAAATGAATATATATTTATTGGATTGGGCGAAACATAGAATACTCGATCGAGGGAGATAACGGAGAAATACCATATGACCAATCTGTCTGACAAGTCGCACTATACGTCAACCCAAGCTGCATCTTCCTCTCCAGGACTCCGAAAAGGTACTTTTGGAACACCAAGGGGCATTAAGATAAAGAAAAAATGAAGTACTATATTTTACTTTAACATGGAAATGTAATAATGGTTTTATTTTCTTCATCATTTTGTCTCTTTCTTTTCTATTCTTATATTCTATTTTTATATCTTTTAATCTTCTTTCTATTTAGAATCTTATTTAGATTCTATAAAATAGAACTTAATATTCTTATCTAGCTAGACTTTATATATCTAGCTAGACTTTATAGTATATATAAGTATATATATATAGAACTGGAAGGTTCATAGAGGAATACAGAATGAATAAAGAAAGATTGTAACGAAGGGGATCGATGGGATCAGCCGATTGTTCGAATGATTTCGAATTCTAAAAAAGTATCTATGCATTTTTTTCCCTAAAAATCCTCCCATTGCGTATTGGTACTTATTGGGTATAGAATAAGATCTGTTTCTATTTGTTCTTCTAAATAGAAAGAAATAGAAAGAATTCTATTTCATTAAAAATAAAAAGAAGGGAATACAAATAAATATTAATCCTTTCCTATAAAAAATCTACCAAACAGGTGAAATACACGGTCTAGTCTTTTCCAATGCGATAAAGTTACATAATGTCTATTTCTTTTTCAGAAAGGGGTATTTACATGGGTTTGCCTTGGTATCGTGTTCATACCGTTGTATTGAATGATCCCGGTCGATTACTTTCTGTCCATATAATGCATACAGCTCTAGTTTCTGGTTGGGCCGGCTCGATGGCTCTATATGAATTAGCGGTTTTGATCCCTCTGACCCTGTTCTTGATCCAATGTGGAGACAAGGCATGTTCGTTATACCCTTCATGACTCGTTTAGGAATAACCAATTCGTGGGTTGGAATATATCGGGAGGAACTATAATGAATCCGGGCATTTGGAGTTATGAAGGCGTGGCAGGAGCACATATTTTGTTTTCTGGCTTGTGCTTCTTGTCAGCTATCTGGCATTGGGTGTATTGGGACCTAGAAATATTCTGTGATGAACGTACGGGAAAACCTTCTTTGGATTTGCCCAAGATCTTTGGAATTCATTTATTTCTCTCAGGAGTTGCTTGCTTTGGCTTTGGTGCATTTCATGTAACAGGATTATATGGTCCTGGTATATCGGTGTATGATCCTTATGGACTAACAGGAAAAGTACAATCTGTAAATCCAGCGTGACGGAAGGATTTGATCCTTTGTTCCCTTGGGAATAACATCTCATCATATTATAGCAGGTACATTGGGCATATTAGCGGGTCTATTCCATCTTAGTGTCCGTCCGCCTCAACGTTTATACAAAGGATTACGCATGGGTAATATTGAAACTGTGCTTTCCAGTAGTATTGCTGCTGTTTTTTTTGCAGCTTTCGTAGTTGCTGGAACTATGTGGTATGGTTCAGCAACTACTCCAATCGAATTTATTTTTCGTTATCAGTGGGATCAGGGGTACTTCCAACAAGAAATATATCGAAGAGTTGGGGCCGGACTAGCCGAAAATTTGAGCTTATCGGAAGCTTGGTCTAAAATCCCCGAAAAATTAGCTTTTTACGATTACATTGGTAATAATCCGGCGAAAGGGGGATTATTCAGAGCAGGCTCAATGGATAATGGGGATGGAATAGCTGTTGGGTGGTTGGGGCACCCCATCTTTAGAGATAAAGAAGGGCGTGAACTCTTTGTACGTCGTATGCCTACCTTTTTGAAACATTTCCGGTAGTTTTGGTAGATGGAGACGGAATTGTGAGGGCTGATGTTCCTTTTAGAAGGGCAGAATCCAAGTATAGTGTTGAACAAGTAGGGGTAACTGTTGAATTCTGTGGTGGAGAACTCAATGGAGTCATTTATAGTGATCCTGCTACTGTGAAAAAATATGCTAGACGTGCCCAATTAGGTGAGATTTTTGAATTAGACCGGGCTACTTTGAAATCCGATGGTGTTTTTCGTAGTAGTCCGAGGGGTTGGTTCACTTTTGGGCATGCTACGTTTGCTTTGCTTTTCTTTTTCGGACACATTTGGCACGGCGCCAGAACCTTGTTCAGAGATGTTTTTGCCGGTATTGATCCAGATTTGGATGCTCAAGTGGAATTTGGAGCATTCCAAAAACTTGGAGATCCAACTACAAGGAGACAAGTAGTCTGATACAAAATTCCTTTGCCATCTTTTGCCTCTATTTTTTCTTTTATTCTAGTATTTAGATATTTCATTATATTTCATATTCATTATATTTCATATATTTATCTTTTTTTCTATATTTTTATGTATAAATAGAATAATTAGGTATAAATAGAATAATATAGAAATAGAATATAATCGAATAGTAATAAGATATGAATGACTATATCTATATATACATACTATATAGATAGTAATAGTTAGTAATAGTAAATTGTAAATCTCAAATTTGAATTTCTTTAGTAAATAATCCAAAATGAATAGGTGTGGAAGCTATAATTGTAAACCACGATCGAATCTATGGAAGCATTGGTTTATATATTCCTCTTAGTTTCGACTTTAGGGATAATTTTTTTCGCTATCTTTTTTCGAGAACCACCTAAAGTTCCAACTAAAAAAATGAAATGATTTTTTCATTATTTCCATTGAAGTAATGAGCCCCATATTAATATTGGAGCTCATTACTTCAACTAGTCCCCATGTTCTTCGAAGGGATCTCTTAATTTTTTGAGAGGGTTGCCCAAAAGCGGTATATAAGGCATACCCAGTAAAGCTTACAAGTAAACCGGATATGGAGATGGCGACTAGGGTTGCTGTTTCCATTTTTCGATAATTTCAAGATCACAAAGGATCACGATAATGTTGTTTATTTACAACTACAACGGAATGGTATACAAAGTCAACAGATTTAAACCCATGATGAAAGAGGATTTATGGCTACAAAAACCGTTGAGAGTAGTTCTAGATCTGGGCCAAGATCAACTGGCGTAGGGAGTTTATTGAAACCATTGAATTCGGAATATGGAAAAGTAGCTCCAGGGTGGGGGACTACACCACTTATGGGAGTTGCAATGGCTCTATTTGCAATATTTCTATCTATTATTTTAGAAATTTATAATTCATCTGTTTTACTGGATGGAATTTCAATTAATTAGTTCATAAAAACTAGTAAGTCCTAGCAAAAGATTATTTTACTTATACTTACTTAATGCTTAAGATACTGAATACTTCAACTTAAGATTACCTAAGACTTGGATTTATAGACCATTCTGGTAGTTCGATCGTGAAATTTATTTGTTTCGATATTTCATTTCCGGAATATGAGCGTGTGACTTGTTATAATTGATCCTATTGATAATACAGAGAATGGACCTGTCATCTCTATCAAGATGATTCTACCTCGTCAGATATTTATTCTAGTCTCTGGAGCACGGACTATATAGAATAGATCAAGAAAAGAAATAGTTGAACTATGATTCATACCTATTATTCAGACCTCGCAACCGGATTAAAAAAATAGAAATAGGGAAATAGGTCTTTTCTAAATCAAACAATTTTTTCCTTCATACTTCCGAAAGAAACCTCTTTCTCTAGATTTTGTTGAGTTATTACATTCATTGAAGAAGTGATGATCAAATGGTTTTTACTCAGAAATCCTTTGAGTTTAGCTTTGGTTTTCTTAAATCATCGTGGTTCTAGTATGAATCTGAGGTTTCAATTGATTCATAGGGTCTCAACAAGAGAATTCCTATCAAAAAAAAAAAAGATAGGGAAGAGAAGATTCAAGAGGCCTGTCATGATTAACATAAAGAAAGATAGATGAGCCAACTTGATATTGTATTTCTTGGCATTATCATCACAAAGAAGAGATTCCGGATTTTTCTTACTTCGTATCTTTGGGTCAAATCGAGTCAAGTGGCTAAAGAAGTTTGAAACTCTCTATTCCATATCCGTTGAAACCAGTATTTGTGTGTTTCGGCTTGAGCCGTACGAGATGAAATTTTCATATACGGCTCTAAGAGGGGGAGTCTTTCTTGGTTTACCTATCTCAATAAAGTATATGATTGGTTCGAGGAACGTCTCGAGATTCAAGCGATTGCAGATGATATAACTAGTAAATATGTTCCTCCTCATGTCAATATATTTTATTGTTTAGGGGGGATTACGCTGACTTGTTTTTAGTACAAGTACCTACGGGTTTTTACTATGAACTTTTACTATCGTCCAACTGTTACAGAGGCTTTTTCCTCTGTTCAATACATAATGACTGAGGCCAACTTTGGTTGGTTAATTCGATCAGTTCATCGATGGTCAGCAAGTATGATGGTTCTAATGATGATCTTGCACGTATTTCGTGTGTATCTTACGGGGTTTTAAAAACCAATTAACTGGGTTACAGGGGTAGTTCTGGCTGTATTGACCGCATCTTTTGGCGTAACTGGTTATTCCTTACCTCGGGACCAAATTGGCTATTGGGCAGTAAAAATTGTAACAGGCGTACCTGAAGCTATTCCTATAATAGGATCACCTTTGGTAGAATTCTTACGTGGAAGTGCTAGTGTGGGCCAGTCCACTTTGACTCGTTTTTATAGTTTACATACTTTTGTATTGCCTCTTCTTACTGTATTTATGTTAATGCACTTTCCAATGATACGTAAGCAAGGTATTTCGGGTCCTTTATAGAAGGCAGATCATAGATATTTGTAATTTATTATATAGGGGAGGAACAAGAGTCTTTTATTGCTACAAATATGTATTATTGAAAAATAAGGCATGTTATTTGGATACTTGTATTCAATTCTGAAGTATTTTTTATTTGATACGAATCGAATAGTTGAACTATATTTTCCTAAAGGGGATGGATTATGGGAGTGTGTGACTTGAACTAATGATTGGTCCATGCAGATATATGATTTTATCCACCAAGTTGGAATTCACAACCCAACGTGTCTCCACATCCAACCATTTTAGTCCCTTTATGTAGCATAGGATAGGCCGGTTTTAACTTGAGGAGAATATTTTCTATGATCATACCCGAATCATGTCATACATGAAAAGGCTCCGTAAGATCCCTAGAATAAGTGATGTGGAATGATCCAATGTTCTATTTATTTACTTTGTTTGATTTTTTTTTTTTTTTTAGTAATCTTAGTAAATTTTTTATAGTATGTAGATGCATTCATTTCCTTTGCATCGACCCTGATCTATTATACTATCGGAGTTAAATAAGGGATCTAAGGAAGAACAGGGGCTAGACTTTATTAGTAACAAGTAAAAACTTTGTATTTTGTTTATGTAATACAATCGAGATGTTGTGAGGATAAATACCAACCAAAAGATATGAGACAATCCAAAAAGCACTTGATCATGATCAAATTTGTAAGCCGACTTGGATATTGAGCATTTCCCTGTTGCCAGAACTGAATTATTTGCAATGAATAATGAATCGTTGAAACTCGGGGAAATGGAATTTGATAAAGAGTTTATTACATAGAGTCATTCTACATTATATATGTAGATATGTATAAAATATAGGTTTTCTATGGACCTATTTATGTTCTATGGATCTATTTCTGTGATTCTTTTGATTCTTGCTCGAGCCGGATGATAAAAAATTATCATGTCCGGTTCTTTTGGGGGATGGATCCACAAGAGTTAACCTATCCAAATAACAAAGAAACCTGATTTGAATGATCCTGTATTAAGAGCTAAATTGGCTAAAGGGATGGGACATAATTATTATGGAGAACCCGCATGGCCCAATGATCTTTTATATATCTTTCCAGTAGTAATCCTAGGCACTATTGCATGTAGTGTGGGTTTAGCAGTTCTAGAGCCGTCAATGATAGGTGAACCGGCGGATCCGTTTGCAACTCCGTTGGAAATATTACCCGAATGGTACTTCTTTCCCGTATTTCAAATACTTTGCACAGTGCCCAATAAATTATTGGGTGTTCTTTTAATGGTTTCAGTACCAATAGGATTATTGACAGTACCTTTTTTGGAGAATGTCAATAAATTCCAAAATCCATTTCGTCGTCCAGTAGCTACAACAGTATTTTTGATCGGTACCGCAGTAGCTCTTTGGTTAGGTATTGGAGCAACTTTACCTATCGATAAATCCCTCACTTTAGGTCTTTTTCAAAGTTAAATACCACGACATAGGTATCTAAGGAAGATCCTCTTCTGGATCTTCCCTAGATACCTCAATCTTATTATGTATCTATTCTGCAAATATATGGACCGTTATTTTTTATTTTATTTATAATTCTAAAAACTAAAAAATTCCAATGGATTTAAAATGAAAACTTTTCTTAGGTAGAGTGCCCAATATCTGTTTTATATCTTCTATGCGAAAATATTCCATTTTCATAAGATCTTCTTGACTGTGATTCAAAAGGTCCAATAATGTATGTATATTGGACCTTTTGAGACAATTATAGGTCCTGGAAGACAATTCTGATTGGTCAATAAAAATACATGTCAATGGAATTCCTTTTTTTATTTTCTTGAGATTAGTGAATCTGTCTTGAAAGGAAAAAAAGGGTAGATTCCATCTGTTTTCATTTTCCTCTAAATTCATGTACTCTTCCTCTGCATGTAGAAAAGGAATCAATAAATCAATCAAATTACGAGAAGCTTCATAAAGTGCTTCTTTAGAGTTAAACTTCCATTCGTCCATATTTCTAGAAAGAGTATCTCTTGTTTTCATTCCCAGTCCCATAAGAATGAATACTATGATTTGCATTTCGAACAGGCATAGATACAATATCTATAGGATAACTTCCATCGTGAGATTCATTTGTGGATTTCATATGATATCCACGATCTCTCTTGATTTGTAATTCAATACACAAATCAATTGGTTCTGTCAGGTTAGCTATATGCTGTGTCGTGTCAACTATTTGTACAGAAGGTGGTGAGATAATATCTTGAGCTGTTATGTATTTAGGTCCCCTGACGCAAATGGATGCGCCCCTAACTCCATAGAGATTACTTTTCAATACAATCTCTTTCAAATTTATTAAAATCTCATGTACTGATTCTTCAATACCCTCTATCGTAGAATATTCATGCAGAACATTTTCAGATGTTGCACGTGTGATACATGTTCCTTCTATTTCTCCAAGTAAAGCTTCGCATGGCAATACCTATGGTATTGGCTTGACCTTTCATAAGCGGGGACAGAACAAAACGACCATAATAAAGACGCTTGCTGTCTACTCTTGATTCAACACATTTCCACTTTAGTGTTCGAGTGGATCCTGCTACTTCTTCTCGAACCATACTATTATTTTTCTTTTATTTATGATTATTGGATCAGATCATTGAATCATTTATTTCTCTTGGAATCTCTTGAATTATTATTTCTACACACGTCTTTTTTTTTTGGGGACATCCATTATGCGGCATGGGTGTTACATCACGTACGAAACTTAATAGCATCCCATTTCTCCGAATGGCTCGTAATGCCGCATCTCTTCCGAGACCTGGACCCTTTATCATAACTTCTGCTCGTTGCATACCCTGATCAACTAATGTACGAATAGCATTAAATGCCGCGGCTTGAGCAGCATAGGGTGTTCCTTTTCTTGTGCCTCTGAATCCAGAAGTACCTGCGGAAGCCCAAGAAACCACCCGACCTCGTACATCTGTAACAGTTACAATAGTATTGTTGAAACTCGCTTGAACATGAATAACTCCTTTTGGTATTCTACGTTCATTCTTTTTTGAACCAATACGTGCATTCTTACGTAAACCAATTTTTGCTATAGGTTTTGTCATATTTTATTAGATCATATTCATAAGAATAAAATAAAAAGAAAGAAGAATCAGAAAGATACGGGGATAGCTATTTAATATAAAAACGAATCCTTTCTTTTTGTACATGATGTACATGGGTTTTTCTTTAAAAAAGTTCTTGATTTAGAACTTGAGAAGGATTACCCTGTCTCTGTTTATGTCTCAGATTGGAACAAATGACTATAATTCGACCCCTACGAATCAAACGACATTTTTCACAAATTTTACGAACAGAAGCCCTTATTTTCATATTTATCATTCCTTATTTTCATTCTGAATCTATTTTTTTTGAAACAAAAATTAGTTTATTGCATTTTGAACTTCGAATTATATCCCTACGAAAAGGATGTTTCAAAGAATGATCTAATCGTTCGAATCTTTTTTTGCGAAGTCTATAAATTATACGTCCCCTGGTTGAATCATAACGACTCATTTCGATTTTAACTCTATCTCCGGGTAGTATACGTATAAAACTGCGTCGGATTCTCCCTGAAATATAACCTAGAATTAGATCTTCATTATCTAATCGAACTCGGAACATACCGTTGGGAAGTGATTCAGTAATTAAACCCTCATGAATCAATTTTGTTCTTTCATTCCAGGGAACCCCCTTTAAGTATTAATTAATAGAGGAAGAGTTCTATAATTCACTTCTCCTCTCTCTTTTACAAATAGTAAGTTCAGAGAGAAAATTAGGGTACCCCAGGAGAATCACCATATATAACACAAAATTTCTCCTCCAATTTTTCTAGTCGAGCTTCTCGATCTGTCATTATACCTCGAGAAGTAGAAAGAATTACAATTCCCATTCCACCTAAAATTTTAGGAATTCGTTGATAGTTGGAATAGATTAGACCGGGTCAGCTGATACGTTTTAATTTTATTTTATTCCCTTTCCTAGTCTTTCTATGTCGTAAGGTTGAAACCAAGAAATTTTTTTTGACTTTCTTGATGTTTTCGAACGTTTTCAATAAAACCTTCTCGTAAAAGTATTTTCACAATGTTTTAGTGATATTAGTAGATACTATTTGAACTCTTCCTTTTGATCTATGTCAGCATTTCTTATAGAAGTTATTATATCGGCAATAATGTCCCTACCCATGATGAACTATAGTTATTGGTGCCTTCTAATTTTGATATAATCAACATGCTTCTTTTTGTTTTATTTTTTATTAAATTTTTTATTATTTCATTATTAAAATTTCTAAGAAATTTAAAGTATATACATGAGACACAATCTATTAATCAGATCTATTTCAGATATTTGAATATTCTATATATAGAATATAGATAGGATATATCCTATTTTCATCTATAAGAATCTATAAGACCTCGGGTGCTAATGAAACTATTTTATTTTAGTAAAATTCAACTGTCGCAATTCTCGAGCAACCGCACCAAAGATTCGAGTTCCTTTTGGATTTCCTTCTTGATCAATGATAACCGCTGCATTGTCATCATATCGTATTATCATGCCGTTGTCACGTTTGAGTTCTTTACACGTGCGTACAATCACAGCTCTAATTATTTCTGATCTTTCTAGAGGCATGTTGGGCACTGCTTCTTTGATTACAGCAACAATAACATCGCCAATATGAGCATATCGGTGATTACCAGTTCCTATGATTCGAATACACATCAATTCTTGAGCTCCACTGTTATCCGCTACATTCAAAAGGGTCTGAGGTTGAATCATATCATTTTTATTTTAATCTCTTATTTAAATGCAAGGGATAATAAAAAAAAAAAGAAATATTGTCTGTCCAGAGATAAAGAAATCCGTAGTTGTTTTTTCATTATCCATACTCCTTCTTCTTTTACTTTTGTTTACCTATCCTGAAATAACAAATTGAGTTCGTATAGGCATTTTGCATGATGCTATTTTCATAGCAGCTTTGGCTACAGTTTCTGATACTCCACTAATTTCATAAAGTATTCGGCTCGGTTTAACAACGGATACCCAATATTCGGGGGATCCCTTTCCCGAACCCATACGTGTTTCTGTAGGTCTCACAGTAACAGGTTTGTCGGGAAAGATACGTACCCATATCTTTCCACCACACATGGATATCGTGTCATTGCTCTTCGCCCTGCTTCTATTTGTCTAGCTGTGATCCAAGCAGGTTCAAGTGCCTGAAGAGCGTATCTGCCAAAACAAATCTGATTGCCTCGGCAAGATATTTCATTCGACCTCTATGTTGTTTACGAAATCTGGTTCTTTTGGGGTTATAGTTGATGGTTGTTTCTGAATTCCATCTCTACTGCAAAACCGGACATGAGAGTTTCTTCTCATCCAGCTCCTCACGAATGAAATGATTCAATAATGATTCAAATAATATTAAATATTATATATACACAATATACACATGTATTTCTGTATTTCATTCTATCAAAATAAAGAATATACTAATTTTTTATATTGAATTTTTGGATTTGTTACATAGGTAGCTTTATATATAACTAGGTGTGTTTTTCTATTTTATTTTATCTTTTATTTTATCAAAATTTCTAATAAAAGAAATTCTGAAATTAAAAAAATAAAGAAAGGTTTCGTGGGCGAATATTGACTCTTTCCTCCTTCATTTGTAGGGTCAATTCATGACCATTCAGAATAAATATATTTTTTTGGTTCATTACGCCATCCTACCCAATGAATCATTAGGATTGATTCGTTTTCAAGAAAATCCTATGTAATCACGGGTTCCATCGTTCCCATAGCTTCTCTATTAATGCTTAGGCTTTGAACTCTGCAATGGAGCTCTCAACAAAATTTGTTATTTGTTTGCGAGTTAATCTCCTCAGTTTTTCTTAACCCGAAGCTCGATTCAATTATTCTCTATTTTCTATTATTTAGATTATTATTTTAATTTCATTTATTTAATTTATTTTCTTCTATAGTTTCTATTTTTTATTTGTATATTTCTTATTCTATTGTAATTAGTGTAATTAGATATTTTTTATTTTTATTATATTTTATTATATATTGATATATATTGATGTTGATGCTTTATAACACTGCCTTTTTTATTTTTTTTTATGAGTTAATTCTTCATAAACCATACATATGGGAATCATATATCATTGATATCTTTATTCTCTCTTTCTATCATCCTTCCATTTTTCCACATCCCCCTTTTTTTTTCACAATTCATAATCAGATTTCTTTTTTATTAAAAAAAAAGAATTTCAGTTGCTACAACTATATGATCGATTCAGTCATATAGTGACTGTTTCTTGGGATCTCGACAATACGAAGCAATAAGTTGGTTTTTAATTTTGAGTTTCTTGAGTTTTGATAGTTACTAAGTTTATAGTCGGGCCAGACTGTTTCTTTTTTCTTTTTTCAATCTAAATTCTAAACTCTAAAGAAAAAACTAACGAGTCACACTGAGCATAGCAATTATAATAAAATCTAAATGAAATCAAAGGGTAAATCAAATTTTTATTCAACCTTATAGAATTATAATTGTTTGTTTTTCTTTGATTAATTGATTAAGAAAAAAATAAGAAAAGAGTTTCTAAATCTTTTTTATCGATGAGCAGAATGGCGAGATAAAGAAAGGTCCATTATTCTTATTTTCTTATTCTTGGTTTACAAATATCCAAATTTTGATGCCTAAGACTCCATAGATAGTTCTAATTGTATAGGAACAGTGATCAATTTTAGCGCGAATTGTTTGTAAGGGAACCCTGCCTTCTCTGATCCATTCGACACGTGCAATCTCTTTTCCGTCGTCCGTCCTGCACTTGAATTCCTTTTGTATCCGTTTGTTCAGTTAATTCAATAGCTTTTTTCATTGCCTTTCGAAATGAGACTCTATTTTTTAATTGTAAAGCTATATATTCTGCAAGAATATTAGGTTGTCCATAAGGCTTTTCAATTCTTGTGATAGCAATATTGAGTCTCCGGTTTACAGAATGAAACTTTTTTGTACATTCATCTGTAATTCTTCGACTCCCCGTGTCCGTCCTTCTATTAATAAGTTGGGAAATCCAATGTAGATTATGACCTGAATCAAATCTATTCTTTTTTGAATTACTATACGGGCAATTCCTTCGAAACCTGAGGATATTTTCTTATTTTTTTTACATAGTCCTTAATACAATTCCGTATTCTTTCATCTTCTTGTAGACCCATGGAAAAATTCTTTGATTTTGCGAACCAAAAAGAATGATGACTTTGAGTTGTTCCAAGTCTGAAACCAAGTGGATTTATTTTTTGTCCCATATTTTTATATTCTTTTTCCATCCATTTTTTTCTAAATAGGAATCTAAATTTTAGATTTTAAAGAAATCTTTATATGACAAGTGGTTTTTTTATCAGATAACTACGTCCTCGAGCCCGGGGTTTTAACTTTTTTACAATAGCACCTCTATTGACTTCAGCTTTACTAATAAATAAATCAGCTTCATTTAAACCCATATTATGACTAGCATTTGCTGCTGCAGAATAAACTAATTTTAAAATTGGATAAGATGCCCAATAAGGCATTAGTTCCAGTATCATGAGTGTTTCCTCATAAGAACGTCCCCGAATCTGATCAATTACTCTTCGTGCTTTGAAAACAGACATATATATATGTTGAGCTAAAACTTTTGCTTCTCTATCCGAATTCTCGTTCTTTATCATAAAAGTTCTCCCCCGCCAATGAATGATAAGTGCCTAGGTGAAGCATAGTATAAGATAAGTCAGAAAAGTCTAAGTCTTATGAAAAAATAAATAAATATACCTCTACTCTTACTATAAGATAAAGACTCTTAAGATATAAGATAAGGCTTTTCACATGAATACTTAGTAGAACGACTAACGACGAGATTTATTATCGTTTCTCGCGTGTCTCACGAAAGTGAGAGTAGGTGCAAATTCTCCCAATTTGTGACCGACCATACGATCTGTGATATAAATAGGTAAATGTTCCTTTCCATTATGAATAGCGATTGTATGGCCAATCATTGTGGGTATAATGGTAGATGCCCGAGACCAAGTCACTATGATTTCTTTCTCCTCCCTCCTGTTGAGTTTTTCAATTCTTCCCGATAAATGATTAGCTACAAAAGGATTTTTTTGAGTGAATGTGTCACGGCTGATTACTCCAATTTTTTACATTTTTTTTTAATTGGCATTCTATGTCCAATATCTCGATCTTAATCTGAAGTATAATGATGAATGGAAAAAAGAGAAAATCCTTTAGCTAGATAAGGGAAGGGGCGGATGTAGCCAAGTGGATCAAGGCAGTGGATTGTGAATCCACCATGCGCGGGTTCAATTCCCGTCGTTCGCCCATCATATTATTTCCAATTCCAAAAATTCGATTTTCAATGTTCCTATTTACGGCGACGAAGAATAAAACTATCACTATATTTGTTCCTTTTCCTACTTCTTCTTCCAAGCGCAGGATAACCCCAAGGGGTTGTGGGTTTTTTTCTACCAATTGGGGCTCTCCCTTCACCGCCCCCATGGGGATGGTCTACAGGGTTCATAACTACTCCTCTTACTACAGGACGCTTACCTAGCCAACACTTAGATCCGGCTCTACCCAAACTTTTTGGTTCACCCCAACATTACCCACTTGTCCGACTGTTGCTAAGCAGTTTTTGGATATCAAACGGACCTCCCCAGATGGTAATCTTAATGTGGCCGATTTACCCTCTTTTGCAATCAGTTCTAATGTCTGCTGCTCTAGCTAATTGTCCACCCTTTCCAAGTGTGATTTCTATGTTATGTATGGCCGTGCCTAAGGACATATCGGTTGAAGTAGATTCTTCTTTTATCAATCAAAACCCCTTCCCAAACTGTACAAGCTTCTTCCAAAGCATACGGCTTTCTAGATGTATATGATGATATCTAGACAGATGGATCTTATATGAATCGTATGATGAAGTACCACATGAGTGGATATATAGGAATCCAAATCTGCCGAATCACTTATGTTATGATCTTCTACATCCTAGGTCTCCCGTTCCGTCATCTGGCTTATGTTCTTTAGCATTCAGACTAGATGACTCTATGAAATTACGTCGATACTTGCACATATTACGGGTAACGTAGGAGACATCTCTATTTTTCCCCGGGGGGTCTTTCTAATTACCACTGCTTAGCTTTCAATTCGCCTCTGACCATCAAATGAAATGTGAATAACCCGTCCTCCTCTCTTTGAAACAAGGGGCGCTTCCGGTTCTGTGCGCGCTTCAAACAATTTTGTCTTCTCCATATTACCATATCTCTAGAGTCAATAATTTTCTATGAGGAACTACTGAACTCAATCACTTGCTGCCGTTACTCAACAGTTTTCTGTTGAGGTCTATCCCGTAGAGGTACTCCAATTGGATCAGTGATCGATTTCTAGGTTTCGTCATAAACCTAATTGGTTACTTCCAATTACGTAAATCAATAGTTCAAACCGCACTCAAAGGTAGGGCATTTCCCATTGATATAGGAACTTCTGTACCAGAAACAATGGTATCTCCAATTATAGCCCCTCTGGGATGTAAAATATATCTCTTCTCACCATCCCCATAGTGTATGAGACAAATGTATGCATTTCGATTAGGGTCATATTCTATGGTTACGATTCTACCAGATATCCCTTTTCATTCCGTCGAAAGTCGATTTTACGGTATAGACGCTTATGACCTCCCCCTCTATGCCCTGCGGTAATGATCCCTCTGGCATTACGACCTTTACCACAACGATGCTGTCCATAGATCAAATTATTTCGTGGATTGGATTTCACTTGACTGTCTACGGCTCCATTGCGTGTGCTCGGGGTAGAAGTTTTGTATAAATGTATTGCCGTGTTATTAAGTCTTTTGCTTTAAGTTCTTTTCTCTATAAGAGGTGGAATAGAATAACCCGGTTGAAGCGTAATGATCATACGTCTGTAATGCATTGTATGTCCCATAATAGGTCCCATCCTTTTACCCTTTCCCGGGAGTCGATGACTATTCATAGCTCTTACCTTGACACCAAAGAAGAGTTCGACCCAATGCTTTATTTCTGTCCTAGTTGATCCTGATTCGACATTAGAAGTATATTGATTGTTCCCCAATAACCGAATACTTTTTTCTGTAAATACTGCATATTTGATTCCATCCATAAATCCATTTTCTTCCCTATGAGTTCCAGTATCGATAAGAATTCTAGTTCTTACTGTTCATATGTTATGGTATGAATATACCATACCAATTCATATGTATGGATGATGAGATTCCATTGATACAGAGCCAATTCCAATAGACTTATTGAATGTTCCCATTGGCGTGCATCCAGCAGGAATTGAACCTACGAATTTGCCAATTATGAGTTGGGCGCTTTAACCATTCAGCCATGGATGCTTAACAGGGATCATCGTACATCGTGAATAACCAAATTCCAATTGAAATGAAATCTTTAGGAGGAATCAATGAAACGACATCAATTCAAATCCTGGATATTCGAATTGAGAGAGATATTGAGAGAGATCAAGAATTCTCACTATTTCTTAGATTCATGGATCAAATTCGATTCAGCGGGATCTTTCACTCACATTTTTTTCCACCAAGAACGTTTTATGAAACTCTTTGACCCCCGAATTTGGAGTATCCTACTTTCACGTGATTCACAGGGTGCAACAAGCAATCGATATTTCACGATCAAAGGTGTAGTACTGCTTGTAGTAGTGGTCCTTATATCTCGTATTAACAATCGAAAGATGGTCGAAAGAAAAATCTCTATTTGATGGGGCTTCTTCCTATACCTATGAATTCCATTGGACCCAGAAAGGAGACATTGGAAGAATCTTTTTGGTCTTCCAATAGAAATAGGTTGATTGTTTCGCTCCTGTATCTTCCAAAAGGGAAAAAGATTTCTGAGAGTTGTTTCATGGATCCGCAAGAGAGTACTTGGGTTATCCCAATAAAGAAAAAGCGTATCATGCCTGAATCTAACCGGGGTTCGCGGTGGTGGAGGAACCGGATCGGAAAAAATAGGGATTCTAGTTGTCAGATATCTAAGGAAACCGTAGCTGGAATTGAGATCTCATTCAAAGAGAAAGATAGCAAATATCTGGAGTTTCTTTTTTATCCTATACGGATGATCCGATCCACAAGGACCATGATTGGGAATTTTTTTTATCATCTTTCTCCGAGGAAGAAACGAAACATAATCAACTTGAATTCGGGACAGCTATTCAAAATCTTAGGGAAAGACTTGATTTGTTATCTCATGTCTGCTTTTCGTGAAAAAAAGACCAATTCAGGGGGAGAGTTTCTTCAAACAACAAGGAGCTGGGGCAACTATGCAATCCAATGATATTGAGCATGTTTCCCATCTCTTCTCGAGAAACAAGTGGGGTATTTCTTTGCAAAATTGTGCTCAATTTCATATGTGGCAATTCCATCTCTTCGTTAGTTGGGGGAAGAATCAGCACGAATCGGTTTTTTGGAGGAACGTCTCGAGAGAGAATTGGATTTGGTTAGACAATGTGTGGTTGGTAAACAAGGATCGGTTTTTTAGCAAGGTACGGAATGTATTGTCAAATATTCAATATGATTCCACAAGGTCTATTTTCGTTCAAGTAACGGATTCTAGCCAATGGAAAGGATCTTCTTCTGATCAATCCAGAGATTCTTTCGATTCCGTTATATCTTTCGATTCCGTTATAAATGAGAATTCAGAATATCACACATTGATCGATCAAACAGAGATTCAGCAACTAAAAGAGAGATCGATTCTTTGGGATCCTTCCTTTCTTCAAACGGAACGAACAGAGATAGAATCAGATCGATTCCCGAAATGCCTTTTTGGATCTTCCTCCATGTCCTGGCTATTCACGGAACCTGAGAAGCGGATGAATAATCATCTGCTTCCGGAAGAAATCGAAGAATTTCTTGGGAATCCTACAAGATCCATTCGTTCTTTTTTTCTGACAGATGGTCAGAACTTCATCTGGGTTCGAATCCTACTGAGGTCCACTAGAGATCATAAATTGTTGAAGAAAAAACAAGATGTTTCTTTTGTCCCTTCCAGGCGAGCGGAAAATAAAGAAATGGTTGATATATTCAAGATAATTACGTATTTACAAGATACCGTCTCAATTCATCCTTCGGAACCATATCACATCCCGGATCTGGTTCCGAAGGATGAACCGGATATGGACAGCTCCAATAAGATTTCATTCTTGAACAAAAATCCATTTTTTGATTTCTTTCATCTATTCCATGACCGGAACAAAGGGGGATACGCGTTACGCCACGATTTTTTTGAATCAGAAGAGAGATTCCCAGAAATGGCGGATCTATTCACTCTATCAATAACCGAGCCGGATCTGGTGTTTCGTAGGGGATTTGCCTTTTCTATTGATTCCTACGGGTTGGATCAAAAAAAATTCTTGAATGAGGTATTCAACTCCAGAGATGAATCGAAAAAGAAATCTTTATTGGTTCTACCTCCTCTTTTTTATGAGGAGAATGAATCTTTTTCTCGAAGGATCAGAAAAAAATTGGTCCGGATCTACTGCGGGAATGAGTTGGAAGATCCCAAACTAAAAACAGCGGTATTTGCTAGCAACAACATAATGGAGGCAGTCAATCATAGATTGATCCGAAATCTGATTCAAATCCAATATAGCACCTATGGGTACATAAGAAATGTATCGAATCGATTCTTTTTAATGAATAGATCCGATCGCAACTTCGAATATGGAATTCAAAGGGATCAGATAGGAAATGATACTCTGAATCATATAACTATAATGAAATATACGATCAACCAACATTTATCGAATTTGAAAAAGAGTCAGAAGAAATGGTTTGATCCTCTTATTTCTCGAACTGAGAGATCCATGAATCGGGATCCTGATGCATATAGATACAAATGGTCCAATGGGAGCAAGAATTTCCAGGAACATTTGGAACATTTCGTTTCTGAACAGAAGAATCCTTTTCAAGTAGTGCAAGTAGTGTTCGATCGATTACGTATTAATCAATATTCGATTGATTGGTCCGAGGCTATCGACAAAGAAGATTTGTATAAGCCACTTCGTTTCTTTTTGTCCAAGTCACTTCTCTTTTTCTTTGTGAGTATCGGGAATATCCCCATTCATAGGTCCGAGATCCACATCTATGAATTGAAAGGTCCGAATGATCAACTCTACAATCAGTTGTTAGAATCCATAGGTGTTCAAATCGTTCATTTGAAGAAATTGAAACCCTTCTTATTGGATGATCATGATACTTCCCAAAGACCGAAATTCTTGATCAATGGAGGAACAATATTACCATTTTGTTCAAAAGATACCAAAGCGGTGATTGACTCATTCCATACTAGAAAGAATCGCAGGAAATCCTTTGATAACACGGATTCCTATTTCTCAATGATATCCCACGATCGAGACAATTGGCTGAATCCCGTGAAACCATTTCATAGAAGTTCTTTGATATCTTCTTTTTATAAAGCAAATCGACTTCGATTCTTGAATGATCCACATCACTTCTGGTTCTATTGTAACAAAAGATTCCCCTTTGATGTGGAAAAGACCCGTATCAATAATTATGATCTTACATATGGACAATTCCTCAATATCTTGTCCATTCGCAACAAAATCTTTTCTTTGTGCGTGGGTAAAAAAAATATCTCTTTTTGGAGAGAGAGACTATTTCACCAATCGAGTCGCAGGTATCTGACATCTTCATACCTAACGATTTCCCACAAAGTGGTGATGAAACGTATAACTTGTACAAATCATACAAATCTTTCCATTTTCCAATTCGATCCGATCCATTCGTTCGTGGAGCTATTTACTCGATCGCAGACATTTCTTCAACACCTCTAACAGAGGAACAAATAGTCAATTTGGAAAAACTTTTTGTCAGCCTCTTTCAGATATGAATCTATCTGATTCAGAAGGGAATAACTTGCATCAGTATCTCAGTTTCAATTCAAACATGGGTTTGATTCACACTCCATGTTCTGAGAAGTATTTACCATTCGGAAAGAGGAAAAACGGAGTCTTTGTCTAAAGAAATGCGTTGAGAAAGGGCAGATGTATAGAACCTTTCAACGAGATAGTGTCTCAAAATGGAATCTGTTCCAAACATATATGCCATGGTTCCTTACTTGGGTGCAAATATCTCAATTTCACCCTTTTAGATACTCTTTCAGACCCATTGCCGATACTGAGTAGTAGTCAAAATTTTATCCATTTTCATGATATGATGCATGGATCAGATATATCACGGCCAATTCCTCAGAAGATTCTTCCACAATGGACTCTGATAAGTGAGATTTCGAGTCAATGTTTACAGAATCTTCTTCTGTCCGACGAAATGATTCATCGAAATAATGAGTCACCCGTTCCATTGATACGGACACATCTGAGATCAACAAATGCTCGGGAGTTCCTCTATTCCATCTTTTTACTTCTTCTTGTTGCTGGATATCTCGTTCGTATACATCTTCTCTTTGTTTCCCGAGCCTCTAGTGAGTTACAGACAGAGTTAGAAAAGATCAAATCTTTGATGATTCCATCATACATGATGGAATCTCGAAAACTTCTGGATAGGTATCCTACATCTGAAATGAATCCTTTCTGGTTAAAGAATCTCTTTCTAGTTGTTCTGGAACAATTAGGAGATTCTCTGGAAGAAATACGGGGTTCTGCTTCTGGTGGCAACATGCTATTGGGTGGTGGTCCCGCTTATGGGGTCAAATCAATCCGTTCTAAGAAGAAATATTGGAAGATCAATCTCATCGATCTCATACCAAATCCCATCAATCGAATCATTTTTTCGAGAAATACGAGACATCTAAGTCGTACAAGTAAAGAGATCTATTCATTGATAAGAAAAAGAAAAAACGTGAACGGTGATTGGATTGATGAGAAAATAGAATTCTGGGTCGCGAACAGTGATTCGATTGATGATGAAGAAAGAGAATTCTTGGTTCAGTTCTCCACCTTAACGACAGAAAAAAGGATTGATCAAATCCTATTGAGTCTGACTCATAGTGATCATTTAACAAAGAATGACTCTGGTTATCAAATGATTGAACAACCGGGATCAATTTCCTTACGATACTTAGTTGACATTCATCAAAAGGATCTAATGAATTATGAGTTCAATAGATCCTGTTTAGCAGAAAGACGGATATTTCTTGCTCATTATCAGACAATCACTTATTCACAAACCTCGTGTGGGGCTGATAGTTTTCATTCCCCTTCCCCATCTCCTCATGGAAAACCCTTTTCGCTCCGCTTAGCCCTATCCCCTTCTAGAGGTCTTTTTAGTGATAGGTTCTATAGGAACTGGACGATCCTGTTTGGTCAAATACCTAGCGACAAACTCCTATGTTCCTTTCATTACGGTATTTCCGAACAAGTTCCTGGATGACAAGCCTAAAGGTTATCTTCTTGATGATATCGATATTGATGATAGTGACGATATTGATGATAGTGATGATGACCTTGATATTGATACGGAGACTATGATGTGCTAACTATGTATATGACGCCGAAAATAGACCGATTTGATATAACCCTTCAATTCGAATTAGCAAAAGCAATGTCTCCTTGCATAATATGGATTCCAAACATTCATGATCTGCATGTGAATGAGTCGAATTACTTATCCCTCGGTCTATTAGAGAACTATCTCTCCAGGGATTGTGAAAGATGTTCCACTGGAAAGATTCTTGTTATTGCTTCGACTCATATTCCCCAAAAAGTGGATCCCGCTCTAATAGCTCCGAATAAATTCAATACATGCATTAAGATACGAAGGCTTCTTCTTCCACAACAACGAAAGCACTTTTTCATTCTTTCATATACTAGGGGATTTCACTTGGAAATTTCACTTAGAAAAGAAGATGTTTCATACTAACGGATTCGGGTCCATAACCATGGGTTCCAATGCGCGAGATCTTGTAGCACTTATCAATGAGGCCCTATCAATTAGTATTACACAGAAGAAATCCATTATAGAAACTAATACAATTAGATCAGCTCTTCATAGAAAAACTTGGGATTTTCGATCCCAGATAAGATCGGTTCAGGATCATGGGATCCTTTTCTATCAGATAGGAAAGGCTGTTACACAAAATGTACTTCTAAGTAATTGCCCCATAGATCCTATATCTATCTATATGAAGAAGAAATCATGTAAGGTAGGGGATTCTTATTTGTACAAATGGTACTTCGAACTTGGAACGAGCATGAAGAAATTCACGATACTTCTTTATCTTTTGAGTTGTTCTGCCGGATCGGTCGCTCAAGATCTTTGGTCTTCATCCAGACACGATGAAAAAATTGGATCACTTCTTATGGATTCGTTGAGAATGATTCTGATCTAGTTCATGGCCTATTACTACTATTAGAAGTAGAAGGCGCTCTGGCGGGATCCTCACGGACAGAAAAATATTGCAGTCAGTTTGATAATAATCGAGTGACATTACTTCTTCGGTCCGAACCAAGGAATCAGTTAGATATGATGCAAAATGGATCTTGTTCTATCGTTGATCAGGGATTTCTATATGAAAAATACGAATCGGAGTTTGAAGAAGGGGAAGGGGCCCTCGATCCGCAACAGATAGAGGAGGATTTATTCAATCACATAGTTTGGGCTCCTAGAATATGGCGCCTTTGTGGCAATCTATTTGATTGTATCAAAAGGCCCACTGAATTGGGATTTCCCTATTGGACTGGGTCATTTCGGGGCAAATGGATCATTTATCATAAAGAGGATGAGCTTCAAGAGAATGATTCGAAGTTCTTGCAGAGTGGAACTATGCAGTACCAGACACGAGATAGATCTTCCAAAGAACAAGGCTTTTTCGACCAAGCCAATTCATTTGGGACCCTGCGGATCCATTCTTTTCCCTATTCAAAGATCAGCCCTCTGTCTCTGTGTTTTCACGTCGAGAATTCTTTGCAGATGAAGAGATGTCAAAGGGGCTTATTGCTTCCCAAACAAATCCTCCTACATCTATATATAAACGCTGGTTCATCAAGAATACGCAAGAAAAGCACTTCGAATTGTTGATTCATCGCCAGAGATGGTTTAGAACCAATAGTTCATTATCTAATGGATCTTTCCGTTCTAATACTCTATCCGAGAGTTATCAGTATTTATCAAATCTGTTCCTATCTAACGGAACGCTATTGGATCAAATGACAAAGACATTGTTGAGAAAGAGATGGATTTTCCCGGATGAAATGAAACATTTGATTCATGTAACAGGAGAAAGATTCCCCAT
>CM038224.1:16377466-16514966 GCA_021442155.1 Cymbidium sinense | reverse complement strand
ACAATATAAAAATATTATCAATTTAAAATTAATAGAGAACAACATACTATAATTTTTTTTAGTTCCATAATAAATTCTAAATCAAATCAATTCCACACATAAGAACTTAAATAATGCTTGTACCTAATGATAAGTGGTATGTATCTATAACTCGACCACCAATATTAAAAGTGGATTCCATTGAACAGTAGTAGTAGATATTAATGTATGTTACAAGTCATTGTAGATAATATAAGAAAATTCAATTTGTTAGCTTTCTATTCAAATTTTATAATCTCAATGGCATCACTCAATCTTAAGATAATGTTCAGATATTTCTCTTCCAATCTCAAAAGAATTGTCTCTTAAAGTGAATTAAGTACTGCATTCAATGTGACTAATAATCTCCTTATTAAAAGCTATTGTATTTTCAATAATTTTTTAGGCTAGAGTATTTACATAATTATTATATAATGCTTCTACTAACTCACAATAGTTGTGCATGTTTGGTAGCTTCATTAGGAGGATAAATTTTAGAAAATGCAAAACTAATCAACTACATTTTATTTTTTGAATCAAGAACTATAACAATAGAAATTAGCAAGTTATATTCTCCCTAATATTTATCAAATTTCTATTTCATGTTCAAAATCATCAATCGCATATATTCAACACTACTAATAAAAACTTCATCCAACACATCCTTGATTCTCCAAAGATCAGAGAGAAATAAATTTGAGATTGAATGCTCAATTCCTACAAATAAAATTTACCTACTTATAAAATAAAAACAAAAAGTATAATGATAGATACATAAAAGAAAATATTGTATGTTTAACTGAAATGATATTTATAACTTGATTATATAAACCCAAAAATTACCAAACATCTTCTACTTTATTTTAATTTTCATTTGAGCAATATGTGTAAGATAGATCTCTAGCTTAATAGCGAGGAGATTCTTCTCTAAACTCTAATGTGCATAAAACAAGGCATATGTTGTATTTCATCTATTACAACAATCAAGTGTTAAACTCTTGTTTGAAAGTTTGAGTTGCTTGAAATATCACTGAATAGATTTGGAGTTTGTTTGGGGCAACTGCAACTCTCTAAAAAAGCTGTGGTGGAGCTATTGTAGAAGAAGTTGCTATGAAAAAAGCAGCGGTGGTTATTATAATTTTTTTTATTTTTTAAAAAGTCAGACCAAAGCTTTCTAATAACCACCACACTCAGCCCATCAAGTTAGAAAATGCAACTTTCCATCTCAAATTCTCCAAAATGCGGCTAGAATGCGGTTTCCAAACGGCAGTGTGGTGCCTTTTAAGGTAGTGTGGTGTATTTTCGTATATCACTGCTACGCCGAATGCAACCTTAATCTTGTACTTGAAGCTGAAATAAATTTCATAATTTCTCTTATATTATAAATAATATGAAGTATCAAAGAAAGTTCATCTTGCACTATAAAATTTAATGTGTATAGAACACCTCACATGAAATAATTTCTTATTCAATGTAAGCTTTTTTAAAAGTTAATTATATCATGTAGAAAATACACTATTTTATCATTATATAAAGCATTATCCACTATCACACTACAAATTTTGCTTTCAATTCCCCACTCATTCAAACACTTATAAATATAATCATGAATATCATATGCTCTATGTGATGGATAATATCAACAAAATTTAAAATCTTTTTTTCTTTTTTTTTGTAAATTTCACTCCTTATAACAAAATATCTAGTGATAATCAGAAATTGAATTTTTATCCAAACTTTCATAAATCAGTTATTATGCTTATCATTTTAACTAAATTCAACAAACCTTTCAACTTTTTTTTCTCAATCTCATAACTAATAATACAATCTTGCTTTGTTATTATAGATGGAATTTTCTCATAATATGAACTAGCAACCTTCATCAATATATTAATATTTCATACTATGTAAAAGTAAAAGGCAACTCGTGCACCATGATTATATAAGATATAATATTTCTAATTTTAGCATGATCATACTTTCAAGTTTGCACATTGCACACCGCTCTCACTATCATATGTAAGTGTTGGTTATTTCTCATAGTGATAAACAATTATCTTTTTTCTAACATTTTCAGACCAATTCGTGGATATCTTTTATATTGTATTATTACAACATCCTTATTTTTATTCATGTATAACTTATAATATTTTCATTGCACTTTTTCAACACTACTGTTTAATTTTACCATTGTGAAGTCTTTTCAAATATTTAAAATTCTCTCTCTTCCACTTTTCAAATAGATTCTCTTGAATGTCATCAATAACAATTTTGGCAACTCCTTCAACGACAATTACAACAATACTAACACCAAACGTGTGTTCAAGAACTAAATTAAAATATGATCATATACATCCTCTTTTGTCTTTGTTGCATAATAAAAACTATGATAAAACTAATTATTATGTCCTTATTACAATAAATTTAAGAGATCTTAAAAAAAGGAGCTTTAGACTAATTCAATTCAACTAAGAGATCCGTATATGAGGCAAAGTAGTATATGTGTAATCAAAACAGAAGTTAAAATAATAAAATACAAAAAAAACTATATGAAAGATAAAAAAATGCTATGAGCTTAAATAAAAAGATTTCAAGTGCCATTATAGAATGAGAGATGTCAAGCCTAATCATCCAAGAAAAATTGAGAGAAGAGGTAGAAAAAATGCTAAAAATAAACTTCTAATTAATTACGATCTACAACAATAGCAAAAATAAATATACATCAAATTAAACAACTAGAGCAGGCCAAACAATTCATAAATAAGAAGAGACATGGTTCAAAAAAAGTATCAATGACTAAGACAAAGCTCAACATCAATAAAGTCGCACTGAATGAAGTAGAAAGGAATCATCAGTATTGCCTAAAAAAAGTTAGTCGAAAGTAGAAGCAAAACCTCGACCAATTTTCAAGATCATATCCTAGTATAGATCATTTACAATGCAGAGTGAATCAAATTTTGTTTTGAAAAAAGGCTACCAAAAATATATATATATATATATATATATATATATTAGGTTATCAATGGCCTTCCAATGAAAGATAGACAAATATTTCAAGCAGGGTTAGAAAGAAATCGACCAAGACTATATATGTTACCTTAATAATTGATGAAATGCAAAGTCTGCAACATATTACATGCATCCATGACGAAATGTAAGTATAATTATCAAATTGTTGAAATTATTCAATCATTATTAAGCATTTAAGATACAAACAAAAGCTCTATGGGTGAGCATAATTTGTTTGCATTATTACATTATAAAAGGAATATCATATTCTAGTATTATCTATTTAGCTATTAAACACCTAAACTCGGAGAAAAGGATGAGTTACTAGAAAAAGATTTGAATCATATCACAATAGCAATGGTAATGTACTAATAGTGTATCTTAAGTGATAAGGTGAAAAGTAAAATGGTGTCAATAGGCTAAGAGTATATTTAATCTTATTTACTATTAATTATTTCCATAATGCTACAAATAAAAAAAACAAAAACTTTCTAATGAGCCTATTCAATGATCACAACTTGAGAGGGAGGGAGTAGTGGAAGTCGAAGAGGAAGAGAAGAGAAGGCATAGAGAAAGAGGAGGGAAGCCGAAGAAGAAGAGGATGAAACGCCTGAATACAGCCACAGTTTGCCTTTGGTTTGCCTGATGAATCGACTGAGAAGAAGGGAGCGGATGACGAAAGTCGATGAGGAAGTGGAGGAAATGACCAGCAGAAGTCGAAGAGGAAGAGGAAAGGATTTGAGAGACAGTTAATTTAAGGAGTGAATAAGTAATCTTATTATTATTATTATTGGACAAAGCCACAAAGATTGTTATTAAGCGAGGTGAGTGAAGGCCAAAGGATGTAATGAGATAAAAGATTATATAAATATATAACTAAATATATAGTATTTTTTATAAATTATTCTATCAAATTATAAGATATTTTTATTAAATATATAGTTAAATAATTAACAGATTATATTTAATCATATTTTTATATAACATATGAATTATCATCAATCTTAATATCAAGTATTTAATAAGTTAATTGTCAAACAACAAATGAGTTTGACCATGTTTATGTTCGATTCAATAATTTAACCCTTGAATTTTCAAAAGCCATTCATGTATGTTTATTTATTAATATAAACAAACATGAACGAGCATTAATCGAGCCAAGTTCGAGTCATTCAATGAGTGCATTGATTCGTTGACAATCCTACTTATAATTAAAAGGTGTAAAGCATTTTATCTTCAATTTGTTTATAAAATATCATGAAATATTTTATTTAAGAGACATGTGCCTTAAAGTTAAACTCATTCTTCCTTGTTTTTGCATCTCAATCTCTTGATACAATTTTTTTTCATATATTATATATTGATACAATTTTAAGAAGAGTCAATCTTATTTCAAACAAGTCATTTATAAGCAAATACATATTAATTTAAATGCCTAAGCTTATGATTTTTAGTTCAATTATCAACTCCATTCAATGCTTTGTTAGTGAAATTTGTTTGTCAAATTGTTTTGTTTCATTTTTACTCCCTTGGAATCATAATATTTACAGGAAATCTAGCAAGATCTAGCTTTAAATAAGAAATCTAAGAAAAAAAAAGATGGAAAACATACTTGATTTCTTAGGGAAGCTGAAACTAGGCAGTCAGCCAAAAGTTTTGCAAGAGGTAGGGTGTCGCAACCCAACCTAATATAAATCATCATATCAAAGCGGGTCACATCATATCGAGATCATAATAGTTAACTAAATATCCAAGATCTATTTGAAATGAATTTTATTTTTCTTCAAGTTCAGAAACATAGAGATATTATTATCATCAAAATATTATTAAATAAAAACAAACAATATTAGATCATATCACAACTATACAATCAAAATAATATGCACAACAATCAAGGTACAATTCTTCAACCAACAAAACATATATATTATCATGACTGTAAAAAGAATATATCTAAAGTGGCAACATAACTGAAGTTAGGCTCTCAATAGTAACCAATAACATCTACACAACCTGAGCCTTGCCCTTTTTTAAAATAATACATGTGAATACAATAAGGGTGAGCAACTATAGCTCAGTAGGCTACTCAAAATATACTATCATTTCCAATACCAAAAAGAGAAAAAAATAGAAATTTATCAAAAACATAATTTTATAAATAATAAAATGTATCTTAAATGAATTAAATTAAGATTTCAACATGTCACATGTTATGTCGATCAAATACAATGTTTGTATAAAAACTAATATCGATCATAAATATACATCAAGCAATAGTGTAAGCAGCACAATTTTAGAAATAAAATAAGATAATATGAAATAATAATTTATTTCTTTATTTAAAATATTTTATAGTTTTATCTTCGCCCCTTATACCTCCACTTTCACTTGTTAATATTTTTTATTTTCCCTTTATATCTTCACTTCCACTTATACGTCTACTTGTTCACATCTTTTCATGCGTATAAAACACACAAAAAGATCTCCTCTTAAAAGCACATAAAATATAACTATTCACCTCTACTTGCTCACTATTTTCTCCTTTTTGCACATATACTTGGATACTTAAACATTAAATATGGACATTTTAACATATATAAACATCATCAAATATGTTGCAGAATCTGTAAATATCAGTGAGTGCAACTAACAGTAGAAATTACAGGTAAATTTGTGTGCATACATCAACATTCATAATTTACAAAACTATGTACATGCAATGTCCACAATAATATTTTGAAACTTTTCTTCTTCTATAGCAAATTTCATCAGGCTCAATATACTCAATAAAATACACAAAATGATATACAACAGAAAGCACAAAGTAAATTTTTTTATGTCAATATGTTCAGCGCAATTCATTCTATAACATATCAAAAGTTACACTGTCAAAGTTTATAAATATCTCTGGATCTGAATTTGAATAATATTCAATCAAATAAATATCAAAATACACACACAAGTAATGAAATTAAAATCTGAAGCTCTAAGACCTCCGAAATGCACTTTCTCTCTTTCTCTCTCTCTCTCTCTCTCTCTCTCTCTCTCTCTCTCTCTCTCTCTCTAAAAATGGCTCACGGGATTGAAGATGGAAAAATGGGAAGTGGGACAAGATATTTATAAAGAAATTATATTCATTACATAAAAATGGGATTTACCTACATACCACACAACTCTTATATATTTACATATCTAACATCTAAATTTTAATTTTTACATACATTACACTCTAATCTTCAAAATCACATCAAAAATATCATCATCATTCATTTTTTAAAAGTGAAATGTATCTTTTTAAATATAAGAAAGTGTTAGATAAATAAATATCTAACTTTGTGTGTTAGGTATTTAAATGCATAAGAATTGTGTGGTATGTATGTAAATATTCTTATATAAAATATAATTATAATTAATAAATTATTATTATTATTATTATTATATATATATATATATTTATATATATAATATTTTATACTATTATTTTATATATATTGAATTACAAAATTCTAAAAATTAAGAAAAAGATAGGCAATAAATAAAAAATCATGTCTAGAACACATTGGTGAAAATAGATTGCAAAAACAAATAATAGATGATTCTAGAAAATCAACTATTAGAAAGATGTATAAATTTCTTAAGAAAGATAATTCTAATAAAAAAATTTATTTTTGTACTTATGATGCTCATAAAAATAGGTAAAAGTATGGTTAAAATAAAGTCGAGAATGCTATATAATATAATGAAGAGGGTTTGTAAATCGAGTATTAAATAAATCCAGAAAAATTATTTAAATAAAATAAGGCAAATTTTAACGTGTTAAAATTATGCCTTGTGAAGATAGAATAAAACTTGAGACATGCATAGATGACGGTGATAATAACAAATAAGGTAAATTTTAAAGGTCAGCTAGTAAAAACAAAAATACTAATGCTACCCAATTGCTAACAAAATCTTCTACTTCTATTCATGTTAATTATGAAACTCAAGGAATTAAATTGAAGACTATGTAAGGATGAGTACTAATCCTTGAGTTTAACATGTTAGAAGCCTGGATTGGTTGTTAAGGGCAATTATGACCAAGATATATATACATATATACATTTACGCATACATACATACATGCATACATATGTATGTATATACATACATACATATATATGTATCTACACACACATATAAAATGATATATATATATATATATATATATATATATATATATATATATATATATATATATATATATATATATATATATATATATATATATATATATATATATATCATTTTATTTCATCTCTTGTATAAAAATTATCAAAGCATTACTATACTATAAATGTAATTACAAATAGTGAAGTTCAATGGTAAAGAAAAAATAATGAATATGTTATGGCTAGATGGGTAAGTTTTGCAAATCTAAATAAATTTATATATCAAATGCATAATGACAAATCAAACATATCCATAATATACATTCATAAGTGGAAGTGATTGTTGCTCATTTAATTGCTGATAAAGTTAAGAGAATTAGCTTAAGAGAGTTAGCTTAAGAAAAATTAGTCATTGCTGTTTGATAAAAAGTTTAATCTATTTACTTGAGAAGATCCTTAGCAAATAGACTATTTCTAATTAAATAATTGTATATTAATCAAATAGAAGAAGTAAAGAATCTAAGGAAGCATATGGTTGAATTCAATAAAATCATTCTTGATTTAACAATGTGGATGTAATGATTGATGAAGAAGACCAAGTAGTAATACTTCTTATTTTATTTCTTAAAGCACGTGAGCACATAGTTGATACTATGTATGACAAGCAAATCTTGAAAATGATTGAAATTAAATCTATAATAATGTCAAAAGGGATCTAAAAAGAAATCAAAATTCAATATTTAAAATAATGAGAATAATTAATAAGAGATAAAAAAAGAAGTAGCAAGATTTTTCATAATAAATCCAGATCAAAGTCAAAAATCAATAAAAATAAAAACGTTGACATAATTTTAGATTCAGATAAATATGAATCATCTAATGTATTAGTTCTACCAACCAAAACTTACAACAATGAACAGACTCTTAATTTGAATTGTTTCTTTCATATGAGCCCAAATGAAGAATGTTTTCATAACCATAAGAAAGGTGGCATATGCATTGTTTTACTAGAAAACAATAAAGCTTACACAAATATGATAATAAGGTAAATCATAATCACAATGTTTGATGGATATAATAGAATTATGTAAGGCATAAGAAACATTCTTGAGAAGAGCTATAATCTCATATACATTGGAATGTTTGATCCAGGTAGATATGCTATGATGATAGACAAAGGTATTATCATGATCACCAAAGGCAATAATTGTTTTGAAAGATTAGATGGTTAATATCTTGTATTCTTTTAATGTAAAGATAATTATGTGTTCAACATCACATGCAATTTCTAAGAGATGATACATCACTATTCTTTAGAATAAGAGACTGAGTCATTAGTCAATGAAGGCTCATTGAATTGAGCAACTAAAATTTTCTTTGTGGTGATAGAATAAGCAGACCCACCTTTTGTAAAAACTACATTCTTGTTAAAAGGTAAAGGATTAAATTCCAAACTTTAATTTATAAGCATTTTAGATTATACTTATAGTGATTTGTGGGGGTCATAAGAGTTCAATCCAGAGGTGATGCAAGTATTTAATGTCCATCATAGATGATTGTTCTAGAAAATTATGTGTGTGTGTGTCTGTGCGTATTGTCTCAGACAAAGGATCCATCTCTTAACATCTTTAAAGATTAAAAAACTTCGATAAAAACTTGTGCTAGGAAAATAAATGCAAACAAATAATGGCTTGGACTATTCAAATTTATTTGTTAAGCATTGTGTGGAAGAAGGAATCTCAAGATACACAACATTACATGACTCCATTTCCAAACTGCCTTGCTAAACAATGAATTTGAATAGTACTTTAAATTGTTAGGAGCATGTTAATAAGTGTAGATTTGATAAGAAAATTTTGGGCAAAAAATTGAAGACTTTTATTATGGTGAATATATATCCTTCAATAGCTTTAAACTTTAACATCTATGTAATATTGGACAGATCATGCTCCTAATTTTGCAAACTAATAATCTTTTAGATGTATTATATATAGTCACATTAGTAAGATGAATTGCATCAAAAAGTACTAAAATGCATTTTCTTAATAGCTTTGATGGTATCAAATGTTATAAATCATGTCACATTAAATAAAATAAAAAATAAAAAATATTTTGAAAAAATGTGGTGTAATGAAAATGAGTTAGCAATAGTTTAATTAAAGCATACTATCATCACTCAGGATAAAAACCAGAATAAGAAACCTCAATTTCAGGTGGAGTCGATTGTTAAGAAGAGTGTTAATCAAGAAGCTACTATTAAAGACTATATTGATAGAGAAATGGTTTTTAGGCCATCAATAAGAAGTGATAACCAAAAAAATAATTGTTTGCATAGGATAGAATAAGATGGAAACTGAAATAAACCCAAAGGTTTGGTTTGGTTGACATTCTAAGAATGGAAACATAAAAGCAAGTTCAAATGTTGGGTATCTATTGGGAGCTCTACAACAAGGATTTTCATAACACATATTTTATGTATGGCATTAATTTTGGACTCAAAAATTTGGGTATTCAAAAATAGGGAGATAATTGTTACAGCTTTTAAAAATTTACCTACAAGTGTAAATCTTGATGTAAGTATATGAATAAAAAACTTTCATTTTGACTCAAGGATCATTTGAACTCTTAATTCAACCAAAACACTAAAGCAAGTGTATTGATGAAAGGAATCTAAAAGCTCAAGATCACTAATTCTGATGTCATTAATTCAATTAAATACAAAAAATAGTCTATAATTAAGAGAATTAATATGGTTTATCTGATCAGGTATTTGAAGATTTTGACTAAGATTACTAAACTGACACTTCAAAAATTTTAATTAGACCTCCATTTGTCTTATATAATTAGGATATTTACATGCATATTACTTAAATCATTATGATCACAACAAAATAGTACTACAATTACCTTTTTAAAAGTGAGATTTCTTTCTATACATTAGTAAAGTGTTAGAAATGTAAATATAAAGCATTGGGTGTTAGATGTGTAAATGTAAAGAATTGTGCTATATATATGTAAACCTTTCAAAATTACTTTCAAAATTATAGTACCATTTCTATCATTTTATAGCAATATATATAATAATAATAATATTTATAAAAATTGAATCAATCAAGCAAGCAAGGCAATGGCTAAAAACCTTAATCTCACCAAAACAATGAAGAAAAGTCACATCCATGAGAAGCTTCTTAAAACAACTATCATAAATTCATAAATCAACATATGGTGAAATACAAACTTCATAAATTTGTTTTTTGAAAATGTCAAAGATGCTATTATGTATATAAATATTAAACTCATATTATCTCAATCTCTTTTCATTTTCATAGTTGTTCTCATTCATTAATAATGACCATGCAGATATATAGGGGCGGATCCAGTAAATTTTTTTAGAGGGGGCACGATAAGATAAAAAAAATAATACTCATATATAAAATAAAAATTAAAGCATCTCATATAATAAAATAAAGAAATTAAATATCACAATAACATAAAATTTCATCAAATCATTTTGAATTAAATATGGATAATTTATTTTCAATCTGTGTTTGAAAAAATTCATGATTACGAAACTGACATGGCCCTTTTTGAAGATAAGCTCTTCAAACTTTATCACGATCATCAAGATGATATTTAGAATTTTTTTCTTAACTGCAAGAAAATCTTTTAAATTGAATTATGTGAGCTTGTTTAAACTTTGTATTATTATTTTCACTAATAATATTATGTTAAGAGTTGAACTCATCTTGTTTAATTTTCTTTTAAATATCTCTCCATATCTAATTAAAAAAATCAATTAAATTAATAATATAAACGCTCAATCAATTGCATATACACATGAATATGAATAAAATTTAGAAGATATACTTTCAATCATATCTTAAAGATAAAAATAAAGGCTTATCTTCAGCATTTTCTAAAAATACAAATCAATAATTTTTCAAAATAAAGTCACACTTTTGACTTTTATTAAATAAATAGCAAATCAATAATTTTTTAGAGAAAGGCACACCTTCTCTTTTTTTTTTTTACAAAAAAAAAAATCACATTTTTTATTTGAATGTATAAAATTTTCCACTGAGAAGTATTTATGAATACTCTGGTCCTCGTGATTAAATACTCATCAAAGATTTAATAATATTTAAGGCAAAATAAATCTCAATAACACAATAGAGAAATAAAGGTTATGAAAGATATAACTCAGAATGAGAAAATCTAAGAAATTGTTTGGTTTGCGGTTAGAACGTTTGTTTGTTTTCCTTTTAAAACGGGTTTATAAATTTTAAAAATGTTTAATTTTCTCTTTTACAAAACGTCGTTTATATAAAAGTTGTTTATATATGGCTTTTTAAGCGTTTAAAACTACTTAAATATTTTTTTAAAGTAAACTTACCCAAAGCCAAAACGTTTGATTGAATGTTTGCTTTCTAAAATTTTGTTTTAAGGCAATTTTTTAACGGCCCATTTAGCTGAGCTTTTAATTTTAAAAAAATTTGTTTTAAAGTAGTTTTTAAGAAAACTATTTTAAAATGGTATTCATTTTACAAAGAGAGGAAACTAATATTTAGTAAAAGTGCAAAAAATTCAAACAAATTCTAAAATTCAATAACGCCGTTTTAAAGAAAATTCAATAACACCGTTTTAAAGAACGCAATGTATTGAAAACAGGGAATTAAACCAGGCTTAAAAGTTACGCCAAAAAGCAGCATAGAGATCACGGTTCAGGCTTCATTTGGAAGCGCTTTTACATTCAGATAAATTCATTTAAAAATTGTTTTTGTTAAAAGCAATGTTAAAAAGTTATATAAAAATTACGGTTCAATTTGAGAGAAATAGAATTTTGTGAAAAGCATTTTTTAAAAAATGAGTTAATGATTTATTAATTTTTTTGCACATTAAAACTGTTTTTTAAAACATTTTCTTTTGAGTGTGAATTTTAATTTTGATACCCGTTTGAATAGTGTCTTTTGAAAGCAGTTTTAGCTCATCTCAAAGTTTAGCCTTTTCAAAAGTAAGACAAATACTTTTCAAACCAAACTTTTCCAAAAGCTCTCAGCCTAAGTTGCAAAAAAATGGAAGGTGGGTCCCATTTGGAACGCCTCTCGTGGCTTGCGATCGTGATAGCATTTTTTTAGGGCTGCGGTGCCACTTCGCTCGATCGGTTTGAAAACCGTTTTCTAGGGACTGCGTTCCTCTTTTTATCCCACGGATTACCTTCTTCTCGTTGCCTTCTCTTATGCCCTATTTCAAAAACAGCTGGTTGGTAAAACTTTTAGTGCTTTGCTTTTGAGCGTGATTTTTTAATTTTGATACTTGAATAATGTATTTTTGGATTTTAATCTTTATTTCTCAAATTAGCTTTCAAAAAAGACAAATAGTTTTAGAAATACTTTTAAAGTAGATTTTAGTGGCTTAGCCCTAAGGCTTCATTTGACTAGACTTCTTTTAGCTGCTTTTGATTCCTAGTTACAAAAGTATTTCTAACTATTGTCTTTCTGAAAAAACTGAGCTGATAAAATGCTTCACACTTCAAACGAGTATCAAATCCATCAAAACAAAGCGTACTAAAACCCTCAACAAACTAAGCTTCGTTTGGGAGGGCTTTTCAGATTCCTGAAAAGCTACTTTAAAAGTGTTTCCTGAAAAACTATTTGTCTTTTGCTTTTTGAAAAGGGGCTAAAACGGAGCTTTCAATGAGATGGAGCTAAAACTCAGTTTCAAAAAGCACACTATTCAAACGAGTATCAAAATCAGAAATTCACATTTTCAAACACAAAACCCACTAAAAAAGCCCTCCCAAACGAAGCCTAAGTCTCTCTTTTCCTCACCTTCCTGTGCCTCCTCTCTTCTTTTTTGCTTTCCTCCAACGCGAAACTCTAACCCCAATCATGACCCAGTGGTTCTTCTCCTGCTATTGCGACAATGGGTATGATCAGAGATAGCCATCATAATTGGGACTAAGAAGATCATGGAGAATGGGGAAAATCAAGTAGGAGCAAGTGTTCAACAATGTGGCTGCATCGCCGCTGGAAAATGCTGCTCGGAGGTGTCCAACAAGCCAGTCGGTCGGTAGAATCATGAGTTCATTTGGGTATATTCATGAGTATTTTTGTGGGATTCCATTGGTGTCGGCTTTGCCCGTTCTAAACATATTTCAAATTCATTTCACTATTTTCATCTAATTCATTTCACTGTTTTTTAAACTTTTGTCCTGCCTTTTGAGGTTTTGATTCTTGGCATGCATACGTTTCGAAGAGTAAGTGGTTCCTTTCCGCTGGATTGATCGTGTACATGGTTGCTGATCAATAAGTGTATTTGCCATGTTTCCAGTGACCCAGTTTCAAATGCTTTCGATCTCCAATTTCAGTAAAAATTTACTTTTGTTCGGTGTGTGAGGTTTTGCCTATTTAAGGTAGTGTTATTTATTAAATAGTGTTATTTATTAAGTGATGTATAATATATTAATGTAATTTAGTTGACTTATGACTATATATGAATATTAGTTCATATTTTTCATTATTCTGTTTAAAATTATTCAGCTCATATGCTCATAGGGACATTTTAGTAATTTTGTTACAAATAGTTGTAGCACAATAGATTCTGAACTGAATTTTCCAAATAGAATCACTTCAACAACGGAAGCTTCGCCTTCCTTATGCGGCGACTTTATAGTTCTTAAAAAAAGCAAGCGTCCCAAATAGATTCAAGCTTAAGCAAAAATGGAGTTACGATAAAAACAATTATAAAAATTCTATAATCAAATAATTCTTTAAAATGTGTAATAACGTTTTCAAAAACTTGAAGTAGTTAAAAATCTCTTCCAAACAAAGTGTTAAGCTTAACTTAAATTGAGCCAAATAGTGTTTTCAGACAAGTTAAAAATCTATCCGCTCTTGAGTATTTTCGGACAAGTTAAATCCAGATTTAACTTAAGTCGAGGCTTTGTATAATATGCCAAAGTCTCTTTCACATCGCATGGTTAAGCTTAATAGGTGGATTTACAAGATTTAGACAAGCAGAAGCACACGAAGGAGGACAGTAGGCTGGGAGGAACCTGGGAGGAAAGACGAGGGTTACCTTCGTAACATCTCCCTTCCCTTTTTCGAGTAGCAAATGTCCAACAAAGTAGAAGGGTGGAAAGATGGGGGATTATCTTCACGACATCCCCCATTTCTTTTTTTTTTTGGTGAAGGGGCAGAAAGGCGAGTTATCTTCCCTCCCTCTCTCTTTTTTTATCAATGGTGCTTATTTAGTATGGTGAGCTAGTAGCACGTGCCCCCAAGTCCCCTGCTCTCTATCCATCCTTGCATATATAATACATCCAAGGCATGAATTGGTAAGGTATGAGGGCCATCATCCAGTAATCAAAATCCATCGCATAGTCTTTGCGCATTTATGACAACATAGAAGGAATAATGTCTCTAGTCCATACACAAGAGAAAACTTCAGCACACAATCCTTCGCACTGGCATACGATGCCAATTCACCTGTCCCAGCTACCTACTTCAATAGCCAGTGAGAGGCTGGCTCTGGTGGTAATAGATTCTTCTCATAATGAAAATGAACTATACATGTATATATATAAGTACTTATGACCATAATATGCAGATCAATCCACTAATCAACATAATCATATAGTTATTTATAGTGTTATAAATTTATGTCAGTTACTTTTAAGATTAACTTTTGAAGCATTCTATCATATCAACTTTATTATCTAATTATATATGTATTTCGACACTATTGAAATCAATATTATATATACATTATCAAATATATTTACATGTATACTTTGGTGTATTTTATCCAGTTATATATGATCCATGACTAACTAATTTAATATGGGTTGATTCAATTTTTTTTAAGTTGAACATCTATTTCAATTTTTTCCTTCTCATTTAGGCCTAGAATTGTAGCATAACATTTATTTATTTATTTCAGTTTTGTTCATGAACTTATTCAAAGAACCAATAAAGTTTTTAAAAAACAATTCAAATAGCCAAATGCTATGATATAATTTTAGGGTTATAAGTAAAAGAAACATTTTTAAAAATAAAGTTTTGCTTATATTATGTATGTTGGGATCATAAAAATTCCTATATGATCAAGCACAATTCCAATATGATGCGCAAATCCTGAAACAATTCAAAAAACTAAACTGATATTTAAATTTATTCAAAAATTAAATAGGAAGACAAAAGAGCACAACACAATAAAAAAAAACCTTGCCAAAAACCCAACTCATTAAGACAAGGTTGTTGACACAATGATTGTTAGATTTGGAGCCCAATAGAGTCTTATAGTCTAACCTTACTGAACTAACTTAAATCTTCCCAATTCAACCAAGTCTCCATCTTCACAAAACATTTATAACTGTAAGTGAATATGATGGAGATGGAAATACTCAAAAGTCACCCAAAGGAGTTGTGAGAACTCAATTGATGTTATTAATGCTTTCTTATTGCATAAGCATGTACTTATTATTGTGTACTTTGCTTATGAAATTTCTAACTTCTCGAAGTCATGATATTCTCCATAATCTCTATTTCAAGGCAATTGTAATAACTAATTGCACTCAAAAGATTAATATTTCATATAAAAGTAGTGAGACATCATCATAATTTTATGGCAACCACAAGTTCAAGCAATAAACAATCTAAGAATTATTCTTGTGAATCAAACCATCACAATTTTGGTACATGACCTCAGTGTGACTTGCAACGTCAAGATTTTAGAAGTGGTACATTTGAATTTCCCATCTAAGACATAGTTTGCAATGGTCATCAACAAACCACCACTATCGGCCACTCAAGTTAATCTTATCTTAGCAATCTAGTTAGGTATACTATAGGAAGTACCGTCCAACCAAATTTTGATGCACAAATTGAAGCATTCATCATTACTGGCTATGATAAATATTTCATATTATTCTAAATAAGGGGCATTATGCATTTAAAAAAAATCAAAAAATAGGCCTCAATTCAACATAATTGGGGCATTTAAAGATGTACAAATTTTCAACCATAGAATAACCCATATCCTTGGGAAATCCTACAAGTAGCTGTCATGGAGGCATACAATTTTACAAGCCTAGAGGTGCCAAGATTCTTGCAAAGATCATACATGAACTCTTCTTTCTCTAGATCTATGTCACAACCTTATTTTTAATGTAGCCATTATTATTTATAGACCCATATCATAAACTTGTTTGCAACAAATCTGTATTACACCTAAATTTGGGCACATGCTTGGGGACTTAATTCAATCATATCGTGTTTTTGGATTAGCCTTAGGAAGAAAAATTCTTACTTGACCCACCCTAACCTAACGTGAGATTTTTAAGTGTATTTTGAACAGGTTTAAGCTATTTGACTTGATCAAAACTCAGATACCAGATTGAAGAGCCTAATGAGAATATTGGGTTAGGTTAAGCTTGAGCAAAGACTTTCAAGCTCTCATCCTTATTTAATTTATCCCAAATGACTTAGTGCTTAGGCCTAATTGCATTGCATCCACACTTCAGTCGCAAACCTACTTGCAATGTAGTTGTTATTGCATCTAGATCTACATCACAACCTTGTCTATGATGTTGAGAGCTACATGTAACTTCACTTATGTCAACTATCTCCTTCAAGATCTATACAACAACCTCATATGCATGACAACAATATCTTTTAATATTTATATTGCAACTATCTCCCTCAAGACTTAAGCCACAATCATGCTTATATTGTAGCTATCAATTTTAAGACCTATGTGGCAATTGTGTTAACCTATAGTCATTGTTGCCTATGTTGTAATCTCACATACACAACTAACTTCTTTTAAACATGCCAACTTGTGTTGCGACTATCACCTTAAGATTTACATCACAATGTCATTTAAATCATAGTTATCATTGCAATAAGATTATGCCATAAATTCATTTACATTTGGACAATAATTTCAGTAGTGTTGCACACTAAAAATTGAAAAACTTTGTGCCTTGTGATGTGCTATATGATTATGTTAAAACTAATTTTGTAGGAATATTATAATAGTTTAAACCATTTTCCACATTTTTTTTTGCCCTGGCATCACAATACCATATGCCTTCCTTGTTTTCTCTCATACCTAAAGTACTACTTAGGCACTCTTGAAGGCAATAAGATTGCTAATGATTGAGGTGCTAGCTTCCACCCTGAAAAAAAGAAATGAATATAGCACTTATAAAATAATTTTATGTTTCATTACATTCCAAGATTTACCTACCAGTAGTTTGTTTAACTTATTTCCACATGTGTCTTTTGTTTCCCATGCACTTGATGCTCTTTTTATGTTACCTCATGTCAAATTATCAACATGAAAATTTAATTTATCTTTAATTTTTGAAATATTATCACATATCTCTTCAATTAGCAAAGCGCTTACCAAGCCTCATGCCTTAAGACACTCACACCTTATAATTGATGTAGAACATCATGAGGATCCAAAAATTAAAGCTCAAGGTCCATTTACAAGATCTCAAGCTAAAGCCTAAGAAAATTCAAGAAAGAAGAAGGCTTAGCCCATTAGCCTGCTAAGGCCCATTTTATGATTTAAGTAATTTTTAATTTTCTTCTAGAAACTCCATGTTTGAAATTTTGCATTTAAAAATTCAAAGCATGACATGTGAGATGGTTGAATCCACATAAAATAATAGCATGTGAAATGGGTGGATGGCATAAAATAATGAGGCAATTTAATACTTCATATTAATTTGGCTACCCACCTTTTCCTCCATGTTTTGAATTCTTTTCTTTTGAAAGATGCTTGTAATGGCTATAAATAGCCCCTCTTACTAGAATGAATGAGATCTTTTGGCAATTACAAAATTTTGAGTTATTCTTGTGGTTTAAGAGCTTGGTGGCCAAACCTTGGCAATCCTTGGTGGGAGCGCTAGTTATCCAACATATCCTCTTCCTTCACCTCCAATTCCCACATTCTCTCAATCTCATCAAAAGAAAGAACGCCCACCTCCATCAAATTTTGTATCACAACGAAGCTTGGAAGGAGCAAATTTGGTCAAAAGTTTGCTTCAACAAAGGGAGCATCTCAAGTGCTAGACTTGTCTTCAAACTTGTGAGTTCTTCTTGGACTTGTGAGGTTAATTAATTTTCTTTTATATGATAGTTTAAATACATATTAATAGCTTAGAAAGTTATATATTGCTTGCAAGTTTATGGTGATAGCATAAAATTTTAATTAGTAAGCTCCATTATATATTAGCCATTTTTCAATTATGTGAACTTGTGCACCCCCTCACCCTCCCCCCGCTCCCTCCAAAAAAAAAAAAAAAAAAAAATTAAGAGAGCACCTTAGTGAGGTAGTTCTTCACCTAAAACAACCTAGCCATTAGTGCAAATCAAAATCTAATTTCTTGCTTTATTATCTTTGTTATTGTTTATGGTTAATTTTAGAACTTTTTTAATTAACTTATGATAACTTATTTTCTTAAGAAAAAAAAGAGGCTTGATAAATTTGAGCATTTTTTTATTACATTAAAAAAAAATTAAAAAAAATATGCATGTATGATATTATAAGTGTGTTAAACCTAGTGATTTTGGAAGCTAAATAGAACTTTGTCAAAAAGGCCTAAACTATCTAAGGAGAGCTTGAGATTTAAGTGGTATTGTACCCCCCTCCCTCCTCACAAGTTCTCTTAGCCTAATATTTCACTTTGATTGCAAAATTACATAATACTTGTTTATTTTTTTTTATTTTTTCATTTTTTTCATTGATCCCTTTTCATATATCTTTTTTTTCCTTTTAAAAAAAAATCTCATGGCACCAAAATCTATCTCTCCAGATCAAGTTGAAAATTTGACTAGATTAGTTGATGCCTTAGATCTTAGGATCCATGATAATGAATTAAAAACTCAACAAATATTAGAAGAAAGTAAGAATCAAATGTAAGAACTTAAACAACAAATGCAAACTCCTATAGCACATCTACAAAATAATAGAGTACCAACTCCTCCTCCAATACACACTCAGCTGCTGCAAAAGGAATAGATGAAGAAGATTCATATCCAAACCATAGAAAATCAACCACTTAGAAGAGCATCAATTGCTAGAAATGGTGGAAGGGGAGAAAATTATTTTAAGACTATAGAAGACTCTAATGATCCATCTCAAGAGTTAAAGAAGCCCAACTTATGATGGTATACATGACCCAAATAAATTTCTCGATTAGTTAATTCAAATGGATGACTTCTTGAATTGGTATAAAATGGATGATTACCAAAGGGTTACTTTTGCTAAAATGAAATTGATAGGGCATGCTAAAATTTATTGGACAAATAAAGAACAAAGATTAGGATGGACAAACCTCACTTGGATAGAAATGAAAGATATGTTAAAAGCAAAGTACTCTCCTAGGCATCATGATAAGAAGCTGCATAGTCAATTATTAACTTTGAGATAAGGTAATTATCTTATAACTGAATACTTCTAGTTTCTAAAACTGATTGTGCTAATAATGATTGGAAATTAGCCAATAAATTTGTTATTGGACTTAGGACTGACATTAGAAATGAAGTTAAATTATTTGACCCACAATCTTTAGAGGAAGGGTTTCATTATGCATTATTGGTTGAACAACAAAAAAAATCTGCCTCCCTCCCTAAAACTAAAAGTCAAGTACCTTCCATTTCATCCCATAGATCTACTATTAGACCCGCCCATCCAAATGGCCCGTCCCCTTTGCCTAAAACTTCAATTGAAGGAGGCTCTAAGAACATCAGAGAAGTAATATGTTTTAAATGTCATAAAAAGGGTCATATGCAAAATAAATGTAAAGCTCAAATCTTATTTTTAGAAGAAGTTGAAAATCTAATAGATGATAATCTAGAAGAAGTTTATGATGACACCCCATTATCGATGAAGAATTGGAATTAAATGACTCATGTTAATGTGATGAGATTTCTTAGTAATAAAAAATGATGCGAAGATTGGAGGAGAAAGAACATTTTTAGCATGTATGTTTTGTGTAATGAAAAGAGATGTAGGTTAGTTATAGATGGAGGGAGTGCTATGAATGTCATTTCAACACACACCTTCGAACCTAAAATCAGAACCTCACCACGAACCATTTCATGTTAGTTGGGTAAATCATATCTCTTCCCATCACCAATCGGTGTTTAGTTCTTATTAAAATAGAAAGCGATGAGGATCAAATTTGGCGTGATGTTCTCCCCATGGACATTACTCATATTCTCTTAGGCCGACCTTGGCTATATGATATGAATGTTATTCCTATGGTAGGGAAAATACTTAGGTTTTTAAACATAATAATAAGACTATTAAACTCCTACCAATAAAGCCAATAGAAAAAACACCCTCCATAACACCTCACAAAATAACTTCTGACTGGCAACCTAAGCCTTTATTGAAGAAAAATGCCAAACTTCAATTAATTATTATAGAAAATCCTACTATTAGGCCTAATACTATCATTTCTGATTCTTACTTTAAAACACCTACTCTTCCTCCTTTGACCCTAAAGATAGAAATAATAGGTTTTGGAGCTTTACAAAAGAATTTTTGATCCATTTCTTCTTCACATATTACATGTAAAAGAAGTCATACTAGACCCTAATGAGACTCACATACCTGATGTGATCTCTTCTCTTCTTTTTGATTTTAATGATATTGCACCCGATGAGCTACCTCCTCTAAGAGACATTCAATATGCTATTGAGTTCTTACCCGATTCTCAACTTCCTAATCTTTCACATTATATGATGAACCCTACCGAGCATGTTGAGATTAAAAGACAAGTTGAGGAATTATTAAGAAAGGGTTTTATTCAAGAGGGTCTTAGCCCTTGTGCAGTCCCAGCATTATTAACTCCAAAGAAAGATGGAACATGACAAATGTGTGTTAATAGTCGAGCAATAAATAAAATTACTATCAAATATAGGTTTCCCATTCCCCGATTAGATGATATGTTATATTTAATCTCAAGAGCAATTTTTTTTCAAAAATTGATCTAAAAAGTGGATATCATCAAATTCGGATTAGATCGGAGATGAGTGGAAGACGACTTTTAAGACCACGATGGACTTTATGAATGATGGCTTGTCATGCCCTTTGGGCTTTCAAATGCTCCTAGCACATTTATGAGACTAATGAATACTGTTCTTAAATCATATATAGGTAAATTTTTGGTGGTATATTTTGATGATATTCTGATTTTTAGTCCAAGTAAAAGTGAACATCTACAACACCTACAAAAAGTCCTTGAACTACTCAGATAAGAGAAATTATACATTAATTTTAAAAAGTGTTCCTTTTTGCAAGCTGAGGTAATCTTTTTAGGCTTTATTATATCCACTACTAGACTTAAACCTGATCCTTCTAAAGTGAAAGCAATCTTAGATTGGCCATCACCTAAAAGTTTTACTGAAGTTAGAAGTTTCCATGGGTTAGCCACTTTTTATCAAAAATTTATTAAAAATTTTAGTACCATTGTTGCTCTGATAATTGATATACTAAAATTAGATAAATTTTGTTGGACTTCTAATGCACAAAAGGCCTTAGAGAAAATTAAAGTTCTTATCACTTCTACACTAATTCTTAGGCTTCCTGATTTTTCTTTAGCCTTTGAAGTGACATGTGATGCTACAGGAATTGGGATAGGTGGAATTTTAAGTTAAGAGAATCATCCTATAACATTCTTTAGTGAAAAGTTAAATGAAGCTAAACAACGATATTCCACTTATGATAGAGAGTTTTATTCTATAATTCAATCCTTAAGGCATTGGCGACACTATCTCTTACTTAGAGAATTTATACTTAATTCTGATCATCATGCCTTAAAATTCATTAATACTTAATGAAAATTAAGTCATAGGCATGCAAAATGGGTTGGATTTTTACAAGACTACTCTATTGTTCTAAAGCATAAACCTAGAATTGAGAATAAGCCTGCTGATATTTTATCCAAGGTAAACCTAATTATTTCCTCTTTAGAATTAAGAATTTTAGGATTTGATAGAATTAAAGATGATTATATTTTGTGTCCTGACTTTCACCTAATTTATCTTGAACACCTAGATAAACCAATAACTTTACAAGGGACATTCTTGATAACAAATGGATATTTATATAAAGAAAAATAATTATGCATTCCTCGATCTTCTCTTAGAGAATTCCTTATCAATGAGCTACATGCTGGGGGTGTAGCTGATCATTTTGGAAAGGATAAGACCATATGTTTATTAGAAAATAGATTTTATTAGCCTTCATTAAAATGAGATGTTCAAAAATTGGTGGCTCAATGTTTAATTTGTAAAGTAAAACTATCAAACAAAGGTTTGGACAATACACTTTTTTAATAGGCCTTGGGAAGACCTATCAATGGATTTTATTCTAGGATTACCTAGACTCGAGGACATGATAGTATTTTTTATTGTAGTGGATATTTCTCAAAAAAAATACCTTGTTCAAAACAAATGATGCTTCTTATATAGCCAAATTATTTTTAAGGAAATAGTGCGACTCCATGGTCTCCTTTAACCATTATTTGAGATGTTAAGTTTGTCTCATATTTTTTAAAAAATTATGGAAATTATTAGGTACCAAATTAAAATTTTCTTCACCTTTCACCCCGATGGACAAAGCGAAGTTAATCATACCTTAGGAAATTTGCTTAGATGTTTGGTAGGTAAAAGTTTAGAAATTGGGATTTACATTTACCAACCCTTAGAATTTGCCTATAATAGTACTATATCTAGAACTACAAAAAAATCACCATTTGAGATAGTCTATGGTCAAAACCACGACGACCAATAGATGTAGCAAACCTACCATCTCATGTATTTTTGATCTGACATTCTCATTTGCTAAAGATTTTCAAAGCCTCCATGAAGATATAAGAAAACAAATTACTATAAGTAATGATAATTATTCTTCTAAGGAAAATCATAATTGTTCAACAAAAAAATATAAAGAAGGTGATTATATATTGATTCACATTCGGCCTGAGCATTATCAAACTACTAGATATAAGAAATTACATGCATGAGCTTGTGGTCCATTTAAAATTCTCAAGAAAATTAGAACTAATGCTTATCACCTTGATTTGCCTACTGATATGCTCATTCATCTAGTTATAAATATTGAAGATATTCTATCATATGAAAGAATTAGAAAACCTCCACTTGTTCAGTCTAACTCTTTAGCAAGAGATATAGCACCGTACTTGCAGAAGCCCTCTTCCTTTGAAGTTAACTATATTATCATTGAGGAAACACCCATTAATCTAACTTCTGAACATTGTTTTCTAGTTCGTTGGAAGAATAAGCCACCAGCTAAAGACACATGGTTGACCCGAACTGATTTGGAGACTTTAGCCCCACAATTAGTAGAAGACTTCTTAGATTTCAACTCTACAGAGTAGATTTCAATTGAGCCCAGGGGAGTTGATGTAAAACATCATGAGAAACTAGAAATTAGATCTCAAGGTCCATTTACAAGATCTCAAGCTAAAGCTTAATAAAATTCAAGAAAGAAGAAGGCTTAGCCCAATAGCGTGCTAAGGCCCATTTTATGATTTCATCTTTTTTTTATTTTTGTAATTTTTAATTTTCTTCTAGAAACTCCATGTTTGAAATTTTGCATTTAAAAATTCAAAGCATGACATGTGAGGTGGTTGAATCCATAAAAAATAATAGCATGTGAAATGGGTGGATGGCATAAAATAATGAGGCAATTTAATGCTTCACATTAATGTGGCCACCCACCTTTTCCTCCATATTTTAGATTTTTTTCTTTTGAAAGATGCTTGTAATGGCTATAAATAGCCCCTCTTACTAGAATGAAAGAGATCTTTTGACAATTACAAAATTTTGAGTTATTCTTGTGGTTTAAGAGCTTGGTGGCCAAACCTTGGCTATCCTTGGTGGGAGCACTAGTTATCCAACATATCCTCTTCCTTCACCTCCAATTCTCACGTTCTCTCAATCTCATCAAAAGAAAGAATGCCCACCTCCATCAATAATGGCTCCTGAATGAGAGGTGTACATGGCATTATGATCTCATCTTGTCTTGTCCAAGTTCCTAGACAAGCATTTGGCTCCCCTTAACATCACTTCCATCAAATTAAACTTCTATGGATAAAATGACCTAATTCTTCTTTTAAAGTTTCAATTAAATGACTTATGAACTCATTATCATTTCATTTATTTTACTGTATGTCTAATCAAGTAATAAACTTCAACTCATAATAACAAATTTTATTCCTTCTTATCCTTCTCCTTCAAATTTAATTGATGGTTTGATAAAAGTTAAAACATAAAATAAATTATATTCTAATATATCATAATTTTATTGTGTGAGTAAATGGGGGTGACTATGAGAGTGCATGTATATGGTCGCATGAACAAGAAATTTTAGTTTTATGTGTCCATTTGTTAGAAATAATGTTCTATAAAAATGTTAGTTTGCCACAAAGTTAAAAAAAATAAAAGAGAATCTTGACAAATATTAGTTTTACCTATATTTTTGACCTTAAAAAATTGTCCCTAAGAGAGACGTTATGGAGATAGCAAGCAGCATTGACAACCTAGGCACATTCCATGGCTAATTGTTATTATCAAAATTCATGTCTATATGCTTTACTTTAGATATTAAAGTACAATCAAAATATTTATATTGATATTAAACATATTCTTGAGCAGCCTATAATTTAAAATACTAGCAGTAGTATGAAAGTTAAGAAAAAATGAATTTCTTTTCCATAATCACATGATTTTATAATTTTTAGATGATCTCATTATGCAATTAGAATACAATCAATATGAGAGCTATCTTCTTTCTCGTTTCAATAAATTTCATTCTTTCAAGAAATATTCTTAATCTTTTACACTTTAAATATTCTCCTTTCTGCATCCACACACACAAAACACTAATGAAATATAACATCCCTTTCATTTTTGTGCTAAACCAAATAATTTCCTTCATGTTTGAAGTCAATCTTCTTCAATTTGAAAATAATATCATGATAAAAGCATAAATAATTAAAGCTAGCACAGTGTCTTATTTACTACAAAAAAATTGTTGTTGCATTGTGCATGGGATAATAACTATTTTCTTAAAGAAATAAGGTCATCTAGATAAAATTTCCAAGGATTTAGTTAATGAGGTTAATTCAAGTCCTTAATAGTCCATTTACACTAATTAAACCTAATGTAACAAATTTTTTATGCAATAGAGACCTCTAAATAGTAGGGAGAAAATAATCACATACCTCATTTGACACATCAAATACACCAACCTAAATTTCAATATTCAACATTCACTTTTGGTAGATGTTTTTGCATGAAATTTAGCTATAATTTCTAAAAAAATTTAACAGTCAAATATAAGAGCAAAATTGTTTGAATTTTTTTTTTAGCATCACTAGAACTAATGGTACGAAAGGTTTTGAGATGTTTCGGTATGATCATTAATTGGATGTAGCAACTTTTTTTTTTTTTTTTTTTCTTATTTGCAATGGAAAGCTCCAATTTTTTTTTTTTTGTGCAAAGCTTCATTTTCATAAGAAGATTATTGTAGTTTCAATGAGTAGAAACTTTTAAATATCAAACATTCACAAAAATGCATTTTTTTATAGGTTTGATTTTATCAAAAGCTATAAATCATGTCTGTAGTGTTTATTTTTGATATGTATATGGGGGACACCACGCAAATTTGAGGGTGAACTTATTGAAGTGAACAGGTACGATATTGAGGTATGATGTACTATCTTGAAAGATAGAAGTATCACCCTTCAATGGACCTAATCACCTAATAAGGACTCCTAAGATATGATGGCTCTTCGAATATACTAGAGATTTTTTCTCAACTTTACATGGATGAATAAAGTAGAGTTTTTATTAAACTGGGTTCTAAAGTTTCTTATGAGGGCAAGCCCCCATAGTTAATTACATCCTAAGGAAAGTGAGATCCTTAGGAATACTCTCGATTAAAGTAGGCAATTATTGTCTACAAAGATTTCAAGGGTAAGACTATCAATAAATTAGTTATATTGAAAAATCAAGTGGGAATGCCCAAATGGAGAGACTTATTTTGGAAGTCAAAGGTGATGAGTAGGGAATACTCATGGTACTAAAAAGCCTAGTGAGCATTCCAATCTATCATATAGTTTGGCTTTATATATTTGAAATTAAAGAGAATTATTTTGTTTGAGTAGAAATTTTATTAGATTACTAGGGCTTATAATCCAATAATACAATATTATAGAAATTTTATTAGATTACTAGGGCTTATAATCCAATAATACAATATTATAGAAATACCTAAGAGGTGGGGATTTATTCTTGTAGCCCAAAGGAAATAGCTACCTTGAATCCTAGATCTAAGGAGCTTTTACATAAGCCAAAGTATGACCTAAGTCTAAGCGAAGATGGGTATATGGTTTATCTCCACAAGAGAGAGTAAATCACCTGACTGTTGGACTTATAATTGCCTGGAGTGGTAGCCAGCTAACTCCTCCTATGCTTTAAAATCATGTAAGCAAGTCAAATGATTTTGCAAGATTGTTAAGTTATTATTATTTAGAAAAAGACTAATGTCCTTAAACCCACTCCCTAAGAGACTAGAGCATGAGTGGTTTGAGCAATGACTTAGTCTAATGCAAATCTTTTCAATTCTTATTTGATTTTGGACACTTCATTTTGACAAAGGCCATAGGATTTTGTATGCTAAATGCAGTTGAAATGAATTATGAGCTAAATAAAAAGTGAAGAGGGTCAAGCTCCATCAATAAGAGTTGCTCTCACAGGTCAAGCGATTCCCATATGTGTAACGAAGGGAGGCCCTCACTTTGTAAAAGTGATTTAATATGATATGCATGGTGTGAGACATATAACATTCAGCTATGGAGTTGCTAATTCTTTTAATTATCTTAATTTAATGCCTAGGCTTTGTATGAGGTTATGATTTATTTAAAATTTTAATTATGAGTTGTAGTTGGGGTATAAAAATTATTTTTTTCCCTAAGAGTCTAGTTGGATCTAGACCACACATTAAATCACCTTTCATAAAGAAACTATGAAAAGGCATGCCATTTCTTTTGCACAATTTAAATAAAATATCAATCAATTTTATAGATCTAACACAAGAATAAAAGGCCGGTGGGGTTGGGTACCGCTATACAACCCGAAAAAGAGAAATGCGTAGCCGAGCTCTTCTCTTATACAACCTAGTATATGAAAGAATAATTACAATTTATAAATGATAAATGTTATGGGGGGTCTTCAAATCTTTAAGTCTTCATGTCTCCTTCATTTCTTCCATCTTTTCTCCTTTGATTTAGTAGGCTTCAAGGCAACACATGGCACCCTAAGGCTAAGCCTTCTGGCCAATGTTCATTCTTATCCCCCATAACACTAATCCTAATTCATAATACAAAATTACATTAAAATAAGAAAAGTAAATCTAACTACACATGCAAAATAAGTATTAGTTAAACACACCATACAACCCAAGCAGTTATATGCATATTTTGGACTTAACACCCTACACATGGGTAACCAAGCCCACCTGTCCTAATTTAGATTATACTTAGGGGTTAAACATCCTGCAAAATAAAGTATTTATATTTATTTTTAAGCACCCATTAAACACAATCCCCTGTAGAGAACTAGATTAGGCTAATCACAGCCTAACATCTAGTCTACAAAACATACACCCTAATATCCAATCTAAAATAATACATCATAAAATAGAATATACATCACACCATGCACCGCCTTAACATAAAGCTAGAAATGGTGACTTGATTCTAATGTGTATGTACTAAAGCTTGTGTGGTATGCCTTAACTAAGCTCTATTATGATTTTTTAAGTATGAAAGGATGTTTAATCATAAGGGGTTGATTTAGCTTTAAATGGTTTAATTGATTTGGAAATTTTACTTAGCATATTCTTTTATTTTATTTGACTTACACTTAGCAACTAAGTGTTATAAAGAGAGGATGACTCTCTTTCATCCCTACCTTAAGTCACATCTAAAGCATATTAATTAATCAATTCTCTTTATTGAATGACTTATTATATATATTTTAAATTAATCCTAAGTTTAAGTTTACTTTAAATGATCATATTTAATAAGAGAAGCATCTTGAGATTAATTAGAATGAATTACTATCACATGACACATGTTCATTTATTTCCTTCCATCATATGTAACATGCATATGACTAAATCCTAAGTATACCTACACATATAATATATCTTAGCACACTTAAATGATGGATGTAAGCACATACATTTGGAATTTAAGTGTTTCATTTGGTTGAATCATTTTATTATATTAATTTAAAGCTCTATCTAAATTCTTATATAAAAATACATATGAATGAAGTTAAATAGGTACGTGTCATTGTTAACCAGGGAAGTGAGGTAATCAAATAACCTCCTTGGGGCTAGCTAAAATTTCGTATTACTAGGATGTCCAAACTATGTACCCATTACACTTAAACATATGTAAGTTTATACACATGAACATAAGGAAGAGAACTTTAAACCACATGATCGATTCAATCACTTGAACAAATATGAATTTATGTCTTTTTTAATAGAAAAAGGGATTTTCATTCATTAGCTAAATGCACATACAAGTATATAAAAGCTTTAAGTGGATACTTTACCATTGTTAAACCAGGGGAGAGAGGTAAAGATCTCCTTGGGGATACTTAAAGCCTTGCATCCCCAGAATGTCCAGACTAGATATACCCACTACTCTTAAATACACATGAATGTATAAATAACTACAATAATGGAAAAATCATGCAAAAGTTGTATTTGATTTAATTAAATGAAGATTTTTATTCATTAGCTGAATGCACGTACAAGTGTATAAAAGTTTTAAGCAGATACTTCACCATTGTTAAACTAAGGGAGTGAAGTAAAGACCTCTTTGGGGCTACTTAAAGCCTTGCATCCTCAGAATGTCCAGACTAGATATACCCACTACTCTTAAATACACATGAATGTACAAGTGACAATAGGAATGGAAAATTCATGCAAAAGTTGTATTTGATTTAATTGAATTTTTTATATATATGTGAGTTAAAGTTCTATCTAAGTTTCAACATAGAGATACATAGGAATGAATCCAAATAAATGTTGTGTCCTTTTCAAATGAACTATATGCTTGTTAATATTCAAACTTCATGTAAATCCATGTAGGATAAAGAAAGAGAACTCCATATCACATATTCAAATCGTAGGAACATGCAAGCTTATGAATATTTATAACCATTGTCACTCCATATATTATAATTGATTTATATGCTTTCAAAAATAATTTTAATTTAATAGTGACAATAGCTACGCATATTCTAAATTTAAGTCAACACATGCAAGCTTGACATAAAGGAAATCATTTCATTTAATTGATTTTTTTTCTTTTTTGAAAAATATAAATGCATGATTACAAGTGACATACAACATTTAATATGATTAGAAAGAAATAAAGGGATATAAGCACATGATTTCATTCAATCCAATTAATTCCTAAGGACAATCATATTAAATAAGCTCATTTAAAATAAACCAAAGCTTCATAAAGTTACTTTTAATTTCATGTTTGATTTGATTTCAGAAAAGTGAGAAAGAGGTTTGCTAATCCTAATCTCATTTTCATATGTGTGAGTTAATTTGATTTAATGAAAATGAATTAGATTGGTTTTATGGATTAATTAGGTTAAGGTATGAATTAAATCAATTAATTAAACCATTACTTATGTTACCTTAAGATAATTAATCAAATGATTATGAGCCAATGTAATATGCAAATGAAAAGTAAATAGCAATGATCCTATGAAATGAAAGGGGCCTAATGCAATTAGCTCACAATCATTGATTAATTAAGCTTAAAGAACTTACTTAATTACTTTATATGGCTTTCTCAAACATGTGAGCTAACCATGATTTCATTAAACCACTTTTGGCTATTGAACACCTAAAGGCCTACCCCTAAATTAATTAAGGAAAATAAAATCCATTTTAAAGTTTAATTAAGCTAATTAAATAATTATTTAGTTAATTAAATCTTAATTAATTTCTCTTGGAAAGTAAAGGAAATTTAGGAAGACTATTAGAAAAATTCCCCAATCACATTCCCAAAACCTTTCTACTATTAATCAGTGCCAAATGTGTCCAATTAATTAGTTAATTTACTATTCCCATGCTTAATTAATCCATAATTAAGTTAAGAAGGTAATTAGGGCTTAATCAATCAATTTCTCTAATTAATTAAATAATAAATTCCAAGAAAAATGAGGGAGGCAGAGGTCAACCCCCTAAGCAATGTCAAAAAAATTGAAACCAATTGGATGATTAATTAGGGAGTAATTAGGTTAATTAAGTTTTCAATAAAACCATAATTAAGGCAAAATTACTTTTCAAAGTTAATGAAGGATAATTTTAATAAAATCTCAGTTGAAATACCTTTAAATTGAGCTCTCATTTATATTTTTTGGATTTTTATATAATTAGTTATAAATTATAGAAGTTTCAGCCTTAAAAAATAATTAAATTAATCTAATTAAACCTTAATCCCATCGGCACCACGTGGCGCACTGACGCGACGTGCTTTCCACATGGTGCCACAGGATTAGTTGTTAAATTTATCACATCTGTGGGTGCACGGATGAAGGCAGGACATGCTTTTCTGTGGGCCGTCCGATTTAAGATCGAACGACCACGATCAAATTAGTAGCTACGGAGGGATCAAACAGCGAATCTAGCATGATTTTATTAAAATCATTCATTCTAATCATGCAGAATGGATGGCCCTTGGTCTCTCTTCCTACGAGCGATGAATGATGGAGCCCATCCATCATGCATTGCTCGGTCTGAGCTTAGATTCACTCCAAAATTAACCACACCTTTACACAAGGGATCCACAAATATCAAATGGCTAGGATGCACTCACATGCAAATTTTCTTCAAAATGCTCCACAAAAAATTTCCTATTTCTATGATTTCAACGGGTTTACCTCATTGGAGCTAAGACTGGTGGTTTGTGTGCTTAAGGAAGCTTCATCTAGTTGAGACGAAGCCTTGTTGAGTAGCATTTGGATTGGTTCCAAGTGTATCACTCAATTGGCCAAGATGGTGCTTTGAAGCATCAGCTTTGATCAAAGTCTGGCCTCTGATCAATTTGAAGCTCGAGAAATGGCTTGGGTAGCTTCAACGATGTATGTGAAAGGTGTGTGTAAGAGAAATTGAAGTTTGGTTGAGAGAGGAAGAAGTTTGGATCGAGATTGAGCTCCCTTATTTTGGCTACACATGGGAGGAAAACATCTGAAGTGAGGAGACTTTGGTGAAGCTTTGAGGAGTGCTAGAGTGTTTCTCTTCATCTTGGGAGCTTAGACGAATTGAATGCATGTGAAATCAGAGTTGAATTGAGGAGGTATATCCCTCAATTTGCTGAGGTGGACGGACGGGATTGTCTCCCATTTTTTGGCCAGCCCACCACTGCTAGAGTGCCAAAGTGGTTGCCATCATGTCCACATGGCTTGGCTTGGTTGGAGGAAGGAGTGAGAGATGGCTCAAGGTTTGATATGGTCAGATCTCCTTCCTTGGATCCAATGGTTGCTCAATTTATATGGGAGGTGATTTAATTTACCTCCATTTAGTCCATGGCAAGTCCTAGTCATATTAGGATGGGCTAGAAGGTTAGGTTAGACCCCAAATGGAGTGAGTGAGGGCTTCCAAGTGATGGGAGAGTGGACTTTTCCATTTAAGGGTGGAATCCTATGTAAAGAGGGCTTGACTAATGGACAATGGCTTGTATTAGATTCACTTGGATTTTGGGCTGACTTTAGGCTAACCCAAGATGGGTTTGGATTAGGTTTGATCAGCCTCCAATGGGCCATGAGTTGGTTTCATGGGTTTTGGCTCAATTTGGTCATATGAGTTCAATTTGGGTCATGTTAAGTTAGATTGACCAATTGGTCAAATTAGGTCAAACTAAGGCTTAGGCTAGGTTCAAATGATGATTTGAAGTGTTTTGGTTTAAGTGGTTTCAATCAATTTGGCCTAGGTTTGGTTTTGGTTCGTTTGGATTCATATAGGTCAAATGAGCTAAGATGACCAATTTGACCAAATTGGCCAAATTCGCTTGGGTTGGGTGTTGGTTCATGTTCAATTGGTTGATTGAAAATGATTGTATGCTTTGGTTTGAATCAATTTGAATTTAATTTGGATTTTGGCCAATTTGACCTTCTAGGTCAATTTGGGCTAGGTTGGTCAATTGGGCTAGGTTGGGTCCAATTGACCAAGTTAGAGCTTTGGTCAAGTTCAACAATAAATTTGGAATGAAGTTGTGCCATTAGTTGCAATCAATTTGGGTTAGATCATGGTTTGACCCATTTTGGCCTTTTAGGTCAATTTGGGTCAACTTGGGTAAAATGACCAATTGGGTTTAGTTTGGCTCAACTGATGATCAAGTCATGTTCAAACATTGATTATTGTTAATGTCAATCAATGGTCTCAATCAATTTGGTGTAGGATGAGTTTTGGATAGTTTAGTTCCATATGGGCTAAGGGTTGACTTGGTCAATAGACCAAGTTGACTTTGTTTGACTCAGTTCATGATAATTAATCATCCTAGGTGCTTGCTGATCATGATATGAGGCTTGGATGGGCTTGGTTCAATCCAATTTGGGTTGGATTAAAACTTGGCTCAAAAAGGCCCTGTAGGCTACTTTGGGTCAAGTGGACCTAAATGGATCAATTGACTTGGTTTTGACTTGATTCAAATTTAGTTGGATTTATATATGAGCCTAAGTTTGAAATATAAATTTAACTACAATCAATTTAGAGTCGAATAGACTTTGGCTCACTTGGAATTTTCAAGTCAAAAAGGCTAACTTGGGCTTGTCTTGACTTTGGTTTGATGATTATAGGTTTTATTTATATTTGAATAGATGATTGGAGGAATGATTGATTCAAGAGAAAATTCATTAATTTTGACTTGATTTTAATAGGATTTGGCTAAGTCCAAGGAAATGGCTTAAAAGTATTGAATTGGATTTTGATTTTATTTAGGGTTTGATTTTGGCTATTTGAATTTATATTTCATTTATATTTGAGAATATAAATAAAGATATAAATGATTCATGAGAAAATCACTTGAGTTTAGAGTGATTTAGAAGCAAATTTGATTAAACTCATGGAGGTAGGTCAAAAGGGCTTAGAAGGATATTGATTTAGTTTGATTTAATTTTGATCATTGGAACATGGATTTCATTTATATTTGTGAATATAAATGAAGGAATAATTGATTTATTAAGAAATCAACTAATTTTGGGTTAAATTGGGAGGAGATTTGTCTTGAGATTTGGTAAAGCTCATGGAGGTGGGTCCATATGGCTTAAGAAGGGTCTTGGTTTGGTTTGATTTAGTTTTGATCATTTGGGTTTATATTTAATTTATATTTATTAATATAAATGAAGATATAAATGATTTATGAAGAGATCAATCAAATTTGGGTTGAATTGGGTGGAGATTTGGCTAAGTCTACGGGATTCAATCATAAGATTTATGAAGAATTTTGGACTTGAATTTGATCATGGGATTGAATCATTTGAAGTTGGCTTTGGATTAGAATTTGATAGTTTGATTGATGGATTGAATTGATATTTAAGAAAATCAAATGAATTGGGATTGATTTGAATTTGGCTAAGGCCAAGTCCATAAGATGAAATCAAAGGACTTAGGAAGGGTTTTGAATTTGAGTTTGATTATGGATTTCAATCAAATATTTTTTTTGGAATTTTGATTTGGATTTTGAATTTGAATTGGGATTTGAGGTTTGGTTAGAGATTTGAATTTGGATTAGATTTGAGAAGGTGCACATGGATTAGGTTTAGGCCATACGGTGGATGATTCCCTTAAGTCTTAAGGCATGACCTAATCATATGATTAACCCTTCTAAATCTCTTGGCTTAGATTAAGTGTAGGATTTGTGCCATGTTGGGGAGAAATTTGATTTGATCTGATGTGGGAATCCACTAGGGGATGAGAATATGATTTAGTTTAAAATATGTGGAGAGTATATCTACTGGAGATATGAGTTAGGATCTGTTGAGGAAATGAAGTGGATTTGATTTATGGATTTCTTTGGTTTGATTGGGGAAATATCCGTTAGGGATAATGGTGGATTTAATAAAATGGATCTTGTCAGTGTGCAATGGATCCCCTGAGAAAGGGCTATATCAGCTTAGTCCTATCTTGGATTTACAAATCCAAAGGGAAAGTCTACTAGTCACATGGTAGGACTAGCCAACCTAAGGGTTGTAGTTTGGTGTGCAATGGTCAAATCAGGAAGAAAATTTGTAGACTTACATCCTCCTAAATAAGGAAACACTAGGGTGATCTACTGGTAGAACAACAAATCAAACCTGACCTAGGGTGACTATTGAGTGAATTCCGTTGTGGACTCATATCAACTCAAAAATAGTCAAGATTAATTTCATTTTAGATGGACCCTATCATTGTGCGATGGATCCACTAAGAAGGGGCTATATCAGTCTAGTCATATCTTAAATTTATAATTCCAATGGGATAGTCTACTGGCAACATGGTAGGACAAACTAACCTAAGGGTTGCCTTTCGGTGTGCAATGGTCAAGTCAGGAAGAAAGGTTATAAACTTATATCCTCCTAAATAAGGAACCACAAGGGTGATCTATAGGTAGCACAGCAAATCAAACCCGACCTAGAGAAACTATTGAGTGAATGTCATTGTGGACTTATATCAACTCAAAAATAGTCAAGATTAATCTCATTTTAGGTGGACCTTGTCAGTGTGTGATGGATCCACTAAGAAGGGGCTATATCAGCATAATCCTATCTTAGATCTACAAATCCAAAGGGATAGTCTACGGGCTGAGGGGTAGAGCTAACCAACCTAAGAGGTGCCTTTTGGTGTGCAATGACTATGCTAAAAAGAAAGGTTGTAGACTTACATCTTCCAAAGATAGGAGCAACTGCTGGGGTGATCGATTGATAGCACAATAAATCGAACCTGACCTAAGGCTGCCCGTCAGTGTGCAACGGTCGTGCCAGAAAGAATGCGTAATAGACTTACATCTTGTGAAGCAGGGATGATCACTGGGGTGACCTGTTAGTGACACAACAAGTCGAACCTGACCTAAGGGTGACTACTGAGAGAGTGCCGCATAGGGAATTATCTCAACTCAAAAGTAATCAGGTGATTCCTATAGGGAGTTTTGCTGACGTTGTCCTAAAAATATGATGTCTTCTTGGGAAAAGGTACCGCTAGAGGTGTCCTCCTAATCTACAAGCAAAAATATATGTTTTTTATATGTTAGCATGGACCCTATTGGTGTGCGAGGGGCCACACTAAGAAGGGGCTTATATTAGCCTAGTCTTATCTCAGATTTACTAGATTAGGGGAGAATCTGCATATCTGTAAGATAAGTTCTGCAACCATAGGGGTGGCTACTAAGAAAGGGGGACAGTCCAGTCCAAGAATAACCCAGGTAGTGTCTAAATATGGACGTGATCCAAATAGAGTGGCCATAGGGGAGGTGTCGCTGGGGGCTTTATCCAGGACCCTGTAAAAGAAAGCCCATATGTATACAGCGGCCAACTCTGGGAGAAAGCATGTAGACTTACACCTATCATGAGTATTGTATCCATCGGGTGGGTCACTATCAGCAAAGCATGTAGACGTAAATGATCATCAGGATAGTCTATCATTGTCAGGGAAGACACTATCTGATCTAGGCTGACTACCAAGTGGGGAGTCCTATATGATGACTAAACCCAGACTTGAAGTTGTCAGGAGGAAAGGAGCCACTATGGGACATATCCTAAGCCTCCAATATACTAGACCTAGTCAGTGCATGATGGGTAGTTCAAGAAGAAAGCATGTAGGCTTTTTATTGAACTCATTTTTGAATGATGTTAATGTGAATCTTGAATCTAATAATTAATATTTCCTAATTTCAAATAGGAACTTCTTCATTCAATGCTTAGGATGCTACACTTAGTGTCCTGAGGAATTTCCACTAGAGTTGACTTAAGTGGACTTCACCTAAATGATTAATTTGGATTGAATAAAATGATCAAAATTAATCAAATCAAATTAAAAGCAAATTGAAATAAAAATCTAAAAATTAATCCAAAGTCAAACCTAGTCAACATAGGTTTGACTTAAGTGGGTCCCACCTAGTCAAAAGTCAACCCACTCAGAATTTGATCAAATTAAATTGTTCAAAATTTTCCAAGTGATTACTAAGCATATTTGGTCATAATTATAAAGATATTTGAATTCATTTATACCTAGATTAGGAAAATTAATCACTTAAATCAAAATAGCCTAAATAGGTCATATTGAACTCAAATCCAATGAAAATCAAAATGAACCCAATTTGACTGTCCAAAATCATTTGGAAGTTATAATTGAACATAACTCAATTCCCCAATTAGGTTTAATTTGGTCAAATGTATCACTTGACCCATATGAATTACAATTAAATTCATTAAACCCAATTTGGGTTAAATGAGTTAAATAAAATGAAAATCCAAATAAATTCAACCCTAAATAAGTTAAAATGGATTCCATAATCAAATAAATAATAAATATGGATATAAATCTAAATCCAAAATGCAAATAACAAATAATTAGGGGATGTTCATGTAAGCTTAATTTTAATACTAATTAAATTCCAATTTGAACTAAAGCTTATAAAATTAATTGGGATTCAATTAGAACTTCTTAATAAACTTGATTAGATCCTAATAGAGCCCCTTAATCACTTCATACTAAAATCCAAAATGGAATGAGCAAAATTCTTTTTGCCCTCATCACCTCCCCATCTCTTTATCCAAAAACACTTGTAAGGCAAAGGGGAGGGTGGCAACTAAATTCCAAGATCTCTCCATCATCCCGGCCGACCAAGAGAGGGATAGAAAAGGAGAGAGGCTCATGACCCAGGGGGATTTTAATAGTTAGAGCCCTCCACAAGCCAAGATAAGCCCTCTATCACCTTCACCACTAAAAATCAAAGGGAAACGAATCATTTCCCACCTCCCAAATCGTTGACGAGGGGGTGAACCATCAAGGTCGATGGATACAACTTCAACTCAACCAAGGGACCAATCCGAGAGAGGAAAATCAAATTCCTTTGGTACATAAACTTTTCTTGGAGTTCCAAAGCCAAACGAATTGATCCCACAGCTTTAAAGCAAAGGAACGAAGGTATGCCATCAACAATCTTCCCCTTTTCTTCAAACTTTTTGGCCTTAGTACTTTATGAAGAAAATGTGATCTCAAGTGAGATCAATCTATATTGATTGGTAAGAAATTGATTGATGATCATTTTGCAATTGAAATCATGTGATTTCATTGCCTAGATCATGAGAAATTAGCCAAACCTATCAATGGCTCTCAATTTATGCAGGTCGGGTAAAGGACAAAATCTCCACTGTCCATTCCTTTTGAAAGGAATGGATGTAATCGATCGACCGCCGATTAAAATTCTTAAGGATCATGGAATGATCTGACCGTCCAGATAAGATGGTCAGGATCATCCCGCGTGCACTTTGACGTGGCACCACGGGGATATCGGGACTAGCGAGGCATACCACGAAGCGCTCCACGTGACACAACCAATCTTACTACATGGACCCCGTGACTTAAATACAGTTAAACAACAATTTAAAACTATTTAAAAATTAACAAAAACTTCAAAATTTCATAGAAAAATAAATAAAAATAAAAAATGCAAATGAAGGCTCTATGGATTCATCTTGATAAGAAGAAGCCATAAAAATTTAAATCCCCAATTTTTATTGGGTATGTCTGACTTCATTTGGGTTTAATTAAAAAATAGGAAATTATAATTACTCTCTAACCATTAATCCAATTAAGATGAAACTTTGGGAAAATGAAATTAATCTTAAAACACACTCTCTAAAATTTTTTGATGATTTAATTCACTATAATTTATGAGAAATGAAATTTTCAATCCTAAACCCTTAATTTAATTAAATAAATTAAATCAAATTAAATTAATTAATGGAAATGATCTAAACAACCTTAAACCAACTTAATAAACCTCAGTGAACTCTAAAACATCATTAAAACTCATCTGAACTTAATAATTCACAAATTGGCTTAATTAACCAATTAAATGAGTTAAATAATTTAAATAATTAACAAAAATTAAATAAAATCATCATAAATCAACCAATGATCCAAAAATTATCAATGAACCCTCATTGGAAACATATTTCATTGGGGAATATATGAAAAATAAAATCCTTAACTGAATCTTATTGAATTAGGCTTAATTTAAGTTTTAATAAAATAATTAAAACCTTAATTACTCCATAATTACAAATTTGATTAGGGTAAAACTTTGGACATTTGAAACTGGCTTGTAACCCCACTTGCCAAAAAATTTTCAATCCCAATTGATCTCTAGATTAGAAGTTGTTAAATTTATAAATCCTTAGGTCAATGTTAATCAAATATTGGGTTAAGGAAATTGATTAATCCATTAAATTAAATGGTGATTCAAATCAATCTTAATAAAACATCAAAAAATTATTAAGGAACTTCTCTAAATATCCTAAGTCAAGAAATTGATCAATATTAACCTAAAGTTAATAAAACACCTAATTAAGTTAAGTTAAGAATCGGAAACCATTAACACTTCAAAAATCATTAATCTCCAATTTAATTAATCTAAAAATGAATTCAAATCTTAGGATTATTTAGATTAAAGTAAATGAGACTAACATAACTTAATCTAAATCTCAAATATAAATGTCTTAAATAGAGGAAGTAATTCAAATCAAACTAAGTTATAAATTTAATTAAAAGTGAATATAAATCTTAATCCTAATACATTAGGTTAATCCAACATGAACTAAATCAACATAATTTAACATAAACTTACAATATAAATCAAATCAACATTTAATAAATGAAAGAATATAATCATATACATAACTAACATCAAAAGGATTAATTAAGATACTTAAGGATCTTAGTGAGACTTTTTGGAAACTCCATTAGGATTTAGGATGTGGAATAAAGTGAGTTTCATCTAAAAATGAAATTCATTCTATTTCTCATTCTTACAAACTTAAGCATTACTTTAACCAAATAAAATTAACATAAAAATGAGAATTAAATCACTAAACCATTTGAATTGAAACCAATCAAAGGTAAGAATTAAACAAATTCAAACTCTAAATTGGAACTTGAACTTAAAGGAGCCTAGCAAAGCCTTACCATACAAACCCCTCATTTGAACACACTAGATCATTTAGGTCATGAATTCTAGATCTTGGTTAGATCGTTCTGTGGTTTTCTTTAATTTTTTGTGATATGTTGTGTTGTGCTTCACATGTATGTGTGGTGTATTTCTGGTAGGCGATCTTTCTAGATTTAACATTATTTTCTGCAAGGGGCTGTGTTAAAGGGATCACTGTCATAAATAAAATTATAAAATTGTTGTTTACTTGGATGTGCTGAAATATCCCTTAGCATAGTTCATAGAACAGGTGGGCTTGACAAGCAACTAATGCTAAGCCCGTATATTTAAAAATATAATTGTTGTGTGTTGTTTGTATTTCCTAATATCTTTTTTGCAAGAATTAGGATATTTTTAATTTTAAAATGTAAAATTGAGCTTAGAATTAGGTTAGAATCTATGGGGTCTAGGATTAGCAGAAGCTTACCCTACTAGGTGATGGTGTAGTGGTCCCCTGTGGAGCCCGATGGATGTTCCTGAAGAAGGAGACTTTCTTAGAAAGAAGACTCATAGATCTAAACTTATAGTTCTAGGCCGAATAAAACGAACTCAACTTTTTTTTCTTCTGTGGATCCCGCATTGGCCTATTTTTATTAATCTAATTTGGCTTGATTTATTTTGGCTGCACAATAGAAACAACATACTTTTTCTAGGTTTCTTTCTATGATTGTGTTTACGTTGTGATGAATGTTTGGACGTAGGCTCATATGATAAACTAAAATTTCTACCCAACTAAATCAATTGAAACATAAAAATAAATAAAACTCATAACCTCATATAAAAGCCTAGGCATTAAATCAAGATAATAAAATATTTAGGAACCCCTTAAATGGATGTTGTATATTTAATATCATCCATAATTATCTTATTTCACTCTTGTTAATGGAGGGCTTCCATCTTTCCTAGAGAGAATGGGCTTAACCTTTGAGAGACTATGATGGAAGAACACCTCTTTTCCTTTTGACTTGGCCCATAACCATTTATAATAGCATGGCACTAGGCATAAAATGCACACCTATGGCCTAAAATGAATCTTGAGCCAAAACTTATTAAAATATAAAAAATGTGCATTAATTAGATGCATCTTCATACCCTACATGATCTTAGGGATTAAGGAGTGAGTCTAGGTTTATAGATTTCTTTCTTAAAAATGCAATAGCCCAACCATCTTGCATTCATATGACTTGATTTCATGAATTTAAAATGCGCATAGGTGGTGTTAGTAGCAAAAGTTGTGGAAGAGTCAAGGATAGGCTAGTTCCCTCAAGTGAGGAGAATGACTAATGATTCCCAAGATAGAATTAGGTCGAGTGACACAGAAGCACCTGTAAACTAGGTTATGAAGCATCCTTTTTAGGAATAAGTTTTCAACCCTAGGTGTTTCTGCAATCTTGTCCTGCTAGAATCTAAGTCCTAGATTTTAAGAAAATGATAACTTAATATCTAAAATTAAATCCCAAATTTGAAGCCCAATCATAGGATAGTTGAAATACCTATTGGGCATCCCAGTATTAATAGGCATTTCTTACTTTCTCCCGTTTGACTCTTGAAAATAACTCTCTCTAATTTGGACCTCTCCCAATTAAATTTCCAAAAAAATCAATCCATTGATAACCATCTTAGAAGTCTTTAGGAATAACTACTTATTTCTTTAATCGAGAGTATTCTTAGGAAGAGACCCTTCCTAAGATGTAATTAACTATAGAGGCTTTCCTTTATAGGGAACCATGATCCCAGGATAAAATAAACCATGTTCTACTTTTTCGTATAGTTTAGGGAAAAATACTCTCGTACATGAAAGACCCATTAGCCTTAGGAGTCTTTTATTGAAATGATCGAATCTATTACAGAAGAGCATGTTTATCTTTCAAGATAATATATTTATTCCTTAAAGTCATATTTGGTCATCTAAATAAAATATTTATAAACTCTATGTGGTGTCATTTCTTTCCTCTATTCTAGAGGAACACCAACATGTTTTTTGACGACTCTGTTGGGGAGTGGTTCCTCTCTCCATCTTTAGAGATAAGTAGTTAATTTTTTTTATATATCGACAATGTACTAGTACCACTCACCAGTCAGGACTGCCTTTCTTTTCGTTGGATACCTCTCCATTTCATTCTTGGTTGAGCCTATCTAACATCCTAAATAAAGGTTCTAGAACTCTTTGTTTGTCACAGTTAAATAATTGGGTTCTAAAACTAAACCTTGCAAGAAAAATAAGAGAAAAATCCTAATATTGACTAACACTTCCTAATGGGTCAAGTGTATTTCTTTTGACTACATGTTAGTTCTTTTACATTTTTATTCTTATAATAAATTTTTCTTTCTTCTTGTAAAATAGAGTAAAATGGTTGGACAGTTGATTTTCACCGCTACTTTCGGCATTCACTTTGCTATAGATAGCAGCCTTCTTCCTAATAATTCTTTTATTAAGTTTGGAGAAGGATTTTAAAACCTTCATATTACTGTAAATGGATTCACTCTTGCTCCTGTTGATGAGGCCGTAGTTAAACAACCTATTTTAGAGTTTTCTAGTGCATCTCCTTCTAAGTGCAAGGAGACTACTATTCAGGTTGTTGAAGGGTTCCAGTAGGGTCCCACTCAAAAGAAAATGAAATTGCCCACTGCAGAAGCATTTCCTATTCTCCCTCCACCTAGCACATTAGAGATAGGGTCCACCTCTAGTTTATCTGAAATGACCAAAAGTCAAAGGAAGAATAGAGCGTGGAGACTTAGAAGGATAGCTATTAGGGAGAGGAAATAAAAAGAAGCATTAGATATAGAACTGGCCCTAGTGAGGGATGGATTTACTCTTCCTGACACTTGCCCTCTTATAGGTGGCAGTAGGTTCTATCATTTATCTGCTGCTCGAGGAGAGGAGGATGTAGTTAGGATTGCTAGTTCTCCTCCTCGCCCCTTTTTGTATCCTTAATAGAAAAACTTTAAACAATTGAATAATCCCATCACCAAACCCTTGAGATCAGGTCTTCTTCTTTCACTAAAGAAGAACTATTGAGGATCATGAAGCAACATGCTTCATAGAGTCTATCATATGAACTTCTAGAAGGACCTACCACCTCTCACCACAAATGGAGAGGGTTGGAAATCATCTCTAATAGGAGGCATCTTTCCTATCTTGTGCCACCAGTGTTAGAGTGGTACCCTCACCCTGCACACTCATTCACATGGCATAGGAATACATCCACTAGTTCAAGAAATGATAAGACTTTTCCCAGAAAGAAAGGCTGACAAGTCTATATTAGGAAGGTCTTTTTAGTTTCTGAACCTAGGGTACCTTCTCCGCCCCAGCCTTCTTCACTTTTGAAGAAACCCACTGCTAGGCTAATTTCAGATAGGCCTTCATCGTCTACTTCACCAGGGCCTCAGGCTAAAGTACCTCCATCATTTTCTCCCAATAAGGGAATGGATCTCTATCATCTATCTCTTTATGTTAGGGAGACTATTGATGAGGGTCATCTAGGCCTGGGTGCCACCCTTGAAGGTACTCCTATCCCTCAAGAGAATTTTTTGCAATAAAATTTCTGAGATAAAACTAATGGAGATAGGAGAGTCAACAGATGACATTGTGGATAGTAATGGTTTTCCACTTTCTTTATCCATTGAAGAAATGGAAACCATAATTAAAGAAGATGAGGAAAATGAAAAATAAAATAATAAAAAAAATTATGATTTAAAATTGGATGATTTATTGGATGATGATCTAAGGTTACCAATAGCCCATATCTATATGGTTGACACCAGGACATCGAAAAAGGAACATGATGACATATTAGAAAAATCCTACTTCTGATCCAAGTCGACAACTTATCCTTCAGCTTCAAAAGAAGAATGAAAAAATTGAATCTATGGGAAGAAAGATGAACGAGATGATGGCTACCTTGCAGTCAATCCAAAGTATGATCCCATCTTCTTCCCAAGTGCGTCAAACTGAGCATCTTGACCCATCACCCCCTACTGATGACTTGAGGTTTAGTTTGAAGGGCCTCAATAGGAGTCAAAACATGTAGAGAAAATACCATCCAAAATTGAACTAAAAGCATTAGTAGACCAGCAGGTGAAAAAGGCATGTGCTCAATCTAAAGGAACAACTATGGTCCCAAAGTGTAGGCCATATCCCCAAAAATATGACTCTATTCCTTATCCTAAGGGATTTCTACCTCCATCTTTTAAGGTATTTGATGGAACGAAACTAAATAGTACTCTGTGCTCGTGCAAGCTTATTATCTGAGGAAGATGCATTATGTTCGCAATTTATTAGCAGCTTGGGCGGAGTTGCTTTCAATTGGTATGCCAACCTACCTAATGATTTGACACACACCTTAACTGAATTAGAATAGTTATTTTTGAAAAGGTTCACGGGTACACAGCATCACACTATTGTGAGAGAACTAGTAGTGGAGAGGCAAAAACCTGGAGAATCTCTAGTAGACTATATTCTTAGGCGGCGGATCCTCGGCTTAAAATGTGAGCCCCAGTTGCAAGATCAGCATGCTTTTGAGATCCTTCTGAGGAATATTCATGTTCTTATTGCCTTTCTACTTAAAGGATTTATAATAAAAACCTTTGAAAAACTTATTAACAAAGCCTTAAGCCTATAGGAAGAGGCTCCTAGGATGACTTTCTTGAAAGATCAATCTTCACTAGAATCTTCTAGACCTAGGAGGCCCTTAGAAAAGAGAACAGGCAACATTTCTGTGGTGTACAAAGGAAAAGCTCCTTTACAAATGCAAACAGATCAAGCTCCACCATACAGACCACCACAGTAATAGGTGTCATCATACCCTAGGAGATTTCTAGCTAGCCCTTTCTCTGGAAGACTAAACTAGACTTATTCTTTCAAGAAAGAGGCACTGTGGAAAATCTTCAAAAATCTATAGAAAAAGCCAGACTTCAAACTCCCTGATCTAAGGAGGCCTGAGGAAGTAGGGAAGGAAAAAGATCTTAACTACTGCCCTTATCACCAAATATTAGGACACACAATTGAAGATTGCTTCTTATTCAAAAGTTAGCTTGAAAGAAACTTCAAAAATGGGCTTATCACCATTCCAAAGGAATACCTTGTGGACCCTAGATAAGGGTCCATTAAGGTTATCACAGGTACCTCTTCTTCTATTTCTTCATCTTTAAATGAATGGGATAAAACATTATCCCATTCATCAAAAAAGGCTTTGATGACATTTTTTTAAAATATTATGCAGGATCAGATCCAGACCCGGGGGGAGATCACTCAGGTTGATCCACTGGAGTCTAGAGCACGAATTCCACCCTCCTCGGGATCTTCAAGCGTAAGACTAGAGTGTGGTGAGGGAGGGATATGTGTATCTTCTGAGAGAGTTTTGTATGATAAAGATGAAAAGGCAATCTAATTTTGGTAATATAAATAAAAAAGCTATCTCTAAAGGCATTTCTTATGTGTATACTATTTTTGATGAACATGATATCAAAAATATTGAAAAACAAAAGAGTCTCATGATGCTTTATGTGAATCAAGGTCAGAAAGTGAAATCCTCATGGAGGACCTACAAGGTGACCCAGCTGACATAGACCTAGAAACATTAGACTCTGATAAATCATCAGAACAGGGTGTTAAAAATAAGGAACAGGTTTACCCAAACCTTGGAGATATTACTGAAGTATATCACCATAGTGGAATAGTCTTACCGCCTCGTTGATTTCCTACTACTCAAGAAAAAGGGAAGCAAATCATGGATGAAAACCCAAGTTCAGATTCTTTACCTAAAGAAATACCATAAGAAATAAAGGTTCCCAAAGTAGATTATAATGTTCTAGCCCATCTTAGGAAGCTCCCTACTAGATTAAGCATTTATGCTGCTCTCATTCTTTCAATAGAAATGAGAGAGTCACTAGTACAGGCATTACTTGATCTAAAGATATGCCTGACTCAACTAGTAGCTACTTCCTCAAAAGTTGCCAATTACTTTAGGGAGATTCTAGGAGTTACTTTCTCCGATGAGGATCTACTTTTGGGAACCAGTGACCATAATCGTTCCCTCTATATTTCTGTAAGAATTAAAATTATAAGATTATCAAGAGTTCTAGTAGATCCTAACACATCTATTAACATCATGAACTCTAGAACATTGGCATTCTTAAAAGTTAATAGCAGAAGACTTAGCTCTGATAAGATGTTGTTAAGAGGCTTTAATGAAACATGTGAAAAAGATTTAGGTTCAATCACTCTATTATTAGAAATAGAAGGATTGAAAACTGAAGCTAAATTTCACATTATAAACTCAGAATCTTCCTTTAATGCTTCTTAGGCAGACCTTGGATCCATTAGTATAGAATGGTTCCATCTTCACTCCACCAGTGTATTAAGTACACTAGGGACAGAGTATAATATATAATATAAGGAGATATACAACCCTTCTCTATTCATAATATTGAGCTCTATGAAGATGCTATTTGCTACATGCCTAAGAAACCTAGATTTGATTCTATGGAATCCATCATTGTTGAAGCACAAAGTACAATAACCAAGAAAGATGAAAAGAAAGAAAAAGAGGAAAAAGAAAAAGATTAAAAAAAAAGAACCTCTAGTAATTCATATTGATTTGGAATCCAACTCAGATAAAGAATCCAATCATAGAAATGCTTCAATAAAGTTTGAGATTTCTTTAGAATCAGACACTAACGAGGAAGAAATCAAAAATTTAAAGGAAGAGCCTGAGCATTCCACATATGAAAAATTGAAAAGTTATGTGGATACTTTAACTTTGACTTCTCTAAATCATAATAAAATATCTCAATTAGAGGTCAAAGTAGCCCCTAACCTATTAGGAGAAGTGGGGACGTCAGCAAAATTTTATTCTGTACCTAGTTCTTCAAGCTCAAAAGGAGATGTAAAGCTTGAAGAACCATCTTTCAATGAAATAATAGAACTTCCTTTTGACTGGTATTCAACTTGTGTATAGAATTCCATGAAACATGGTTTTATCACAAATGTTTGGCCCAAAAATAAAGCCCAACACATGGAGAGCTTATGGAATGAAAAACATAGAAACTTACATTCCAAAGCTAGCATTGGGTTTGGTACTATTAAATCATTTGATGATACATAGAATTATTTAATGATAAGTAATCATCAAGCAGATCAACTCTTTGAAGTCTCTTCTACTCTTCTAGAAGATTCATTCATAAAAACCATGAAGGAATCCAAAGATAATTCACTTTAGTATGCACCTCCTGAGTATAAGGAAGAAAAAAAATATACTATAGATGAATTAAAGGAGGTTAACCTAGGAACTTCTGAGAACCCAATATTGACTTTTATTAGCTCTTTGCAGGGTACAGAATATTCTGAAGTGCTAATCATTTTACTCTTTGAGTAGAAAGATTACTTTGCCCAGAGTTATTTTGAAATTCCAGGTTTATCCCAGGATGTTACTGTGCACAAACTAGGAATTAAACTTGATGTAATCCCAATGAAGTAGGCTCCTAGGTGGATGCGCTTAGAAGTAGAACAACAAGTGATCATTGAAATAAAGAATCTGGCTTTATACAAGAGGAACAATACCCTGATTGGGTAGCCAGCATAGTTCTGGTAAAAAAGAAGAATGGTCAAATACACATATGCATTGACTTTAGAGATCTAAACAAGGCTTGTCTTAAAAATGAGTTCCCTTTACCTATACTTGTGGTGAATTATTCCCTCCTTCATCTATCCTTTCAAAGAGGATAAATAAAAAATATATATGCATTTTGTTGGGACACCACATAGATCCGCAGATGTACATATTAGGGTGATCGGGTATGACATTGAGGAGAGGTGTACTATCTCGAAAGATAAAAGTCACCACCCTACAATAGACCTAATCACCTCAATAAAGACTCCTAAGGACAATAGGTCTGCATATGTACCAGAGATTCTTCCCCTACTTTACATAGAAAAGTAAACAGGATTTATTTTAAATCAAGATTGTTAAGTTTCCTACAAGGGCAAGCCCCCATAGTTAATTACAACCTAGTATCTCGTTAAGTTCCTTAGAAATACTCTCGATAAAAACTCCCCAAGTGGGATTGATTAAGAGGAGGGAGTTCTTATCGAAGCCAAATGGAGGTGAGTAGGAGATGTTTAGGATACTAGGAAGCCTAGTAAACATCTCAAACTATCCTATGGTTGTGCTTTACATTTTTGAAATTGAATTACTTATTTGAGTTAAAGTTTTATTAGAATTTTAGGGCTTATAATTCCATAATACAAGGTCATGGAAATGCCTAAGAGGTGAGGATTTATGCTTATGGCCCATAGAAGGGAGAAGCAACCTCAGAACCTAAATCTAGGGAGCTTTGGCAAGGGCCACTGTACGACCTAAATCTAAGGCAAAAATGGGTATTTGATTTACCTCCATAGAAGAGAATAAACCACCTGACTATTAGACTTACAACCGCCTGGGGGTGGCCTCCAACTAACTCCTCCTATGATTTTAAATTTATGTAGGCAAGTCTTATGTTTATGCAAGATAACAATGTTGTTATTTATTTAGAAAGAGACTAAGTCCTTAAACACACTCCTTAAAGAGACTAGATCAAGTAAGGACAAGCTTCAAATGACTTAAATCTAATGCAAAATTTTCATATATTTTTTATTTTGGACAATCATTTGACTTAGGCTATAAGATTCATATACCTAATGAATGAGAAACAAGATTATGGGCCAAAAATCAGTGAGATAAGGAGGTGTGTTTACACCATGGATATCATAGGTCAAGCCAAGTTCTCTGGCAAAGGTGGAAGCCCTCCAATTCAAGAGTGAAGCAATATATTTATATGCATGATGTTAGGAAATAAAAGACAACATTCAGCTAAGGGGTTTCTAAATATTTTATCTTGATTTATAACCTAAGCTTTAAATGAGGTTATGAGTTATTTATTTTTTTTAATTTTGAGTTGATTAATTTGGTGGAATATTTTTTCCCTAAGAGCCCAATCGCCATCCAGGCCATACATCAAAGCAAGGAAGAAATTAGGAAAATATGCCATTTCTAATGCACAAGCTAAACAAAACATCAAATATTTTATAAAACTAATGCAAAATAATAAAAGGCCAAGTGTGGTCGGGCACCATCGCACAATCTTGAAAAGAAATTGGGTAGCTGAGCTTTACCCTTATACAACCTAGATTAAAAATGAATCAATTGCAATTAAGTAAGAAATTCATGTTATGGGGGTCTTCATTCTTCATTTCTTCTTCTTCTATCTTCTTTCTTCTTTCTTCTTTGGTTCCTTCTTTTGGATGGTTGTAATGTAGATATTCCAAAGGATTCACATAGTACATAAGATGTGATCTTACGACCAATGCTCATCCTGATCCCACATAACAATCATTCTGAAATCCTAATTGTAAAAGTACATGAAAAGGGAAAAACTAAATCTTACTAAAATCTGCAAAATAGAGATTAGCTAAATAAACCAGACATTCCCAAGCATGTATATAAAAAAATTGGACTTAGCACCCCACACATGGGTAATCAAGTCCACCTAGCCTATTTTAGATTATGCTTAAGGGTATAAGCAACCTGCACATCAAAAGTAGTTACATTTTTATTAAAGTGCCCCTTAAGCACAATCGCCTACAGATGACAATGATTAGACTAAAATATCTTATTATTCATTTCACACACATACACCCTAACATCCAGACTAAAACATTATATCAAAAAATAAAAGCAAACATCAAATCATGCACCACCCTAACATAGGACTAGAAGTGGGGACTTAGCCTAATGTGTGTGCCATGTAAAGTTTGTGTGGTATGCTTATCTAGACTTTAAGGTTAGGATTTTCTAAGTGTGAGAAGGTTCAACTTAGAAGGATGATCTCATTTAAGTTTTTTAGTTGATATGGGTTAATTTTATTTGGTGATTTGATTTAGTTTGAAAAAACCTACTTAATTTCTAAAGGTTGTAAAGAGAGGAAAAGAGAAGAGAACTTCTCTTTCCTCCCTACCTTAAGTGATTTCTAAGGTAGATTCATTAATGATATTTGTTTAATGAATGTTTTATTATGCATTTTAATTAATCCTAATTTTAGATTTTTCTTTAAACAAACCTATTCAAAAAGAGTGGTATTTTATGATTACGTAAAGTGAATTACTATCACAAAACACACAACATTTTTATTTCTTTCCCACATGTGTATAACATGCATATGAAGGGATCCTAAGCATATCTGTACATACAAATGGGAATGTTTAGCATACTTTATGATGAATTCTAAGTGAGTTACCTTCGAAAATTTAAAGGCTTTATGATGCATGATTTTCATTAAGTAGAAAAGAGATTTTCTTATCTATTTTTCACATGCACACATGTATGTATCAAAGGCATAAGTGAGTACGGTGCTATTGTTAACCAGGGGTGTAAGGTATAAGACTTACTTGGGGCTACTTAAAGCCTCGCATCCCTGGGGTTGTTTAGACTAATATACCACTTTCTTCAAATACAAGCATATGTACAAAAAGAAATGCATGGAAAGAGAAAGATAAGTGAGTTACTTAAGAAAATTTGAATGCTTTATGATGCATGATTTTCATTAAGTAGAAAAGAAATTTTCTTATCCACTTTTCACATACACACATGTATGTATGAAAGATATAAGTGAATACGATGCCATTATTAATGAGGGGTGTAAGGTACAAGACCTACTTAGGGCTACTTAAAGCCTCGCAACCTCGGGGTTGTCCAAACTAGTATATATTTTTCTTAAATACAAGCATATGTATAAAAGAAATGAATGGAAAAGAAAGATACAAAAGTTTATATTTATTTGTTTGATTTATTTATGCAATTTATATGTGTAGGTGTGGATGTCCTCCTTTAAGTAATAGCATAGGAATGAATAGGAATGGAGTTGGGCAAGTGTTATGTTCTTTTCAAATGAACTATATACTTTGCCAAATCCTATTCAAAAATATGCTAAAAGAAAAGAAAAAGGAAAAGTACACTATGCACATCTTCATATTTATGTCCACATGCAAGATTATACATAATTATAAGTAGCACACTTTCAGCTTTAGGCATTTAGTTTATAGTAGTTTTGAATTTAATAGTTATAATAGTCACTCATATTTTTTTTACTTTAACCAAAATATGCAATTTGACATAAAGAAAATATTTCATTTTTTAATTTGATTTTAAAAAAGCATGAATGTATGAAACTCATATGATATACACATTTAGCATGCTAGTAAAGAAAAAAGTGTTGTAAGCATGTAATTTCGTTCACTATAATTAATTCTTAAAGATAATCTTATGAAGTAAGATCATTTAAAGAGAATCAAAAGTTGTTTAAAGAGACTTTCATTTTGCTTTGAGTTTGATTTGAATTAGAAAAGTGTGAGAAGGTTTGCTGGTCCTTACACATTCCCACATCTGTGTATTATTTTAGTTTAATTTTTAGGTGATTAGATTAATTTTATGCTTTAGTTAGGTTAAGGTGTAGATTATGTTCATTAATTACCCCTTACCTATACCACTTTAAAATATTTAATCAAATAATTATTAGCCAATATGACATAAAACCACAAAGAATTTGAATCATCAATGCATCTTAGGAGAGAAAGGTACCTTATGCAATTGGCTCACAATTAATGATTAATTAAGTTAAAGGGTTAATTTAAGTACTTTCATAACCTTTCCCACACATATGGGTTAGGTATGATTTCCTTAAGTTTACTTATTGAACACCTAAGTATCTACCCAAGAAGGATTGATTAAGTTTTAATTAATTTTGGTTTTGAGAATTTGATTTGATTAATTAAGTAGATCATTAGTGGATTAACTCTTAATTAGATTTGGATTTAAGGAAGAAAGGGAGTTTAAAGAATAACTTAAGGAAAATATCCCAAAATCATTCTATAAACACCCTAATCACTTAAACAAAGTTTAATTAACTTAATCAAGGAATTAACCCATTGTTCACATGCTTAATTAACCTTAACTATACTAAAAAAGTGATTAAGTGTTCATTAATTAATTTTTTATTAACTCATTAATAAATTCCAAGTAAATTAGTGGTGGTAGAAGTCATCCCACTGAACATACCTGAGAAGTTTGGAATTAATTAATGAAGTCATTAGGTAGTAATTAGTGTTATTAACTTTTTAAAGAAATCCTATTTAAGGAAAATCTACTATTCAAAAATAATTAAAAATCATTTTAATGGATTCTCCTCTGAATTATCTTTAACATGAACTTAAGTTTGTATTTTTTAGATTTTTCTACAACTAGTTATGAATTTAAGAAGTTTCAATTAGTTTAAGTGATTTTTATTAATTCTGCTAATTTACTTTATTAAAATAAATCATTTGACACTCAAAATTCTATATCTTTTAATCCAAAGGTCTATTTGACTTGAACTTTTTATGGTAGGTGCATTTTAACACCAGTTTTAATCTCCAAAAATGTCAACTTAATCCAACATGTATTTTTTGTTTTATTAAAGAAATTTGATTTTTACTAAAACTCAAATTAAGCTCAAAATATTCCATGAAATTTATGGATTTTGGGTTTGTTAGATTCCTCTCGGAAAGGCAAATTCAACGAGCCCTTATTTGTGATTTTTAGTTAAGTATTTTATTTTCTATGAATTTGTAAAGTTTTAGATAATTTAAATTAATTTTTTAAAATAGAAAATCTGCCCGACACTGACGTGGCAACGCAGCAACATGTGGAGCTGCGTGATTGGATGCACGGTGCTGTGTGGAATGGGTGAGCCACGGCCTTCGATTATACGCTTAGCCTTTTGAGGGAAGACTATCAATGGGCGAGGGTGATCCACCAATTTCTCGATCGCCGTCGATGGTCATCGATCACATGATCCGAGGCGGGACCACCACGATGAGATTTGATCCATCCGATCTCGCGAACTGTGTGATCGGATAGTCCAGATCGCATCAAGCAATCTGAAGTCTCGAATCACACAATCCATGTGCGATTCGAGCCGTCCAATCCCACAAACTATGGAATCTGAGGGTTGCTGCATCACCACCGGTGGCAAACAGTAAATTCAGGGTTTTTAGGGAAAAAAAAGAGGGTTTCTAAGTGAAAACTTGTCCAAAGGGACTCATTTTCGAGTCGATTTGCACCGTAAAAATTTTATTTTCTAATTGGGATGCTTTAAAGTAAAATTATGAGATTATCTAGAATATATTCCTAAAAAATGTGCAAAAATTGTCACAAAATGAAGGATCCTAAGGGCGGCTATGGTTTTTGAAGGTTACCTCACTTGGGATGACTTTCAACGGGAGTGATGACTCGAGCGCGCTGTTGAGTGAGGGACGAGGCCTTGGAATGAGCTTGAATCATGACTTGGTTTGGGTTTGGTTGATCATTTGGAATATATTGTAGGCTTTGGTTTCAATTAATTTTGGTTTAATTTAATTTTAGCTTGATTTGACCTTTTAGGTCAAGTTGGGTTCATGGTCAATTGGACTAGGTTGGGTCTAATTGGCCAATTGATCAATTTGAGTTTAATTATAGCTTTGGTCAAGTTGAATAATCAATTTGGAGTGAACTTGAGTCATTGGTTCAATCAATTCAGTTTAGGTTGCAATTTGGCTAGTTTGAGTTCATGTGGCTTAAAGGGTTGACTTGGTCAACATGATAGGTTGACTTGGTTTGACTTAATTCATGACAATTGATTAACCTATGATGATCAACAAACATGACATGAAGTTTCGATTAATTCACTTTGATTTGAATTGAATTGGATTTTGATTCATGTAGGTCAAATTGGCCACTTTGGGTCAAGTGAGCTAATTGAGTTTAGTTGGCTTGATCAAGGCTTGATTCAAGTTTTTTAAACTCAAATATGGATTTATGATTGAAATATAAATCCATTTGCAAGTGATTTAGAGTTAAATGGGTTTTGATTCATTTGATAATTTCAAGTTCAAAGGGTGTTTGACTTGGGTTTGAATTTTTTATTTTTTTAATTTAGTTTTAGTTTGATGATTAAATTTTATGTTTATATTTGTATTCATGATTTAAGGATTGATTAAATCATGAATAAAAATCAAGGGTTTGGCTTGATTTGAGTTTGATTTGGCTATGTTCAAGAATTTGACTTGAAAGGCTTAGGTTGGATTTTGGTTGAATTTGAGTTTGAGTTTTGAATTGATTCTTGGATTGATGATTAAAGTTTGTATTTATATTTGGATTCATGATTGCAGGATTTATTGAATCATGAATAAAAATCAAGGTTTTGGCTTGATTTGAAATTGATTTGGCTAAGTTCAAGATTTTGACTTGAAGGCTTAGGTTGGATTTTGGTTGAATTTAAGTTTGAGTTTTGAATTTGGTTTTGGATATTTTAATTCATATTTAATTTATATTTATGAAAATAAATTATAATATAAATGGGTTATGAGAAAATGTTTTGAATTTGAATTGATTTGGATTTGATTTGAGCTAAGTCCATAAGATAGAATCAAAGGGCTTAGGAAAGCTTTTTGGAATTTGAATTTGAGTTTCAATCATGGGTTTCGACTATTTGGAATAGATTCATGATTTGAGAAATCCATTGAAATTGATTCAAGGTTTGATTTGGAGTTGAAGTTGATATGAGTTCAGAGTTGATTTGAATTTGGCTTGAAGGAAGGAAGTGAGGCATTGGTTCAAGCTATAGGGTAGAAAAATTTTCCTAACACCCTGTTGACCTCATTTTTAGGATGAGCTCTTAACACCTCCATCTTAGGAATAGGATTACTCTTATAATTTCAGAGTTTCTTTAGTCTTAAGACACATCTAGTGATTAGGTGGACACTCCCTTAGCCCTAGAAGACTTAGAAGAGTTAGCCATAGGAATAGGTCATGCCTTAGGGGTGTTAGAAAAACTTTCCTACCCTTTAGCTTAAACCATTCCTCACTTTCCTTCTTTCAAGTCAAACCCTAAATCAATTATATTTAATTTTCTCCTAACTCAAATCAATTCCATGATTGAAATTCATGATTCAATTCTATGATTGAAAGCCATGATCAAAATCCATCAAAAATTCCTAAGTCCAAATTTTGACTAAGTCCTTAAGCTTCCTTTAAGGACTTAACCAAAATCATGATTCAAACCTATTCAAACCTTTGAGATTTTCTCATACCTCATTTATATTCTCCTTTAGATTCACATTTATAAATGAAATATAACTTCAAACCCATCAAATCAAATTCAAAATTCAAAATCAATTCATGAAAATTTTCTTAAATCCCTTTAATTTTCCATTAAAGGACTTAGCCAAAATCAAACCTAAATCATGATCAAATCAATTCAAACTCATGAGATTTTCTCAAAACATATTTATATTCTCATTTATATTCTCATATATAAATGAAATATAAATATAAATCAATCAAATAAAACCATCAAATTAAATTTCAAATTTAAAATCCTAGAAATTCCCTTAAATCCTTTAATTTTCCATTAAAAGATTTAACCTAAACTTTGATCAAAACATTTCAAATTCATGGGATTTTCTCAAACCTTATTTGTATTCTCATTTATATTCTCATATATATATGAAATATAAATTTAAATCAATCAAATCCAAGTCAAAAATTAAATTTCTAATTAAAAGTTTTCTTAAATCCTTTAAATTTCTTTTAATGGATTTAACCTAAATCATGATTAAACTCTTTCAAATTCTTGATATTTTCTCATGATCAATTTATATTATCATTTATATTCACATATATAAATGAAATATAAATTCAAACAATCAAAACCAATTCCAAAAATCAAACTCAAATGAAATAAAAATCAAATCTATGCCTTTCAAGTCAAAATCTTGAACTTAGCTAAATCACTTTCAAATCAAGCCAAACCCTTGATTTTCTCTCATGGTTCAATCAATCCTACAATCATGAGCTCATATATAAATCCAAACTCCAATCATTCAATCAAAACCCAAATCAAAAATCAAACCCAAAACCCTTTCATATTCTTCCTTTGAATATGAAATTTTCAAATGGATCAAAATCCATTTGACTTTCACTTGTAAATGGATTTATATTTCAATCATAAGTCTATATACAAGATCAATCAACTTCAAATCAAGCTTTGACCAAGTCATCGACCCACTTAGGCTCACTTGACCCAAAGTGACCTAAAGTACCCTTATGAGCCAACTTTTTATCCTAACCAAATTGGATTAAACAAACTCATATATCCCTCTCATCATAATCAACAATCATCATGGGATGATCAATCAATCAAATTGGGTCAAACCAAGTCAAACGTAAGGGTTGACCAAGTCAACACTTAACCTAAAATGAAACCTAACATAGCCAAAATCCACTATAGGCCAAATTAATTGAAATCATTGATCTAAGTTCACTCATGACCTATGTTTGAACTTGACCAACATTTGAGCCTAACCTAGCCCAATTGGGCCACTTGACCAAAGTTGACCCATTTTAACCTAAAGGGCAAAAATATGTCAAAACTTGATTTAAGCCAAATTGATTGAAACTAATGGGTCAAGTCCATTCCAAATCACTTGTGAAACTTGATTGGCCAATTAGAGCTCATTGACCTTGACCCAACATGACCTTAAGGGATCATGTTGAGCCAAAATTGAACCTAACCCAAATTGATTAGAAACAAAGATACTAATCCACTCCATATGACTGACCTAACCTAAACCTAGCCTTGACCTACCTCAAATAGGTCAAATGGGTCAAATAGGTCAACTTGACCCATTTGACCTAAATGAAGTAAAATGAGCCAAAACCAAATCTATACCAAATTGAACCAAGCCAAAGGCACCAAAACATTTTAAACGGTCATATGAACTTGACCTAACCCTTGGTTTGACCCAATTTGACCAATTGGTCAACTTGACCCAAGTTGACCCATTTTGACCTAAATGGGTCAACATGAGCCAAACCCTATCAAATGAATTCCAAATCTAATGAAACTTAGCCAAACCTAGTTTCTCCACATACCTAACATATCCAAAGTGGAAAACTAGCAAAATAACCATTCTACCCCTAGTCCATAGAACAAATTTTGGCCTAACTCATGGGTATTTTGGTCATACCCTCTTCACAATTACTTGAGGCTTTCCTAAAAGCTCAAGGGACTTAGACTTAGTGATGAGAGGTGCACCCAACCTAATAGATTTGGATTGACCATTTATTTATAGACCAAACCACATAGCTTAAAATTGAGTTTTAAATTCCCTCCTAACCTCAAATTCAGCACATGGGAAGTTGGCATCCCACTCAAGGGATCAAATCGACCATGTGCTCATCAAAACTCCCAATCTAAAATTGGATCAAAATGGCAAGGAATGGTTCGATCGTCTGATTGCCATAGGGGGAGATATACTCCCCCTAATTCAATGAAATTTCAACTTACTCATTATCAATTGAAGCTTAGGAATCCTTAACAACCATCTTAGAGCATTCCTAAGCTTCTTAGATAGGATTTTAATTCCCTAATTATTAGTTTTAAAAAATGCAAAATATGGGAGATCAATCTATTAGCCAACTTCCTCTGCACTTGATCTCCTCCAAATTCCTTCTACACTCTTCATCTAAGGAACAATCCGAGCTCACTCAAGCTCACATTAAAGTTTCCATAGCAAGTAGAGGATCAATTCAATCAAAGCCAAAGCTCAAGTGAAGTGGTGTTGGTCTACCCATTGATCCACTCAATCCCAAGGCCTACAAATTTCAAGAGGGCTTTGTCTCCACCAGATAAAGCTACCTCATCGAGTTCGAGCACTCGTGATCACCTCCGACGAGGTATGTAATTTTTTGACCACTTAGCTTGATAGGTGTTGATCCTTTGTGAAAGAAATGTTCATGGCATGAGAAATCAACCGTTGGATATGTTGGTAATTTTGCTTATATGGTGTGGGTTGATTTTTGTATGATTCCATGCTAGATCGGGCTTAGATCTCCCCTTAGATCATGGATGGTCCCCATTAATCCTCAGGGAAGAACTTGGCTCTTATCGGCCATCCATCCATGCATTTTAGATGGACGGGTGAGATTATTTAGCATGTTTAGTAAATCATTTACCCTTTTAAAACTGTGAGTGAATCCTTAGCCGTCTGATCTTTGATTGGACGGCCGAGCATATTAGCACGTGTACTGCTGCCGCCTTTGTGAGGTGACAACTTAAGTTTTCCCCTTATAGTACGATGTGTGTGAAGTGCACTGACCGCCACCGCCACACATCGCGTCATGAGCTAGGATTAAGTAGGGATTAATTAAATGCCTAATTAATTCCTAATTAATCCAAAGAACTTAAAAAATTCATAAATCTTCATAAAAAATCAAAAAAATAAAAGGAAAAATGCTATGGAAAGATAATTTCATCTAGAATATTTTAAAAATAGTTTTAATGGATTTTTGAATTACCCTTTTCTCTAAATTTGGATTTCTTTAGGAATCTTAATTAGCTAATTATCCTTTAATTAGTCCATCAATTGATCTCAAATTTCTAGGGTTCATTTTAGGGGATGACCTCTACTTCCCCTAAATTTCTTGAGATTTATTGAGGGCTTAATTGGGAAAATTGATATTTCATTCCCCAATTACCCCTTTCATGTAATTAATGGTAATTAAGGTGTGATTAGGGGATTTACCCTATGATTAAATTTGATTATGGCCAGATCCAGTGAGTAGAGGTTTTATGGAATAATTTTGGGGAATTTTCCCTAAGCTATTCCCTAAACTGCCTTTTCTCTCCTTAGTCCTCTCTTAATTAAGGGTTAACTCATCAATCACCCCTTCAATCAATTTTTAAAAATTCTACAAATTTTTAGAACTTTATTAATCTACTTTGGGTAGATGCTTAGGTGTTTAATAGCCTAAGTCTAATTAAGGAAATTAAAACCCCTTTCATAAGTATGAAAGGGTGTTTTGAAATTACTTAAGCTAAACCACTTAGCTTAATTAACTTTTAATTGTGAGCCAAATTGCATTAGGCCTTTTCATTATTAGGTGCATTGTGAATTTAAATTCCTTGTGGGTTTTATGTCATCTCATTGGCTCATAATTACTTAGTAAATTTTTCTAAGGTGGTGTAGATAAGGGTTAATTAGCCAATTCATACCTTAATCAACACATAAAAATGGATCTAATTGTCTAAAAATTAAATAAAAATGCAAAACATATGTGGGAATAGGTTAGGAACAGCAAACTTATCTCACCTTTTAAAAATTAAATCAAACTTCAAACTAAACAAAAATCATTTTGAAATTCACTTTTATTTATTCTAAATTTTCTTATTCTTTACAAATGTCTTTAGGATTTAAGTAAAGTGAGTTTGTTTACATACTTTCACCACTTTGGACATTTTCCAACATGTTAAGTTGTATGTCATGTGATTCATGCATTCATAATTTCATGTTTTAATTTTTTTATTTTAAAAAGAAATTGTTTACTTTATGTCGAATGTGCATGTGTGGTTAAAGTAAAATATGAGTGACTATTATCACTACTAAATCCAACATATTTTCAAAACTTATAAATGAAATATCAATTCTGAAAGTGTGTTATTCATATCTTAATTATAAGCTTGCATGTGATGGATGATAAAAGCATGTTTAGCATAGGTTACCTTTCTTTTTTATGTTAACATAATTTTGAATAGGAGTTAGTAAGATGTATGGTTCATTTAAAAAGAACTCAACACTTACTTAATTCCAAACCCTATTCATCCCTATGCTCTCATCTAAGAAGGGTTGCCTATACGTGCATGCATAAAATTGCATAAACAAAAATGAATCTAGTAAACAACTTTTGCATTTTCCTTTTCTACTTCATTTCTTTTATATGCATGTTTATATTTAAGGAAAGTGGTATATTAATTGACAACCCGAGGTTTGAGGCTTTAAGTAGCACTAAGTAGGTCTTGTACCTTACACCTCTGGTTAACAATGGCTCTATACTCACTTATGCCTTTCTCACTTTCATGTATGTATGTGAAATTTTGAATAAGGAAAATCTTTTCTACTTAAGAAAAATCATGCATATTCAACTTCTAAATTTTCTTAAATGGATTACTTAGCATGCATCATAAAGTGTGTTAACTACTCTCATTTGCATGTATAGATATTCTTAGGGTCCATCCATATGCATGCTATATATATGTTGGGAAAGAAATGAAGTAATGCGTGTTATGTGAATTTTGGATTCATTTTACTTAATCATAAAATGCCTTTCTTTTTGAATAGGTTTGTTTAGAGTTTATATAAACTTATGATTAATTAAAAGATTTAATCAAAACATTCACCTAAATAAAACTAAAACATGAAACAACTTTAAAAAATTACTTAAGAATTAGGGAAGGAAAGAGAAGTTCTCTTCTCTTTCCCTCTCTTCATAGCTTAGTAATTAATTATAAGTTTCAGTTAAACCAAATTAAAAAATGAAATAAATTAGCCCAAAACACTTAAACAACTTAAATGAAACCCTCCTCTAAATTTAATATGTTCTTCACACTTAGAAAACTTGAACCTAAAGTCCTAAGCTAAGCATACCACAAAAATCTTTAAAGCACACACATTAGCCTAAGTCACCACTTCTAGCTTCAGGTTAGGTGGGTGCATGATTTGATATTATGTTTTGTTTTGTGATGAATGTTTTAGACTAGATGATAGGGTGTATGCTAGTAGAATGAATGGCAGGACATGCTTTAGATGCTGATTGAGGACTAGAAGAATTGATTGCACTGAAATCTGCATTGTTGAAATATAGCTGAGTTAGAAACTTGCCTTGATATTCACCTTCAATCATTGATTTAAAGATTTGATTTTGAATTTGAACTCACACTAAACAATCTTAAGGATGCTAAGTGGGTTCATCAAAATTTTAGAGAGATTTTGGATATTGAGGAGAGTCTTTGCCATTTGATTTCGATTTAGAACTCATACTCAATCGATTTAGGTAGGTTGGGCAGGGTTCTAAAATTTGAGGAGAAATTTTCTTGGAGATATTTGTGTTTTGTGCATCTTGTTTGAAAATATTGATAGTTTGAAAGACCTCTACTTAGCAAATTTGGGTATGCTAAGAAGAGGTTGTGATTGTGTGTTTGAAATATTTTTGCTTATGAAGATTTGATTGTGTGATATTTTGATTTGAAAATGGGGCATCTTATTAAACAAATTTGGTATGTTAAGTAGATGCCATAAGTGTTTGATTTGTGTTTGATGATGAGGCTTTCACTTAACAAATTTGGTATGTTAAGTGAAAGTTAAATGTGATTGTGAGATAATTTTGCTTTTCTTTGAAGATGGGAGTCCCACTTAACAAATTTGGTATGTTAAGTGAAAGCCCCAAATTTGTTTGAGATATATTTATTATTTTTTTTTAGAATGAGACTCTCAATTAATAAATTTGGTATGTTAAGTGAAAGCTCAAGTGTGGTTTGACATGAAAATTTGGATCCTTATTTAACAAATTTGGTATGTTAAAATAGGGATCAAATTTGTGTTGAAAAGAGACCCTCACTTAACAAATTTGGTATGTTGAGTGAAAGTGAAATGTGTTTATGATTTTGAAAATGAAACTTTCACTTAAAAATTTGGTATGTTAAGTGAAAGTCAAATGTTCTTATGATTTTTGAAAATGAAACTCTCACTTAACAAATTTGATATGATAAGTGAAAGTCAAATGTGATTGTGATTTTGAAAATGAAACTCTCACTTAACATAATTGGTATGTTAAGTGAAAGTCAAATGTGTTTATGATTTTTGAAAATGAATCTCTCACTTAATAAATTTGGTATGTTAAGTGAAAGTCAAATGTGTTTATGATTTTTGAAAATGAAACTCTCACTGAACAAACTTGGCATGTTTTAAGTAAAAGTCAATTGTGTTTATGATTTTTTAAAATGAAACTCTCACTTAACAAATTTGGTATGTTAAGCGAAAGTCAAATGTGTTTATGATTTTTTGAAAATGAAACTCTCACTTAACAAATTTGGTATGTTAAGTGAAAGTCAAATGTGTTTATGATTTTTGAAAGAAAATGAACTTATTTAACAGACTTAGGTATGTTAAATGGAGTTCAATTTGTTCTTATGATTTTCAAAAAGGGGATCTCATTTGACATACTTGGACATGTCAAATGAGCTCCCAATGTGTTTTGAATTCCAAGACTTTAGCAAGAAGGAGTTTTATGGGAAAAATGCAAATAAAATTCAATTTGCTCTACCTTCTCCAAGCGAAGGGGAACTCCCATTTGACAAATTTGGGTATGTCAAGTGGGGGCTCAAATATGTCTTTACTTCTCTTTTGTGTGTGTATGGTTTATTGCTTTTCAAAAAAAGGGTAAACTTCAACTTTAGCACATGTGAAGTATGCTAAGTGGAGCTTCAATTTTATATTATAATTTAAAAATAGAATCTCCATCCAAAAAATTTAAGTGTGTGGGATGGGGATAGCTATTTCCAAAGAAAATGTACTTTTGAAAAATGCATTAAAAATTATTGATTTTCATTTTTAAAAAGGAACCTCCTTATAACAATCATAGGATTTGTTAAAAAAAGGTTTGGTTATATGTGTTTTGTGCCTTTTTGAAAATTTCTTACAAACTTTTGTGTAAAGATCTCTTACTATGTGGAATTTGAAAAAAAGCTTTTGGAAAGACAAGTTATTTTGCAGAAGGGTTTTATTTCCTTATTGTTCAAGGGATGAACCTTGCCTCACCATTAGAATGGTGAAGAGCTTCTTAATTTTGGTAATCTCCTTTGTTTGATTAATTTTAATTTTCACCTATTGGGGGAACCCAATAGGGATTTCAAGACCTACAAGGAGTAAGGTCCTAAAACCTAAAGGATGTTGGCGAGCTTTGCTTAAGAATAAAATAAGCTAAGTGCCAATAGAAAGAATGATAGTATTGAACCTATATAAAATATAAGTCCACTATCAATACTTGGAGACAATAATTATCTACTAAAGATGGAGAGAGGAATTTTCCCCAACAGAGTCAACAGAAAAAACTATGGTGTTTATTTTCAGGATGTGGGACACCAAGCGGATCTTAGGGGGTACTTATTGAAGTGATTGGGTATGACATTAAACACTGATGTACTATCTTGAAAGATAGAAATCACCACCCTATAATGGACCTAATCACCTAATAATGACACCTAAGGCATGATGGGTCTTCAAATATACCAGAGATTTTTTCCCTACTTTACATGGAAAAGTAAAGTAGGGTTTATTTTAAGTCGGGTTCATTAAATTCCCTATGGAGGCAAGACCCCATAGTTAATTACATCCTAAGGAATGAGAATTCATTAAGAATACTTTCGATTAAAGTAGATAATTAGGGTCTCCAAAGATTTCAAGGTTAAGACTATTAAAGGATTGGCTATTTTAGAAAATCAAATGGGATAGATCAAGGAGAAGACTTATTTTTGAAATACAAAGGGAGAAAATAGGAAATACTCAGGATTCTAAGAAGCCTAGTGAGAATTTCAATCTACCCTATAATTCATCTTTATATTTTTTGAAATTTGAAGAGAGTTAATTATTTGAGTTGACATTTTATTAAATTTTTGGGGCTTATAATTCCACAACATAAGATTGTGGAAATGCCTAAGAGGTGAGGATTTATGTGGCAGAAAGAAAACGTACCCTAGATTCTAAACTAAGGAGCCTTGGTACAAAATAAAGGCACAAATCTAAGGAAAAATGGGTATATAGTTTACCACCATAAGAGAATAAATCATCCATTTTAGACTTATCGTGGAGTAGCTTAATAATTCCTCACATTTAAATCCATGTAGGCAAGTCTTATGCGTTGCAAGATGTCTAAGTTGTAACTCATTTAGAAAGGAAACAAAATCCTTAAACCCACTCCCTAAGAGACTAGAGCATGAGTGGTATGAATCCATAGCTTAATCTAATGCAAATTTTATCAAATTTATTTGATTCTTTTGAACTTTTTGTTTTGACACAGGCTATGAGATTTTGTATGCCTAAATGCTCAAGTATTGGATTATGAGCCAAATCAAAAGAGAAAGGGATGTTCTTCCACCAAAGGCTCGCACAGGTTAAGGCTTGATTCTCTAGCAAAGATGGAAGTCCCCTCTTAATAAGAGTGAAATAATATGATATGCATGATATTATACATTCATCCATCCAGCTAAGGGTTACTAAAAATTTTATTATCTTGATTTAATTCCTAGGCTTTTATGTGAGGTTATGAGTTATTTTAAAATTTTAGTTATGAGTAGTTAATTGGATAGAAAATTTAATTTTATCCTAAGAGCCTACAGCATCCAGGCCACACCTTCAAGCATCAACCATAAAGAAACTATGAAAAGAATGCTATTCTAATGCGAAATCTAAACACAACATCAAACAATTTTATAAACTACCATAAAAGAATAAAAGGCAAGTGCGGTTAGGTTCCGCCGTACACCCCAAAAAGAGAAAAAAAAGATGGGTAGCTGAGCTCTACCCTTATGCAACCCAGATTACAAAAATAATAATACATTTTATGGGGGGTCTTCTTTTCTTCATTTCTTCATTCTCTTTGTTTTGATTTGATTTGCTCTAAAGGCATCATAGGACGAGGAGACTAACTGCTCATCTAATCTCCCATAACACTAATCATAATTTCTAATACAAAATTATATCAAAATAGAAAAGTAAATCTAGCTACACGAACAAATGTTAGCTAAACAACCAGCGGTTATATGAATAATTTGGACTTAGCACCCCACACATGGGTAACTAATCACACCTGTCCTAACATGGGTTACGCTCTAAGCGACCTACACAGCGAAAGAATTTATATTTTTATTACAACGGCCCCTTAAGCACAACCCCCTATATAAAATATGATTAGGCTAACAACAGCCTACCATCCAGTCTACGAAACATACACCCTAATATATAGAGTCTAAAATATTTTATCACAAAATAAAATACAACATCATACATACAATACCCTAACTTAGCACTAAAAGTGGTGACTTAGCATTCTAATGTGTGTGCTTAAGGCTTGTGTAGCAAGACTTTACTGGGCTTCTTTAGTTTAAGTTTTAATTTAGAGTTTGAATTTGTTTAAATTTTACATTTAGGTGATTTTAATTTAAATGATTTAATAATTTATTCTTCATTTTTATTTCACTTTTATTTGGTTAAGATGATGTTTAGGTTTTCAAGAATGAAGAGTAGAATGAGTTCCACTTGTAGATGGAACTCACCCTAATCTACATCCTAGTTCATAAAGAATATAACTAAAGTTCGTAAGTATCTTAATTAGCCCATTTGAATTTGTGTAATTTATTCAATTTTGATTGATTTGACTTAATTTAGAATTTATAATTTGAATTCGTTTGAGTATTTGATTGATTGATTTTGGATTATATGTTTTGGTTTAATTACATCTTGATAATTCAATATCCTTAATTTCTAATGATGTTTAAGTTTGTTCAAATTCATGTGTTTTTGATTGGGTAATTTCAGATTAGATGTTTCTTGGTTTAATTAAATTTTGATGATTCAATATCCTTAATATCTAATGAAGTTTAAGTTTGTCTAAGTTCATGTTCTTTTGATTGATTAATTTTAGATTAGATGTGTTTGGTTTAGTTAAATCTTGATATTTCAATATCCTTTTGAATTAATATTTAATTCTTTTCTTTGATTATGGTTATGTGACTTAATTTCATGCTTATTTGATTCGATTATGGTTCATTCATATGTAGTTTGATCAGATTACATTAATTGAGATTTTATTTTGATTTTTAGTTGAGTTTAATTCCTCGTAATTAGGATTTTATCTTTAATCACATGCATTTGTCATGTTCATCAAAGTTTGGTTTGTATTTTGACTTCATACATTGGATAGTTGATTAATTTATCTTATTTAAGTAGGTTGAATGAGATTTGATTTGATTACATATTAAATTGATGAGAGTCTTTCTTAATTTAATTTAATTTGATTTAATTTAATTTGATTTAATTTAATTTGATTAACTTTATTAGTCTATGGGTTTGCTTAGGTTCAATGTGATTATGTGATTAGTCTAATTAAGAAGTGTATTTATGTTAATTATAAAGGTTTATTTATTTTTTAATTTGATTTCATATTTGTTTAGACTAATGATGTAATTAATGACTTAATAATTTAGATTTAATTTAGGTTTTGATTAGTATTTAATTGCATTTTATGTTTGATTAAGCTTAAGTTTAATATGATAAATTTAATTGAATTAATTAGTTTATTTAATAGGTGTGATTAAATTAATTAGTAGATTAATTAAGTTTTTGATTTGGATTAATTTTAATGTGATTTAAAATTAATTTAGTTTATTAAGATGATGGATTAATTTAAGTTTGCATTAATTTGATGTTTGATTAATTAAGTTTGATTAAAGGTCAATTAAAATTATTAGATTAATCAGGTTTTGTAATTAAATGACTTAACGATTTAGGTTTAATTTAGGTTTTGATTAGTGTTTAATTGCATCTTAATTATGTTTGATTATGTTTAGATTTAATATGATTAATTTGATTAACTTAGTTTATTTGAGGGGTGTAATTATTAAATTTAATTAGGGGTTTGATTTAAGCTTAATTTTAGAGTTAGCCTTAATGTAACTTTGTTAAATTAATTTGATTAATTAAGATGATGGATTAATTTATTAAATTTTCATTAATTAGATGTTTGACTAATTAAGTTTGATTATTCATGATTAGGGTTTTGCTTGATTTGATTCATTTATTATGTTTGTTCGATTTCATTAACATGTTCGATTTAGTTATTAGGCTAAAATATTTAATGGAAAATTAATTATCTTAATCCAAATGTACGTGATTTAATCATATGTTAATTAAGTTTACTTTAATTTTATTTGGTTCAATTCGATTAGTATCGAATGATTAAAGTTTCCTAAATTTGTTGGGTTTAAGTTTGATTTAAGATTTAATCATTTAATTGAGTTTTATTAATTTTAATAGGTTTAATCATATTTAATTTAATTTTCTCTAAGAATGATATTTCACTGATTTGAGATTTGATTAATAATTGCTTAAGTGCTATTTCATTTCTCATTTTGATTTAATATTTAAGCTATTTTTAGATTATATTTTAATTAACTCTTTAATTGATTAAACTCTAATCTTAAGTGTTTATTTTGGGTTCATTAAGATTCACAATATCACATTATTTTCTTAAGAGTCCTAGATGTCAATTGAAGTGATTTAAGCCGTTTTAAAGAATTTTTTAAAATTTTGAATTTTTATTTGATTTATTTTATTAAAATGGATAATCTGAAATTCAAAATTTAATTTCTCCCACTCGAAAAGTCCTTTTCACTTGAACTTTTTATGGTAGGCGTGTTTTAACTTTAATTTCAATTTCTGAAAGTTTCAACATAATTTGACTTATATTTTTGGTTTAATTAAAGAAATATAATTTTTACTAAAACTCAAATTAAGCTCAAACTACTTTGTAAACTTTAGAGATTTTGGATTTGTTGAATTCCTCTCGGAAATACGAATCAAACGAGCTCTTATTTTTAATTTTTGGTTAAGTATTTTATTCTTTTATAAATTTTTGAAGTTTCAGGTGATCTAAATTAATTTTTTATTTATAAATAGGAAATACGTGTGATGCTAACGTCAGCCTTTGGGCGAAAAGGGAAAACGACCCACGGATCACTCTAGGAAGTCGATCGTCGGATGGTGCGGCCGTCGCGATCCGTAGATCCGATCGGCCGTCCGTCCGCGAACCGCGATCGGACAGTTTAGATCGCATTAGGCAATTCAAAGGCCCAGATCGCGTGATCCACGTGGGATTCGAGCCGTCCGATCGCACGAACCGTGCGATCGAACGGTCTAGATTGTATCAAGCAATCTAAAGGCTCGGATCGCATAATCTACATGCGATCCGAGCCGTCTGATCCCACGAACCGTAGGATTGGACGGTGGCTCTAACCCGCCAATGATGAACAGTATTTTTAGGCTTTTTAAAGGAGAAAATGAGAGTTTCTAAGCCAAAACTTGTCCAAATGGACCCGTTTTTGCATTGATTCACACTGAAAAAAATCTATTTCCTAATTGGGATAATTTAAAGTAAAAATACGGGATTATCTAAAAGAAATTCCTAAAATCGTGAGAAAACTAATACAAAATGCATGAAATCCTAAGGTCGGCTACGGTTTGGCGAAATTTACCTCACCGGGGATGATTTTTGGCGGCGGTGAAGATCCGAGCGAACTCCTATGTATGTGAGGAAGCGTTGAAGTGATCTTTAGCCCTTGCCTCCCTTCAGAATGTCTCCTTCTCTGATGTCTACCGTCGCCTTGCCGGAAGAGCAATTATTTGTGTTTTTGAGCTAAAAAATGGCTCAAAAAAGTGGGGGATGGGTTCCTTTTTGTTTTGAGGAGTTTTTGGAAGCTGAATGGTGGTGGGAGGAAGAGATCTAAAGCATCATCTCCCCCTCCTTTTATAATGGCCGAAAATACAATCTTTTTTGAATTTTTTGGCTCCAAATTGATTGTTATCTTGCTTAGGGTGGTTGAGATGGATGATAGGTTGATTGAGGACTTTGGATTTTTGCTCCAAAGTTCTCTTGCTGCAATTTAATTAGACTTATTCAATGCAAATGTTGGGGAGGAGTTAAGTGCATGTGATGGGGGGAATTAAATGAGGTTTGGTGGAATCCTATGTGGAGGAAGAGCTCGAGCTTAATGAGGCTCGGCTCACTGACTTGTAAGTAGACTCTATTTATATATTGTCATTTTGTAGGGGGGAATGGGAAGACTACAATTGCTATTTAAAAGGCTTTCATGTTGCTTTTTTTTTATGAAATTTAAAATTACAAAGACTAATGCATATCGCCTAATAACTCCTACTTATAACAATTATTTTTAAAAGGAAAAAAAAGTTATGATAATACTTTTTTTGTTTTAAATTCTATAAGCTATAGCCTTTTATAGTTTTAGACTTTATTTTTTATATATTTTTTACTTCTATTATCTCAATTCCTATCCTAGAGAACTCCCATTGAACTACTTGGTGATGCCTTCTCTAGGTGTTCCCGGTATCTTCCTCGAGAGTCAAGACGAGCTCTCGAGCTTGAGAATAAATAGACAAGTCGAGCTTGAGCCCACTATGACTCGTGCTTGACTCGACTCATATACACCCCCAGTGCTCGCTATCACATCCTCTTATGTTTCTTTTGATGTTTTTACATTGATGTTTTTACATTGATGTTCGATCATAAGAGTAAAGGAGAGAAAAATATCGTGTTAAACTTATTTTAAATTGGTATTTCACCAGTTCTTGTCATAAATTACTTTGATGTTTGTATAACACTTCTTACTTCACGATTTGATATCACATTGTTAACATATTACTTAATACTATACACAATTTGTTATTCCGTACTAATTACAATGTTAATGTATTATATTTTAATATAGAAAAATTTGCATATATATAGCACACAATTCTTATGTATTTACATATCTAATATCTAAATTTATTTATTTACATATTTAACACTTTCCTATGCTTAAAAATTTACATTTTACTTTTAAAAAGTGAGCGATGATGATATTATTGATGTGATATTGAATATTGGGGTGTTATATATGTAAAAATTAAAGTTTGAGTATTAGATACACAAATATATAAGAATTGTGTGGTATGTATTTAAATCCCCTTTTAATATATCAATATATTATGATATTAATATATTATTTTTCTTTGTACTTTGATATTATAATTCTTCTTACCCTACGCAATTGCTTGATTCATAACCTCTTCGATATTTTCGAGCATAATCATTGGAGGTCAATCTAACAATTTATATTTTGTAATTCTCTTCTTCATTTAGGACAAGAATGAACTTATATATTTCTGCTTATATAGCAAATTATTTCAACTATGTTATGCTCAATATTTTTTTCTGTTCCAAGCATTTTACATAAAAACTTCGATGTTTTTTAAACTTCTCTTTTATACTAAAAAATGAAGAAACTAACTCAACTGCCATATATGTCTTTTACACATGACAGATAAGATTGAATTTGTTTTTATTTCATTTCAAAGACTCATTTAGCTTTATATGGATGTGAGCATACTTAAAAACTTTAGTTTGGATATGAAATAAGTTTGAAAATATTGACGTCTCTTCAACATTTAAGATTTTGGCATTAAAATAACTTTAATATCAAAAACTTTTTTTTTTTGGAATTAAAGAATATTAAAAAAACAATGTTCTAAGGATTATCATTTTTTCCCTCTTATTCCATGTTGTTTTACTGTAGATGAGCTGATATCTCCACCATATAAAATTTCAAGGATGAGTATGAAGAATATGTGCTGCATGTGAAGCACTGTCATATTTGGCTAAATGGGATAAAGTTTAAAGCTTACAAAATATAAAAATGAATCCCACTTTGCAGCATATTCAGCTAAGTCTATTGTCATCGTTCCCACTGCTCTTCAGTGCAGGAATATTTGTTGGATGGTGGGTTGGTTTATATTTTAATGATGAATGAATACTCAGTTAAGGTGAGATAATAAAAACAATAATACGTCTTTGTCCCACTACTGAGTTAGTTACATGCTTTTTTTTAATTAAATGTAATATTCTCATTTAATTCTAATAAATTAAGGTCATTTTTTTATACTTTTTAACCAAGTTTTTTTAGGTATATCTCTATCTTTCTTAACGTAGAATGAATCTAATACTTCTAGTCTCCTGATTGTGTCATCAGATGGCCTGTGTTTTATGTGACCAAACCAACTAAGGCGACTCTCTCTAATCTTATATGCTCCAACCTTCTCACAAATATATTCGTTTATATTTTGTCGCAAAGTGTAAAACTGCTCATCAACCTGAGCATCCTCCTCTATGACACACTTAACTTAATTTTATGCTTCTCTTTTACAGACCAATAGTATGCGTCATAGAGCATTGCTGGTCTCACCATGATCTTTTTTTTTTCCTTAATTCTGAGAGGTACTTTTCTATCACACAATAGGTCTAATGTATTTCTCCACTTCAACCATCCAACTTAAATTCTACTAATAATATCTTCATCTATTTCACTATCACTTTAAATAGTAAATTTAAGATATCTAAAATATTGCTCTTTTTAATGACTTGATCACCCATTGTCACAACCTCACCACTAGATCTACTGCTACTAAAATTGCACTCAATGTATTTAGATTTTAGACTTTAAGATGAACCTCCATAATTCAATTTCTCTTGAACTATCCTTATTATCAACTATAATAACATAATTTCATTTGAATGAACCATTTTTCAAAGAAATACATTATTCATGTATACAAAACTTTTCATTTCTATAATTTCAAATGGTGCAACATCTAAAATATATACATCATTTTGGCACACCCCAACATTAATAAGTGACCTTCATGTCATACCTTAAGATTTTGCATCATTTTGGCAAGCAATATAATGATTCCACAATGCAATGAAGCAATAGACATAAATATGAAAATAATTCAGCCCTTCAATTGGGTAAAAATTGAATGGTCTAATTTAAATCATTATGATATTTCTAACAATTTAAATTAGAATGCGTTAAAGAACTATTAGGCAGTATAATATTTGATTTCTAATTTAGAGGTTTCATTCATGAATTTCAAAGGATGCAATTACAATGATTTTCTTTGGTTTCTCGTAAATTTAATATCTGTAGTTAACCTTATGATGCACACTTTATATCTACAATTGATTCTACACACATCTTATATTTGAACTAACCTTGAACTGACGTAGTAAAAATATTGGAGATTTCTTCCTTAAATAAATAATAACTTAGCTTTAAGGCAATAAATTATTTAATCTTGGATCAAATATAATTGAATAAAACACACTAAAGTAGACATGTAAATATATTCTATAATGTATATATAATATTGATTATAGTAGTGTTCGAGATACATATATAATTAGATAATAGAGTTGATGATGATAGAATGCTTCAAAAGTTTATCTTAAAAGTAGCTCACATTAATATATAACACTATTAATAACTAAATAATTATGCTGATTAGTGGATTGTTATGCATATTATGATCTCAAGTACTTATATATATATATATATATATATATATATATATATATATATATATATATATATATATATATATATATATATATATATATATATATATATATATATATATATATATATATATATATATATATATAGTTCATTTTCATTATGAGAAGAATCTTTGACCACGAGCCAACCTCTACATTGAAGTAGGCGCTGACAGTGAACGAGATCATTATCTAGTCGCGAAGGATTGTGTGCTGAAGTTTTCTCTTGTGTTTGGACTGGAGACACTATTCCTTCTATGCTGTCATAAAAGCGCAAAGACTATGTGATGGATTCCGATTACTGGACGAGGGCCCTCATACCTTACCAATTCATGCCCTGTATATAGTATATATGCATGGTCATTACTAATGAATAAGAACAACTATGAATATGAAAAGAGATTGAGATAAGAAGAGTTTAAGATTTATATACATAATAACATCTTTGACATTTTGAAAAAACAAATTTGCGAAGTTTGTATTTCACCATATGTTGATTTATGATAGTTGTTTTAACAACTTCTTATGGATGTGACTTTTCTTGATTTTTTTGGCTATATTAAGGTTTTTGGCCATTGTCGTGCTTGCTTGTTTGCTTCAATTTTTATAAACATAGTATTATCATTATTATATATTTTGCTGTAATAAGATAGAAATGGTACTATAATTTTGAAAAGTTTAAATACATATCGCACAATTCTTTACATTTACACATCTAACACCCAATGCTTTATATTTACATTTATAACATTTTACAAATGTATAAAAAGTGCTCTCACTTTTAAACATGTAATAGTAGTACTATTTTTTTATGATCTTAATGATTTTAGTGTTATGCATGTAAATAACAAACTTTACATGTTAGATATATAAATATATATGAATTATGTGGTATGTATGCAAATGCCCAAAGAACTTTTAGTTCATAGCACTTATGTTATTAAAGGTTGTCATTTGAAAAATTATGAATTGTCCTTCATCAACTTCAATCATTAACCACTTGTTCTATTTAATAGATGTCACTAATTGCTTTAGATAGTTCATTAGTTTTTGCAAGTGGATGTGGCTATAACTATTATCTCTAGATTATCTTGTGCTTAATTTATAATTTTTATAAACAAGTTTAAGAATTTTGAATTGAATATTATATTGTGTGATTTAAACATGTTTTTATCGAAAAATCATCTTTAACGTATTCTTCACAATTGTACTCAAAATCATACCTTTGGGAACACTAAAGAAGAATTTTTCAAATTATATATGGATTTGAAATCAAAGACTAACCTAAATACAAATCAACATGCTACTATTCATTCTATCATAAAGTGGGCTCATAAAATTCTTGATAAGGTGGCTTCTAATGAAACTTTAATGAAGAATAATAAGACAATTGTTCTTGCTAAACTTATAGACACCACTTGCATTACTAATTTAAATTAGGTGGAGAAATTAATTAAGGATGTTATCTTCTTTAACTTTAGAAAGAGGTTCATTTGCCTTTAATCCTATTCTATAACTATATTATAAGGATTGAATTCTTGGCACTCTTCAATTGATTATTAATAAACTATGAACAATGAAGTGAGTAGTAGAAGTATCTAATGTCTAATAACTATGATCATATGGCATGCAACTATCCTCTATGTTTCCATATTTTGAATTTTATTGAATTTATGGGTCCATAATGACTACCATTTTGATTCTTTTATGACTACCTCATATTTTATGGAAATAATTTTATCTTAGTTCATCATAATAGTGATAAAGAAAATATCAAATTGATTGAATTATGAGTTTTAGTCTTGATAACATAATCTCTAATTTGTAATATAAAAGTATTGTTAAGCTTCAAATAAAAAAGACCTAAAATCTTATCAAAATTCACAACCTTTAATTTTTTTTACTAACCTAGAACATATACAAAGAATAATAGGATTAATATTTATAAGAAATACCTTGTTTATTAGGGCGCCCTTCCTAACTTAGCAAATAATATTTGGGCATTTTTTAAGAGGATCCTATCTCAAACTCTCTTTATTATAATATGATAATGATATATATATTCTTATGGGTAAATTTCTAAGCTCACCTTTTATCTATTTCAATATTTTCAACTACGTTAGAATTGATACAATATTTCTCTCTCACATATGGATTAACACTTTTGACTTATATATTATTTAACACTTAAAAAGAAATATCTAAGATAAGAATCACTTTTTTCTCTTTTAAAAAAATCATATAGAGGTAGAAAATATTTTAGATTCCACGACATGTGGATCCATCATAAGGGCTTTCTATCTTTTGTTAAAGAGAATTAAAATTCCCTAATAGAAGGCTTTGTGCACATCACTTTGTGGCTCATACCAAACATAAATAAGATGACCTTGAAATAATATAATAATGATATCTTAGCATTTTATTTGACTACAACAAGAACTTTGAAGAAGAGGGCAATCTTGAAGACAATTTACCATCCATTGGTAACTTATTCAATAAAATTTATCTCAATAAAATATGATTAAATTGAATAATTTTTACCATTGTAAAGAAAATAATTGGATTATATGGCATTTCTTGGGGAAATAAATATTAAATATGACCACACTTGTGTCAATAGTAGAGTGAACATTAATAATTTATTAAACTAAAAATATACATAGATATGAACTTCCATATCATGATTTGAACAAAAATTTTATAATAAAATTTTGTTAAAAATTTTTGTAGGATAAAAATTAAACTTATCTAATGTTGATTGGTTATTTATGCATGATGAATTCCATCACTCATAAGAATAATGTTATGTTTTGGGGATTCTATCATTGGAGTAAAATGAGCAAGAAGTGTTTGACCTAAAAAAATGAATGTAAGGGTTAATGGACTTCCTTATATTTTTATATACCCCCCTTCATTTAATTAGTAGGTTGGAATTTTTTTTATGTGGTCTTAATAATCTATTATGGTGGAATCTATTAATTACATTTAATTTTGAATGTAAACTATTAAATTTTTTATATTTTATTTGTTGATGATATTATTATCTTTACTAATGGCACTGAATGTTCTCTTAAGTGTATTATCCACCTCTTGAAGCAGTATAAGTTTATTTCGATAGCTCATTAGGTTTAAGAAGTCTACTTTTATTGCCTGACCTAATTATTCTAGAAGTAACAACAACAACAAATACAATAACAAGCATTTATGTCATTATGTAGGATTGGCTACATGAATCCATCTTCTCCATTATGTCCTATTAAGTGTCAAATTCTCATTTAATTGTAATAAATTAAGATTATCTTTTATACATCCTAACCAAGCCTTTCTGAGTCTACCTCTACCTTTCTTAATATAAGGTGAATCTAACACATCAAATCTTCCAATTAGGTCATCGAATGATAGACTCTTTATGTGACCAAAACATCTAAGGTGGCTCTCTCTAATATTATCTATCATCGGAGCCACTCCAACCTTTTCACGAATATATTCATTTCACCTTTTATCTCTAAGAGTTAAGCTACTCAACCACCTAAGCATCCTCATCTCTGAAATGAATAACTTAATTATATGCTTCTCTTTTATTACCCTACATTTTTCACCATAAATCTTTGTAGGTCTTGCCATTATTTAATAAAATTTTCTCTTAAGTCTAAGCAGCACTTTTCTATTATATAACATGCTAGATGCATTCCTCCACTTCAACCATCCAACTTAAATTCTACTAAGAACATCCCCATCCATTTCACCATCATTTTGAACATTGACCCATGATATCTAAACATTCACTCTTTTTAATGACTTGATTACCCAATTTCACAACCCCTACACTATAACTTCTACAACTAAAGTTGCACTCCATATTCAGTTTTAGATCTACATAAACAAAAAGTTTTAGACTCTAAGGTTGACCTCCATAATTCAATTTTCTCTTGGATTCCCTCTCTCGTCATATCAACAAATAGAATGTCACTAGCACAAAGCTTACACCAAGATTCATCTTCCTTTAAATGCCTAGTAAGGACATTCATAACTAAAGCAAAAAAGATATGGGCTAAAGGCTAATCCTAATTATCCTATAAATAAAATTGAAATTATTAGGGATGTTGCTTTTTTTTTTGAAATGTTGTTTTTATTTTAGATAGGTATTCTTATTTATAACATAAAAAGGCATTGGTTGAGAGTAGAGTATTTATATCTCTTAAAGAAATATTGATTTAGATTAAATGCATCTTTACAACTATTCTTTCTTATCTCTCACAAGTGATAATTGTACCAAAATGTCATTAATAAATTAAATATTTTACTTAATAAATTTTTGTTGAATGCAAAAGATAATGGCAACAAAATTATTTAAGCTAACTAGATTAATGTGTGTTGTCCTGTCTTTAAGGTGAGTTTGGTTTTGTGGGCTCGAAAAATTCACCACTGACCTCTCGACAATATTTGAATTGTTGAATTGAAGAGAGTGATTGAAAGTGTCGGTGTAATTTTCAGAAGGCAGATGGAATAGTATATAAGACACTACCTAGAGATTTTGCCCTCATTTGTAAGGGACTTTGAATCTGGTTCACGGGTTTTCTTATAGAGCAAGCCCTATAGTTAATTCCACTTCGATTAAGTGAGAGAACTTTCCAATTAAAGTATCACTAAATGCGAGTGTATAGTAGCAGCATATAGAGTTTTTGAGTTTAAGATATGAAATTTATCATTTTAGCTTAAACCGAATGGTTGGGGGAATGATGATATGCTCGATCTATATCCCATGGTTCCGTCATCCCGGGAAGTCGCAGTCTCTAGTCTACTTAGTCATGGGAGGTAGTCGACTCAACCTGACAGAAGGATCCTCATCAGCAACACATGAGTTACATCGTCCAAGAAATCCTTATAGACTTGGAGTGGTGTTTGTCTAAGGAGACAATCTTAAATCTACCTCTGACGAGGTTGTTTCTCAATCAAGTACCCTATGATTCACAACTCAAAGGGCGAGCCATTGGGGAGCATACGCTACATCTGATCGTAATATAATGAATCGGCCAAACCACCATGAGAGGACTCGGTAGAATCGCCATCTGTGGAGCTTGCCAAGCCACGCTTGGAGGACACGGGCCACATCCTTACTGGCAAGAGACTGATTGAGAGTGAACATAGCAGAACACTTAATTTAACATTGGCTCCTTTATGAGCTAGAGTTTTCTTAGTTTGTCACCTCCCAAAACAAAGGTGGATTTTGATTAAGCTTTTAATGATAGAATTCCATTTAAGTAGTTTTTTATATTGATTTTTTATTTTAGTTGAAAAATTGATTAATTTGAATATGTTTAAGAGCTTTAGATCCTCTCAACTCTGTTAAGATGATTAGATCTTCTCACTTATGTAATGCTTTTAGATATTTCACTGATTTGAAACTCTTATTATAGGTTTTTAGGTTTGGTTAACTCGAACCCAGTCCTAAGACTAAATCGAGAAGCAACTCGCACAGCATCCTCAAACACTTGAATTTAGGCATTCAGCATAGTGTCGGGCCCATGCGGGTGTATTTAAGACTTTATGTGGTGTTTATTTCTTAATTATGAGATTGATTTCAAATTTTCATTTAATTATAATTTAGCCTGGACAACATTTTAAGACATTACAATTTGCACTTGAAATCTCTATGTCCGAGCACATACATGTATTTATAGCTGAACTAATTTTTTCTAATTAATGAAATCATTGATTTTAAAAATCATAATTAGGATGAAATTCCTTGATTTTTGGTTGAAGGAAGCCCTATGGTTTTTATAAATTTTGATTTAGTATCGCCTTCTGTCTGCTTGTATAAAGAGTTGCAAATTCGGTGGTGAAAAAAGCATTTAGAATTGATCTAATATCTTATTAGATTATTTAGATTAATATTTAATATATTCCAATTTAGCCTGCGCCGCCTTTTCAGACATAAAAATTTGCACTTGAAATCTCTATATCCGAGCACATGCAGGAATTTATAGCTCAGATAATTTCTCCTAATTAGTGAAATCACTGATTTTGAAAATCATAGTTAGGATGAAATTCCTTGATTTTTGATGAAATGAAGCCATATGATTTCTGTATATTTTGATTTAATATCGTCTTCTGTCTGATTGTACAAAGAGTTGTATATTCAGCAGTGAAGAAGGTGTTTTGATTTATATTGTAGTTTAAAATATCACTTGCGCTTAGTTTGCTTGTTGAGCTTTTGTAATTCTCCTAATTTGATTATGTTCAATCTACATCACTTTTGATAAGTTATGCCGATTTCAGTGTTTATTGCTTTAGCCCTACTCATACTTATTAGCTAGCATAGTAATTACCTTTCTATTCATATAAGAGTTATTAAACCCAATTTGGATTTCTCTTAGACTGTAAGTTTATTGCAAGTTTGTTATGAGTTTAGTATTAAGCAAATTTCAATTAAAGCTAGATTAATTTTGAGCAATTTATAAGAAAAGAGAACTCACTTTATCGCTTTAATTGAAGCCATAGAGAATCGCTTTTTTTAGAGTTTGTGAGTTTAATATTAGCCTCTCTAAAGTCTGTGAGTTTAATATTAGCCTCCCCCAAATTTCACTTAGATTTTAAATGCGTGTTCTTTTCTTTTTAAAATTTTCTTTAAAGGCTTCCCCCATTTTTTTCTTATTAGACACTTTTAGTTTAAAATTAGCTGTTGGTTTTCTTACTCAGCACTCTTAAGTTACTTCATTTCACTCTACCCTTTTTTCTAAGTCAAATGATTTGATGCAATTTTGGCAGCCTCCTGGCATCATCCCCATGTAGGGTCAGACGGTGTTTTGGCTTATTCAAGACACCTCTGAAGAATGGCTCGACACCATGGCTTTTCATCTGCTTTTTTTCATAACGATGAGGCCTTCAAAAAAGAAGATAAATGCAATATCGTCTAGAAATTAGATAAAATTTGATTCGTAGGGGCGACATAATGAGTGGCTTACTGATGCACCGTTGGCGTGTGTTTTTGCGACCATAGTTTTTCATCTCGCGTCAGCGCCTCTTGAGGAGACGACGAGGCTTTGAAAGAAAATAAATCTGATATAATCATCCCAAATATCCCATTTTGTTTTCTAAGTCTAGAAATTAAACAAAATTTTTATTTAATGAGCGACATTAATAGTGTTGGCTTATTCGACGCCCGACATTGGCGTAGCGGCGGTGTTCGACACCACAACTATTTTTCATCTCATCGCTATGTTAGCCAACGAGGTCTTAAACCAAAATAAATAATATATATATATATATATATATATATATATTCATCTCACATGTTGATGCATTTTTGGTGCGTTCTGAATGCCGAGAATGGGGTTAGGCATGTTATTAGGAAAGTAAGGTAAGGAGTGTGACACCGGAAACTGAAAGAAGAATTTACCACTTGACGATGTTCTTCTCCCGATTGTGGTGAAGCAAAAATTGGAAGGCTAAAGCGAGGAGTGCGACGCCGAAAATCGAAAGAAGAATTTGTCTGTTGATGATTTTCTTCCCCGGTTTGTGGTAAAGAGAAAACAGGATGACTAAAATGAGGTGGCGCCGAAATTGAAAAGAATTTACGATAATGTTCTTACGTTGTGAAGCGAAAATGAATGATAAAAAGCGAGAATGCACGAATCGAAAAAAGAAAAATGTCATTAACAATATGTTCTTCCGGTTCTGATGAAAAAATGGATGGATTATCTGAGAATATGATGTCGAAAATTGAAAGAAGAATTTATATGTTGATGATATTCTTCCTCTGATTGTAAGAATTTTGCAGTGAAAATTGGCAAGGAAAAAGGTTGCAGCGGGGTGGCTTGGACAGCGGGCTGATGGCTGGTGTGCTGTAGTGGGCTGTAGAAATTTTGCGGAACAGAAGTTGGGCAGTAGTGGGCTGTAGGAATTTTGCAGAACAGAAGTTGGGCTATAGGAATTTTGCGGAACAGAATTGCAGCGGGCCGGAACGGAGTGGGACTGCGCTGCGTCCGCGGGATAGAAGAGCGGGCTGGTTTCACGTGTGCTAGTGGGCTGATCGCGGGATGGTGCGGCGGGAGTAGTACAGCGGGTCGCGGGATTGCGGGCTGCGCCGGAGGGGAAGAAGCGGAAGTGGATTTGGTGGATCGGCGGGCTCGGGTTGGTGCAGCGGTGGGCCCGGGTCGGTGCGGCGGTGGGCTCAGGTGCAAGCGGGAATGCAGAGCGGGCCTGGGCCGAATGGAACGGGTCAGTTCTTGCCGGAGGCGGGTGCAGCGGGCAAGATCGGAAGGCGGGTCGGCGGTTTGCGCCGCCGGGAGTGATGGGTTTTACGGCGGATTCGCGGAATAGCGGCTGCGGCGGACGGGCCGAGCCGAAGGAACGGGCGGGAGCTGAGTTCGCGGGAGCAGTGGGTCGGGTTTTGGGCCGGAGAGAGCAACAACGGGAAGGGCCAGCGGGAGAGGGCCGTGCGCGGACACTACGATGGTTCAGCCGAGGACACGGACCTGCACCCTGCAGCTGCTGGAGGTCGGAGAGGTTGCACCGGCGGGCTGGACGGAACGCGGGTCGGTGGGAGCAATGCCGAGACGAGCCGGCGGTAGCGACGGCAGGACGGGCCAGCGGGAGTGGGCCGTGCGCGGGACGCGCTACGGATGGAGGCGGCGCGTGCGGGCCGGTGCACGGAACGGGTGCGATTTCACGTGGAACAGTGGAAATCGGGGGAGATTTTCCAAAGGGGAGAGAGGAAGTTTTACCTTTGCGCCGAAAACGTGGGAACCTAGGAGTAAGGAGAGAAACTATCAGAAATGGGAGGGAATGCAGGGAGTCTTTTATTTTTTTTTTTTCTTTGGAGCAGTTGGCAGCAAAAAAAAACTGAAAAATAAAATGAGAGAAACGATTACTGCGTGAGAGAGTAATTTTGAGATTTTTAAATAATTTTAAATTAATTAAATAGTTTTAATGTGAATTTTGTACGGACAAACGCATATAGTAAATATATATATCAAATTAATATAATTACATTGTTGTTACGACGCGAATGCGGTGCGCGTCGAGGCTTTGGTTTAAGTCGGCGTGAGTGAAAATTCAAATCGCTCGCCACTTTCGAGCTTTCGATTGCACTGTCCGAATTTGAGAATAATACTTGATATTTCCGCGTTTCGACATGATCAATTTTATGAGCTGTTTGATCCTAAATGCCTCGACCTCAATATCGTCGTCGGCGTTGGCGGCTCGATCGATCGGTTGATCATCAAGTCCGTCGAATTCAATTTGTAAGTTTGATTTTGACTTATGACACACATACGGAGGTCAACAGGTTTTAAACCATTTTATTACCGTTTCAAATGCATTACGTTAAGCTTTGATGAAATTTATACTAAATCCATTTTATGCAAATTTCTTTTTTTAGGTATTGGTATTCAAAGCATTTGATTTTAGATTTTAAAATATTATTAATTCTCTTGTATGGAGTATACTTTGTATTTTTAAAAGAAAAACCTAAGGATTTCATCTATTTGAATTTAAGATAAAGTAATTAATATTTCATTTTAGTTTAATAGGTGTGTAGGTCCTTTTGAATTAGTAGATATATATTTAGTTTGTGGAGGCTCATCTATAAGGTCTATTATTTTTTTAATTTTGATGGTTAGAATAAATCTTTAATATAAAATATTTTTTCATGATAGTCAATAGTTAATTGTGAATATAATGATACTATGTCTTAGAATAATAAGATGACATGATCATTCTCTTTTAATATTATGTGAAAAGTATAAAATAATCTAATGCTAATTTGTTATTTATGCATGAATAATTTCATCACTCATAACAATGATGTTTTTTTGGGCATTCTATAATTGGAGGAAAATGAACAGGTGTGTTTGACCTTTAAAGAATGAATTTGAGGGTTAATTGCCTTCCCTATATTTTTATATATTCCCCTTCATTTCATTAGTATGTTGAAATTTTTTTAATGTGCTCTTAATAATCTATTATGGAGCAATCCTTCAATTTGATTTAATTTTGAATGTAAAATGTTAATTTTCCACCTTTTATTTGTTGATGATATTATTATCTTTACTAATGACACTAATTGTTCTCTTAAGAGTATTATCCACTTCTTGAAGCAATATAAGTTTATTTTGGCAACTCATTAGGTTATGAAGTCTACTTTTATTGCCCAGCCTAATTATCCTAGAAGTAAAACTAAAATTATTAGGGATGTTGCTTTTTTTTTTTGAAAAGTTGTTTGAATTTTACATAGGTATTCTTATTTATAATTTAAAAAGGCACTGGTTTAGAGCAAACAATTTTTATCTCTTAAAAAATGATTGATTTAGATTAAATACATCTCCTCAACTATTCTTTCTTATCTCTCTCAAGCAGTAAATATACCACAGAATGCCACTAATAATTAAATATTTTATTACTAAATAATTTTTTGTGGAATGCAAAAGATAATGGCAACAAAATTATTTAAATCAACTAGATCAATGTGTGTTATCCTACCTTTAAAGGTGAGTTTGGTTTTAGTACATTTTATGACTATATCAAATGCATGTCCTTAAGCTTTGATAGAATTCTATACTTAATAAATTCATTTTGTGCGGATTTCATCTTTAAAATTATTGGTATTAATAGCATCTGATTTTAGATTAAAAAATATTATTATTTCTCTTGTATGGAGTATACTTTGTATTATTAAAAGAAAAACATAAGGGTTTCATCTATTTGAATTTAAGATAGAGTAATTAATATCTCATTTTGTTTTAATAGGTGTGTGGGTCCTTTCAAATTAACAGATATGATATGACCCTGAAAATTCCTCTAGTCGAAGCACGAATCTTGATGCCGAAAGCAAGCTAATCAAAAATTGAAACTGGTCGAGATCAAGCACTTAAAATATCATTGGAAACTTTGAGACATCAGTTAAATTCCTAAAAAGCTCTCAAATATAGAGTGTTTATAGTCAAATCGAGCGTCTCGACGAGCCGGTTCCAACAAGCCAAAGATCTTACAATTCTGATTTTATTTGAGCATTCAAATACACAAAATACATCATATGATCGAGGGAATCATCATGAGCCGTCCGATTGGAGGAGTGGTTCGGATTTTGCATGTATTTACAGAGACGTCACTCCTCCAATCTATAAATAGCCGCTTATTCCTCATATGAGGTGAGGCCAAGTGAAAGAGAAGGGAGGCAAGCTAGAGAGAGGAGAGAGCTCTAAAGATCCTCCAAGCACAATCGTGCCGCCACTGACGGTCAACCAACCACCGCCGCCGCCATCACCGCCACCGCCGATCTCGCCGCCATCGACCATTGTTAATCATCATCACCGACCACTATTGTTTCATTATCACGAACACAATATCGCTTAACATCGCTAACATCGCCGAACTTCATTGCCAACATCGCCACAACATCGCTGCCAATATTGCTCATTACTAAGCAATCGTTGCTCCATTTCTCATATACACTCGTAATCCCAGACGGAAGATTCCTTGTACCGAAGCAGATACATAGTGGAAGCTTTTTCTTGGGCTAGGCCAGTGGTTTTCCTCTTTTGAGATTTTTGTAAAATTCGGAGTTTTATTGTTCTCTTTAAATACTTTGTGTGTCTTTGGACTCTCAAAGAAGCTAAGGCGTAAACTTTTACTCTACCGCAACTGGTTTTCTAGCATGCAACAGTTTGGCGCCGTCTGTGGGATACTGATTCCCATTATTTCATCTTGTATGACGACCAAGTTTCCCAACAAGATCAAAACCACCATCGAGGTGGAGCATTTCAAGCTTTTAAGAAGCGCAAGTGAAGAATGAAGATTCATCAAACTTTGTTCCTTCAGATTCTGTCGAGAATTGGGGGGCAACTCTTAATCTCAGAAGATCACTCATGTTAAGCATCTAATCGATTTTTCATCCCAAGAAATAAGTCAAAGTTGGAGGATATTTCAATATTGAAAAGAGATATAGCTTTGCAAATTATGTTTTTTCACTCATACTCATAGAAAAACGAGACCAAAGTTAAGGAGCAACTTTGGCTACAATTACAAACGGATGTTTTAATTCGACCTCTTCCATACAGGTTAATGTCATCGGGTAACACTCTGACAAACAACCAAGGATAGGTCAAAGGTCCTTGGTGGACTTCCCATGACCTCTTCCATACAAGTTAACGTCATCGGGTTACACTCTGACAAACAACCTAGGATAGGTCAAAGGTCCTCGGTGGACTTCCCACGACCTCTTCCATACAGTTTAATGTCATTGGGTAACACTCTGACAAACAACCTCGGATGAGTCAAAATCCTCAGTGGATTCAATTCAACCTCTTCCATACATATTGCGTCATCGAGCAAGACTCGACAAAACAACCGGATAGGTCAAAATCTCGGCAGTTGATTCTCCACGAGTTGCGTCATTGGGTAACACTCAATAAATAACCTCGGATAGGTCAAAATCATCGGATTCAATTGACCTCTTCCATACAGGTTGCGTCATCGCCGGACTTCGGCAAACAATCGGATAGGTCAAAATCCTCGGATTTGATTCAACCTCTTCCACAGAGTTAACGTCATCGAGCAAAGACTCAACCCGGATATGTCAAAATCCTCGGATTCAATTCAACCTCTTCCATACGAGGTTAACATTATCGAAAGACTCTAAAACAACCGGATGGGTCAAAATCCTCGTGGTTCAATTCTCCACCAGGTTAGCGTCATCAAGCAAAGACTCGACAAACAACCTTAGATGGGTCAAAATCCTCGGATTCAATTCAACCTCTTCCATAGGTTAATGTCATCGAGCAAAGACTTCGACAAACCTGGATGGGTCAAAATTCTCGGATTTGATTCAACCTCTTCGCAGTTAGCGTCGCCGAGCAAAGACTCGGCAAACAACCTCGGATAGGTCAAAATCCTCGGCAGTTTTCAACCTCTTCCATGCAGTTAACGTCATCGAGCAAGACTCGATAAACAACCTCGGATAGTCAAAATTCTCGGATTGAATTCAACCTCTTCCATACGAGTTAACATCGCCTTCACGACAAACAACCTCGGATGGGTCAAAATCCTCGGCGGATCTTCAACCTCTTCCACAGGTTAACGTCATGGGTAACGATCAACAAACATCCTCCGGATGGTAAAATCCTCATCGTCGTGGTGGTCATCCCCCATTCGCATCATCGCCGATTCACGTCGCCGTTCTTGATCGACCGTCGCCGTAATTCTTGTTGTAGGTCGCCGACTACCATCAGGGTCGCCCGAGACCATCGGCAATCTTACCGTCACCATCGTCGCCGACCACCCGCGTCATCGCATGGCGATTCGCGGTGTCGACCACCCGTCGGCGCCATGTAGCGGTCACCATATGACTACCGTCGCCGGTCACTACCTCCGACCATCACCAACTATCTTCGCCGGTCACAACCATCTCCGCCGGTCATCCCCGCCGACTACTGTCGCCGGTCAGCGTCGCCGGTGCTTCTGACCACCCCATGAGCCAACCACGTAGTCGGTCCGGCGACTACCGTCGTCGATCCTTGCGCCGACCATGCCGCCAACAATCTTATGGTCACCACCATCTCTCCGGTCATCCCGCCCGACTGCGCCCGGTCGCCCGCACCGACTCTGCGCCGTTCGTGCCACCCTGGTACGCTATTTAGTCGGTCACTACCAACTACCGTCGCGGTCTTTGCGCCGACCATCGCCCGGCAATCTCCGCGGTCACCACCATCATCGGCTTTATCGCCCGATTACCGCCAGCGAGTCGCCGTGTAGGCCAATGTCGCCACTATCATCGAGCATCGCCGTCAACCCTTGTCTCCGGTGATCGCCTCCGAACCCGTCGGTCAGACAAAGGCGATCGCACCTCTTCGAGAGAAAATCGAGTCTTGCAGAGCAAAGTCTTGATCACCTCCGAACGTCGGTCGACAAGGCGTTAACGCGCGCCTCTTTCGAGGGAAAATCGAACCTCCGTTTGAGCTGGTCTTGATCGCCTCACCCGATTACAAGAGGCGATCGCGCCTCTTTCGAGGAAAGCGGGCCTCGCCTATGAACTATGGGTCTTGATCGCCTCAACCAGCCGATTCGGTAAGGGCGGTCACGCCTCTTCGAGGCAAGACCTGCCGTATGAGCTTATGGTGATCTCCGATGACCTTCTCTCTCAAGAAGAGAAGGTGCCTTCTCCCTTAGCCCTAGGGGGGTTTTTATAGACCCCTTCTAGGGGCAAAAGGGTAAAAAAGCATCCAAAACCGCCCAAAACCACCTAAAACCGTTCAAAATCGCTCAAAACAGGCCAAAACGGGTGAAAATGGGCAAAAACGGATGTTTTTGCTGTGAACCTGGCAGACCAGCCAGCATGGCGCCAGTCGCCCTGCGACATCCGTCTTGCAGTGACATGCTGCCATACTGTAGCGTCGGTCAGCTTCGGCCAGATCTACGACGCTGATCCGTTGTTCGTCGCGACCAGCCGCCGTAGGTTCAGCGACCCAATCCAGCCGTTCGGCGTGACCGCCCGACCAGCGTTCAGCGAGCTGGCGACCAGCGCACCGACCCGTTCGGCCCGTTCTCGCGTAGACCGCCATGACAGCTCGGCGTCACGGCCCGTCATTGTTATGCCGACCGTGGTCGTCGTTCTGTATTTAGGCGGTTCAGCGGTGCCTCGCGACTTCGCCGGATTCTGACCGATTCAGCCCTGTCGCCGTCCGATCCGATCTTTTCACGGCCCGGATTCGGTCTGACCGACCCATCTGAGGCCCATGACACCTTTCTTCGACTATAAAGCTGCGACCCGCTAGCAATTTCTTGCGGACGTTCGCATAATCAACCGAAACCTTGTGCCTGCAAACACCCGTAAATGTCCGCATGGATCCGTAACCTCGAAATTTTGCTCTCGCACATACTTACACATATGTGTGGCTGTGCATCTGCTTTCGTAGTCATAATCTTGTGCTTACATGAAGATCTGTTCTCTCAAAATATGTGGTCAATGGACCTGCAGATTTCATTGAAGAATTTACTATTTTGAAGTACTTGGCACATACATTTTTTGATGATTGAGATAATATCATCCAAAATAGGGGCAAGCGATATGACCACGAAAATTCCTCTAGTGCCGAATCTTGATCAGAAAGCAAGTCAAAATTAAAGCGGTGAGATCAAGCACTTAAAATATCATTGGAAACTTTGAGACATCGGTTAAATTCCTAAAAGCTCTCAAATATGGAGTGTTTATAGTCAAAAATCTCGATGGCGGTTCCAACAAGCTAAAGATCTTACAATTTTGACTTCATTTGACCATTCAAATATACAAAATACATCATATGATCGAGGGAATCATCATGAGCCGTACGATTGGAGGAGTGGTTGGGATTTTGCATGTATTCTGAGACGCCACACCTCCAATCTATAAATAGCCCTCATTATGATGGGGAGGCAGTGAAGAGAAGGAGGCAAGCAAGAGAGAGGAGAGAGCTCTAAAGATCCTCCAAGCACAATCGTGTTGCCACTCGACGATCGTCAACCACCGCCGCCGGCCGCCGCCATCAGCCACCACCGCTGATCCTCGCCGCCGTCGACCATTGTTGCCGGTCATCATCACCAACCACTATCGTCGGTCATCGCGTCAACATCGTCGTCAACTTTGTCCATCGCATTCGTTCATCATTAACATTATCGCGTCAACATCGTGTCAACATTATTAGCAATTGTTGTCCATTTCTCATATACAATTGTAATCCGATCGGGAAGATCTTGTACTCACGAAGCAGGATATAGTGGAAGCTTTTTACTGGGCTAGGCCCCGTGGTTTTCCCTCTTTTTGAGGTTTTCCACGTAAAAATTCTGGAGTTTTATTGTTCGCTCTTTAAATACATGTGTGTGTGCTGGACTCCTCAAAGAAGCTAAGGTGTAAACTTTTACTCTACCGCAACTGGTTTTCTAGCACGCAACAAGAGATACATTTAATTTATGACCCCCATCCATAAGGCATATCATTTCCTTAATTTGGATGGTTAGAATAAATCTTTAATTTCAAATAATTTTCCTAGATTGTCAATAGTATTATTTCTACATTCTTTAATTGTGAATATAATGATACTATGTTTTAGAATAATAAGATGAAATAGTCATTCTCTTTTAATAATATGTGATAAAGTATAAAATAATCTAGAAATGATAATCTCTTCAATTTTTTTGGAATGCTTCTATTCTTATTTACCTTTCTATTGTGAAGTTGGAAATTTTAACATATTATTATGATGGATACAATCATGCAAGCTGGAAGGATTTAATTGGTTTTGAAGTCTATTGTAAAACATTAAATCAATTCCTTTATTTTTCTTTTAATGAGTGCTATAAAAATGTGGATCCACTTTGATAACTTTTCTTTAATATTCTTTGGAATGACAATGCTAATATACATATTGTTTGTCAAAAATAGGTTACCTTTCTGAAACTTGATAAACAATGCTTTTTTTTCTTGCATGGATCAAAATAGGTTTGATGGGATTATTTTGGTGTATTTCTTTTCTCAATTATGGCTACTTATGAAAAATATTCTATTGGATATTAACAATTTTTGGACTACAGTACGAGTGGATATATATATATATTCCTCTATTTATAATATCAATTTGTGACTTCAATTTTTTTTTGAACTACGTGTGGTTTATTCTTTGATGGCCACAATATTTAAGTACCTGGAAGTATTTCAAAGCACTCTAAATAAAGTTATTAAAGGTGTAATCATTTCTAAAATTAAATTTATTAATATTTATATATGCACAAACACACGCACACTCACACTTCTCTTCTCTTAAGAGTAGCATGCCTATTGTCTTCTTTTTTTTTCTCATCCACCACACCATATAATCTCAAAATTCATAATCACACTAAATTTTATAATATATAACATGAGATGTATATGGAGATCAAATTTTCAATAATGTTGGGATGATATAACCATTAACCAATTATCTTTATATTAAAAATGATAACAGATCATGAACAATCAAGATGTGTCACGAAACAAATATCTAATATATGCAAGAGATCATGAACAATCCATGTGTTTGATTTCAAGCCTTTTGAGACTCTAAATTTTGAAATCACAATTATCTTCTCATATATAATGAGTCATCCAATATAAATTATTTAATGTGTTCAATGAATGACTAAATTATCTAAAAAATTACTGAAATTATGCATGTCATTAATTTTAATGATGCTAAAGATGATGATTAATTTTGATTTTGCAATTTAAAGCCATATGGATGTTAATTCACCCATTATATTGTTACACTAGTTCACCCTATATATTGTCACATTAGTTCATTTAAATCGCTAATTACGTATCCATTTTATCATTCATCATATATCTTAAATGATTAAGATTCAAAATAGGTAACTAAAAAAAGTATATGATTACCTATAATTACTTTAAAGTTTAGTCATTCAAAAATTATCCTAAATCCTACAAGATATATGAGGATAAATTATTGTAAACTAGTCAAACTCTACAAATACAAGAACAAAGGCTTAGAATATGACTCTCTAAAAGCTTAATTCAATATTCTGTAGATTTGTACTAAACTCACTTTTGATATTCATTAAAGTGAAAAGAAAATAAATTTATTCATTAAAATTGAAAATAAATATATATATATATATATATATATATATATATATATATATATATATATATATATATATATATATATATATATATATATATATATATATATATATATATATATATATATATAATATTATGTGTATTATTATGTGTGTGTGTGTGTGTGTGTACTTATGAAAAAAAAAATATATTGCATGTCAATCTATTTGAATTTTGCTACGTACCAAAGCTTGCATCTGTTGTTGCTGGAATATTTGTTACCATCCTACATAGTTAATAGAAAATTTAAAGTGTTATTAGAAAGACAAATATGTAATCTAAGAAATAATACATATATATATATATATATATATATATATATATGAGAGAGAGAGAGAGAGAGAGAGAGAGAGAGAGAGAGAGAGAGAGAGAGAGAGAGCTATGCCTTTATAATATTCGTAAATCGTAAAGATTGCTTAACTAATAAAATTTAATTATTTTTAGATATCATTGTTGCGTGCTAGAAAATCAGTGGCAGTAGAAAAAAAGTTTACGCCTTAGCCTTGTTGTGAAATCTATCACACACAGATATTTAAAGAGTGAACAAGAAACTCTAGGATTTTTACATAGAAAAACCCCAGAAAGAGAGGAAAAAAATCACGGGGCCTAATCTAGCAGAAATTTTCCACTATATATCTATTTCAGAGTACAACGTTTTCATCGCGGATTACAAAATGTATATGAAAGCGACAATAGAATCGATCGGTAACAATGTGCTATGTAGCGGTGGTTAACTATGCTGATTGGTGATTGGTGATGGTGAAACGGCGGCGGTCATGGTCGATAGAGTACGTGGCGATAGCCGGTAGAAATGGTCGCAACGATGGCGCGGTATCAGCGGTAGTCGATGATGATGATGTCGATAGTGGTAGTTGATCGGCCAGCGCGTTAGCGGCGGTGGCGATAACGATGGTCAGCGGTGATGACCGGTGATGGTGGTTGATGACGACGATGATCGATGATGGTGACCGACGACGGTGGTTGGCGGTGATGACTGGCGACAGTGGTTGACGGCGGTGAGGACCAGCGTTGGTGGCCAATGGTACGGACGGCTGGTAGCTGGCGGCCGACGACGGTGGTCGGCTACCGCTGAGTGATGGCAACGATTATGCTTAGAGGATCTTCAAGCCTTAGAGCTCTCTATTCTCGTTTACTTCGACCTCTCCTCATGTGAAGAATGAGAAGTTATTTATAAATTAAAGGAGTGACGTTTCTAGAAATACATGCAAAATCCAAACAACTCCAACAAACAGCTCGAAATGATTCCTTCAATCATCTCATGTATTTTAAGTATTTGAATGCTCAAATGAAGTCAGAATTAAGAGATCTTAGGCTTGTTAGATCTCGTCAAGGCCTTCGATTTATATAAACACTCCATATTTAGGAGCCGATGATATCAAAAATTTTCAATTATATTTTAAGCGTTCATGTGGGTTAGTCTTGACTCAATCAATTGCTTTCGACGTGATCTTGATTGATTTGTCAATTTTAGTATCATATCAGTTGCCCCCCTATTTTTGTATGACATTACTTATTTCATCCAAAAATATATTAAATTGTTTTTCTAAATAAAACAACTTTACTTATTATTATGATTTCTAATTACATATGTTATATGTATTAATATATTTATTAACTAATTAATTATCAATGTTTATTTATTTGATTATACATACACATATATATCTATATATATTTATATATATCGACATTTAGTCTTGAAAGAGATGGAGTTTTTTGTAATTAAATGTCATAATGAGGAGAGGGTGTTTATTTTTTTAATTAAATGTCATAATGAGGAGAGGGTTTTTTTTAATTAAATGTCATAATGAGGAGAGAATTTTTTTTAGATTAAATGTCATAATGAGGAGAGTTTTTTTTCTAATTAAATGTCATAATAAGGAGATAGATTTTTTTAATTTATTATCTCTTTTCCCCTACAGTGGATCTATAAAAACCCCCCTATGGTCAAGTATGGAGACATAACTTCCATATGCTCTAGTGTTCTTCTACATTGGATGAGAAATTATCTAGCAGAAGTTTAAGGGCTAGAGTAAAAAAAAAATTATTTTTTTTTTCTTTTGTCAGCAAAGCTCTGACATTCTTCTTAGAAGAAGGTCATTCGCTTTGCTGATTAAGACCCGTAGCTCATACGATGAGGCTCTAGTTTTCCCTCGAGAAGTGTCGCTGTTCTTGTGGACCAGGGTTACGGATCAAGGCCCATTAGTTCATATGGCTCGATTTTCCCTCGAAAGAGGCGTCAACTGTCCTTGTCGGACCGGCTAGGTTTGGAGGCGATCAAGGCCCGTAGTTCATACAGCGAGGCTCTGATTTTCCCTCGAGAGAGGTGCCAACTGTCCTCGTCAAACCGACCGAGTTTGGAGGCGATCAAGACTCGTAGTTCATACAGCGAAGCCCCGATTTTCCCTCGAGAGAGGCGTCAACTTTCCTCGTTGGACTGACCAAGTTCGGAGGCGATCAAGGCCCGTAGTTCATATGGCAAGGCTTATTTTTCCTCAAAAGAGGCATCAACTATCCTCGTCGGACCGACCGGGTTTGGAGGTGATCAAGGCCCATAGTTCATATGGCGAGGCTCTAGTTTTCCCTCAAAAGAGGCATCAACTGTCCTCGTCGGACCGACCGGGTTTGGAGCGATCAAGTAGTTCATCTGATCCAGGTTTTCCCTCGAAGATGTGTCAACTATCCTGAGTCGGACCGGGTTGGCGATCAAGGCAAGTTCATACTGAGGCTAATTTTCCTCGAAAGAGGCGTCAACTGTTCTCATTAGACTGACCGGGTTCAAAGGCGATCAAGACCCGTTGTTCATACAATGAGGATCCAATTTTCCCTCGAAAGAGGCATCAACTATCCTCGTCGGACCGATGGGTTTGGAGGCGATCAAGGTTCGTAGTTCATAGAAATTTGATTTTCTTTAAACTCCAATAGTTGACAACTGCCAAGGTGGTGGAGAAGCATTGATTGGAAATCATTCCTCAGAAAACTCATAAATTCTGGTAGATAATTTTAGAGTGTCATTCTTCATGATTTTACTTGATGCTGTTGAATTGTATGGAAGGGGTAGAATTTAATCCACTGATAATTTTTAACCCATCTGAGGTTATTTTTGAAAGTGTTACTTGATGACATTAATTTGTATGGAAGAGGTTGAATCAAATCCGCTGAGGATTTTTGACCCATCCGAGGTTGTTTGTCAAAGTTTTACTTGATGACATTAATCTATATGGAAGATGTTGAATCAAATCCGTTGAGGATTTTTGATCAATCTGAGGTTTTTTTTCAAAGTGTTACTTGAAGACGTTAACCTGTATGGAAGAGGTCGAATAGAATCAACTGAGGATTTTTGGCCCATCCGAGGTTGTTTGTCAAAGTGTTACTTGATAACGTTAACCTGTATGGAAGAGATCGAATCGAATTCGCTAAGAATTTGTGACCCATCCACCAAAGTATTACTTGATGACTCTAACCTATATGAAAGAGGTTGAATCCAATATGCTGAGGATTTTTGACCCAATTGAGGTTGTTTGTCAAAGTATTTTTTGATGACGTTAACCTATATGGAAGAGGCTGAATGGAATCCTCCTAGGATTTTTGACCCATCTGAGGTTGTTTGTCAAAGTCTTCGCTCGATGGCGTTAACCTGTGTGGAGTAGGTGCAATGTTTTCACCTATCTGAGGTTGTTTGTCAGAGTCTTCACTCGATAATGTTAACTTGCATGGAGTAGGTTTAAAGTTTTGACCTATCTGAGGTTATTTATTAGAGTCTTCGCTCAATGACATTAACCTGTGTGGAGTAGGTGTGACATTTTGACCTATCCGAGCTTGTTTGTCAGAATCTTCGCTCGATGACGTTAATCTGTGTGGAGTAGGTGCAAAGTTTTGACATATCTAAGGTTGTTTTTTAGAGTCTTTGTTTGATGACATTAACTTGTGTGGAGTAGGTCTAAAGTTTTGACCTATCCGAGGTTGTTTGTCAGAGTCTTTGCTCGATGGCGTTAACCTGTGGAAAGTAGGTGCGAAGTTTTGACCAATCCGAGGTTGTTTGTCAGAGTCTTCACTCGATGACGTTAACTTGTGTGGAGTATGTGCGATGTTTTGATCTATCCGAGGTTATTTGTCAGAGTCTATGCTCGATGACGTTAACCTGTGTGGAGTAGGTCTGAAGTTTTGACTTATCCGAGGTTATTTATTAGAGTCTTCGCTCGATGTTGTTAACCTATGGGGAGTATGTACGAAGTTTTGACCTATCTAAGGTTATTTTCCAGAGTCTTTTCTCGATGACGTTAACCTATGTGGAGTAGGTGCAAAGTTTTGACCTATCTGAGGTTATTTTTCAGTGTCTTTGCTCGATGACATTAACCTGTGTGGAGTAGGTCTGAAGTTTTGACCTATCCGAGGTTGTTTGTTAGAGTATTCGCTTGATGACGTTAACCTGGGTAGAAGGGGTCAAATCAAAATATTTATTTGAGCTTGTAGCCAAAGTTGCTCCTTGACCTTTCCCTTTTTCATTAGTATTACTGACTTGCTTCTCAGACTGATAATCAATCAGATATCCACAATATTGATTTTGATAATCTTTTGAGATTAAGAGTTGTCCCCCAGTCTCCAACAAAAACTGATGGATCGAAGTTTGATGAATCTAAAACTGATGGATCGAAGTTTGATGAATCTTCATTCTCTTTAAATTGCCTATCGGGACTCAGAGAGAGTTAAAATCATCTTCAAGTATTTGCAATCTATACAAATTTCTATATTCCACTTGTAGGCTCTAGGTTGCCGAACATCCGTAATAAAATAAAGAAAGCCCCAGATTGTGCTTCTTCACCATATAGGTAGGGTTATTCTAAAGTCGATTGTCAACCAAGAATGTTCACAGCCACCAATGCGTCTTAGAAAACCGGTGCGTAAAATAAAAGTTTTCTTAGCCTTGTTGTGAAATCCAACACACACGATATTTGAAGAGTGAACAAGAAACTTAGTTTTATGTGAAAAAAATAATAGGGAGAAAACCACGGCTTCAACAAAAACTTTCCTATATATTTGAGTACAAAGTTTTCCAGATATAGATTATGTATATGAGAAAGCGACAATAGAATCGTATCTCTATCGGCAGTGGTTAAACATAACATGGTGATAGTGGTGACAGCGGCGATGAGCGATGATGGTCGGTGGTGGTGATGACCAACAGAGATGGTCGACAACGATAGCTGGCGGTAGTTGGCGGTGGTGACCAACGACGGTGGTTGATGACAATGATGATCGATGGTGGTGGTTGATGGCGGTGGCCAGCGATGGTCGGCGGCGGCGGTGACCGACGACGGTGGTCGGTGGTGATGATTGGTGACGGTGGTTGATGACGATGATGATCGACGGCGGTGACCGGCGACGGTGGTCTGCGACGATGGTTGGTGATGATGACCAATGATGGTGGTTGATGGTGGCGAGGATTGGCGGTGGTGGCCGACGGCGACAGCCGACGGTGATTGGTGGCCGACGGTAGTGGTCGGTGACCGTCGAGTGGTGGCACGATTATGCTTAGAGGATCATCAAGCCTGAGAGCTCTCTCTCTTCTCTTTTGCTTCAGCCTCCTCTCATGTGAAGAATGAGGAGTTATTTATAGATTAAAGGAGTGACATTTCTGTAAATACATACAAAATCCAAACCACTCCATCGGACGGCTCGAAATGATTCCTTTGATCATCTTATATATTTTAAGTATTTGAATGCTCAAATGAAGTCAGAATTAGGGAATCTTAGGCTTGTTAGATCCGGCTCTTCAAGATGCTCGATTTGACTATAAACACTTCATATTTAGGAGCTGACTGATATTGCAAATTTTTCAATTATATTTTAAGCATTTGATCCGTGATAGTCTTGACTCAGAATCAGATTGCTTTCGGCATCAAGATTCATGCTTCGATTAGTGAAATTTTCAGTGTCATATCAATCATGATTATTAATATGTGAAAAAAAATTAATTTTATAATTTGATGATAATTTTTTGAAGTTAATAGCGTAATTGGAACTGCTTAACGAACGATAATTACAAGTCAATATTCTATGATTTAGTTAAAGAAAAAAATTCCAATATATACATTCAACAAAAAGATATCGATATGAAAGAAGCGACGACGACATGAAGTAAAGAGAAAGGCAATCGAATATGGTAGATAATATGTGAGCATACTCTATTTGAATTTCTAAGCTTAATTAACACAATATTTAATAAAAACATGTATTTTTGATAAATGCGATTACTACATCACAAAAAATATATAAAGTTTATTTAATATTTAGAAAATTTATGTACATAACACACAATTTGTATGTGTTTATATATCTAATATCTATAATTTAATATATATAGAAAATAATATTTTTTATGCATAAAAAGATGTATTTTACTTTAAAAAGTGATGATGATATTATTTTTGATATAATATTAAAAATTTAAGTATTATTAAAATAAATATGAAAATTTAGTTGTTAGATATATAAATATATAAGAATTACGTGCTACTATATATGTATATTAGATCAGCGAAATCACCTAAGAATGAAAATATTACAAGGCTAATTACCAGTGGAGGTATCTCTTTCAACGTTGGATTGCTAGGATTTGGCACATCTAGATCAACCATTACCTGTAAGTCATAATTAACTTTATTTTATTTTTCTAAAAAATCACTCAATAAAGATATTTTCTTTGTTAACACTGCCCAATTGATCATCAAGAGGCTACATGCTTCTCTTTTGTCAACCATTTTTACATGAATGTTTGCCTTCAAAAAGATGAACTTTTTAATATAAAAATGGTGGTTTATTGATCATTTTCATTTTCTTTACTAATACCAAATTTAAGTAATGAACATTCTCTAAATAATTCTTATAAGTTTAATCATCAAAATTTTAATTTGTTGTTGTTTCAAGCTATTCTCATTAGTCAACCAATCTAACTTAGGGAAAGATCATCAAGTTATCTTTTGATTATCAGAGGAAAGATTTAAATTTCATCATTGATAGAAATGATCAATATTATTGCATATTCATAATAAAGACTAGAATACCTCATTTAGCAGCTATAAAAATATCCCAATTTAGTTCATTTTAAAAATTCTTAATTTTGAACTCTTAGATTATTTGAGAAATTTCGAGATATGATCATCATATTTAGCTATTCCATTTTTGTATTTCTGAGAAGAATTATTTTGATTATCTCATAGTTTCATATTGAACTCCATACATTTCTTCGTCTACTATTTTCAAGTGGTGTCATCTTCACAAACAAGAAAAGGATAAATCAAACCAACTTGAGTACCACCCTTCATCTTTTAGTTCCACCTCATCCATTATTTCAAACTAGTAATACCTTCACTTTGAGAGAAAGGACCAACATAAGCATCATTCATGGTTTTCCTAATTGTATAGCTCTACCTCATCCCTCTTACTACGGTTGTGACACTTCATCTTTTAAAAAGAGGATTTCCTTCACTATCCTTTATTGCCTTGCTAGCCTTATATTACTATCTCATCCATCACTCTAAGGTGAAGCCATCTTCACCTCATGAAGGGGGGAATAGAGGCACTATCATTGTTAGTAATCTGTCTAACCTCTTAGTGTTGCTTTATACTTTATCTTCAATTCGTATCACTTCATTTTCCAAGGATAACTAGTCCAAGTTACCTTATTATATTATTAATACTAAGGATACTAATAACAAGCTACTTCCACTTGCTTTGTATGGATACCTTCTCTAGGTTTACAAAAGAAAATTAAAAATGGAAACATTTAAGTTATTTTAATTGAGTTATGGTCCAAGTTTTTCCCTTTTTGTTTTTTTTTTTTTTTTTTGTTTTTTTGTTCTACATAATAGATGCTCATATTTCCACCTCACTCTATTTAACTTACTTAATTGTGTGAAAGCTATTATTTGAAGTTGATAAGATTAAAGTCTCTCTTTATCTTCCTATTTTACATCAACCACAAAATAATTCAGTGTGATAGATAAAAAAAAATTATCTACTCTAATTGAGTAATAATTATGATGGGAACATAAATGCCACCAATTTTTTACTCGATCTCATAATAATGGAGATTCACCTTGTCAACAACATCATAAAAATAAGCATTAAAGTGGCTAGGCGAAGTTGTTCTACAAGAGCAGCTCTTGCATCATCCTCGTAATGCGAGAGTTCTTCACCAATGCAAAGGATCATGAGTACAATAAACTTTTTGTTTGGGGAAAATTGGTAAGCCTCGATGATATTGCCATCAATGCATATTACGAATTATCAAATGTGGCTTACAATCAATATCTTTCCTATTATAACAAGCACCTAGACTTGGATTTTGATGAAATTCTTGATTTTCTCACCAGTAGAAATGCCAACGTCCAATGGAAAAGATGGGACGAAAAGATTTTTAACTTTCCTACCACCGACCTAGTTACATAAGGCTTGACACTATTTCATTTATGCCAAGCTAATGTCCACTAGTAATATCAGTGAGGTAGCCAAGGATAAGACTATTTTGACTTTTTCTATTCAAAAGGGCTTTATAATTGATATAGAAAAGATTATTTATAATTTGATTTGTAAAATGCTTAGGGGCAATACTACATAGGGTATGGTCATCCCTCTCTTATATATGGTTTGTGCATTGTGGTGAGTGTGTTAGGGGAGCTTGATAAATAAGATCTTAGTCAAAAGGTGTTATCACTGCCCAATTGATCATCAAGAGGCTACATGCTTCTCTTTTGTCAACCATTTTACATGAATGTTTGCCTTCAAAAAGATGAACTTTTTAATATAAAAATGGTGGTTTATTGATCATTTTCATTTTCTTTACTAACACCAAATCTAAGTAATGTACATTCTCTAAATAATTCTTATAAGTTTAATCATCAAAATTTTAATTTGTTGTTGTTTCAAGCTATTCTCATTAGTCAACCAATCTAACTTAGGGAAAGATCATCAAGTTATCTTTTGATTATCAGAGGAAAGATTTAAATTTCATCATTGATTGAAATGATCAATATTCTTGCATATTCATAATAAAGACTAGAATACCTCATTTAACAGCTATAAAAATATCCCAATTTAGTTCATTTTAAAAATTCTTAATTTTGAACTCTTAGATTATTTGAGAAATTTCGAGATATGATCATCATATTTAGCTATTCCATTTTTGTATTTAGGAGAAGAATTATTTTGAATATCTCAAAGTTTCATATTAAACTCCATACATTTCTTTGTCTACTATTTTGAAGTGGTGTCATCTTCACAACCAAGAAAAGGATAAATCAAACCAACTTGAGTACCACCCTTCATCTTTTAGTTCCACCTCATCCATTATTTCAAACTAGTAATACCTTCACTTTGAGAGAAAGGACCAACATAAACATCATTCATGGTTTTCCTAATTGTATAGCTCTACCTCATCCCTCTTACTAAGGTTGTGACACTTCATCTTTTAAAAAGAGGATTGCCTTCACTATCCTCTATTGCCTTGCTAGCCTTTTATTACTATCTCATCCATCACTCTAAGGCGAAGCCATCTTCACCTCATGAAGGGGGGAATAGAAACTCTATCATTGTTAGTAATCTGTCTAACCTCTTAGTGTTGCATTATACTTTATCTTCAATTCGTATCACTTCATTTTCCAAGGATAACTAGTCCAAGTTACCTTATTATATTATTAATACTAAGGATACTAATAACAAGCTACTTCCACTTGCTTTGTATGGATACCTTCTCTAGGTTTACAGAAGAAAAATAAAAATGGAAACATTTAAGTTATTTTAATTGAGTTATGGTCCAAGTTTTTCTCTTTTTTTGTTTTTTTTGTTTTTGTTTTTTGTTCTACATAATAGATGCTCATATTTCCACCTCACTCTATTTAACTTACTTAATTGTGTGAAAGCTATTATTTGAAGTTGATAAGATTAAAGTCTCTCTTTATCTTCCTATTTTACATCAACCACAAAATAATTCAGTGTGATAGATAAAAAAAAATTATCTACTTTAATTGAGTAATAATTATGATGGGAACATAAATGCCACCAATTTTTTACTCAATCTCACAGTAATGGAGATGCACCTTGTCAACAACATCATAAAAATAAGCATTAATGTGGCTAGGCGAAGTTGTTCTACAAGAGCAGCTCTTGCATCACCCTCGTAATGCGAGTTCTTCTGCAAAGGAGCATGAGAACAATAAACTTTTTGTTTGGGGAAAATTGGTAAGCCTCGATGATATTGCCATCAATGCATATTATGAATTGTCAAATGTGGCTTACAATCAATATCTTTCCTATTATAACGAGCACCTAGACTTGGATTTTGATGAAATTCTTGATTTTCTCACCAGTAGAAATGCCAACGTCCAATGGAAATGATGGGATGAAAAGATTATTAACTTTCCTACCACTGGCCTAGTGACATAAGGCTTGACACTATTTTATTTCTGCCAAGCTAATGTCCATTAGTAATATCAGTGAGGTAGCCAAGGATAAGACCATTTTGACTTTTTCTATTCAAAAGGGCTTTATAATTGATATAGAAAAGATTATTTATAATTTGATTTGTAATATGCTTAGGGGCAATACTACTGTAGGGTATGGTCATCCCTCTCTTATATATAGTTTTTGCATTGTGGTGAGTGCATTAGGGGAGCTTGCTAAATAAGATCTTAGTCAAAAGGCTCATCTAATTAAAAAGCTTATTGAGGGGTTTAGTTTGAGGTATGAAGTAGGGGGAGTGTTCACGTGTCCCACGACCTCAACCCCAATCCTCTAAAATCTCAAATTTAAGAAGAGAGGTGGGTGAGAGTAGTCGCAGGCATCGGGCTTTAGAAAAAAGTTTGATTATCACATGGATCATCAACGAAAGCATTTTTCTTATATGACCTAGCTCAATACGACACAGGTCCATATGTTTGAAAATTATGGTATTGGGGATCCAAGTTAGGCTTCTTTTCCCGTGGTGTCTCAATATCTCATTTATATAGTGACATAATGCCTTAGTAGTGCTAGTTTTCATAATTTTCTTAATGTATTAGCATTCTTTTCCCTTATTTCGAATCCAAGATCAATGGAGGGAGGGTTTCATTTCACACCGGAATCAAGTTCAATGATGGAGGATATAGCACCTCGGCGCTGAAAAGATGGAGTTGCGACGCCGCATAAGAGATGAGGGATCCGAAAAACTTAACGTGATGCCACTGGATGACAATGCCTCAATGCTAATTGAATTGCATCTAAACCCAATAGCTTAGCGGTACAACGCCCAATTTCCGACTCCTTGGCGCTATGGACAAAGCATTCAAGATTTTGTTCTCGAGAACTTGGTGCTTCGGTGTTGCAGGACAGAATGTTTGTTTTGAACCAAATTCTTGAAGAATTTAATGGATTTTTTATGAAAATTCAGGGATCATGCCTTAACAGTGCTAGAAGTTTACATATTTTTAGTGTGAACACACTCTTCTCTCTTTTTTTGATCCAAGATCGACAGAGGGAGGGTGTTCTTCTCTCGTCGGAACCAAGTTCAATGGAAGATATCTTCAACATTCAAGATTATGGAGTTTTTAAGTCTTAGGGAGCTTTCATTTTACTTTGGATACAAGATCGACGGAGATGTGCTCTTTTATTTCTCACCGGATCCAAGATCGATAGTGAAATTTTGGTTAAACTTAATTTACAGAGAGAAAATTGCATACAACAATAACACAACAACAACAACAAGCCTTAATCCCACTAGGTGGGGTCGGCTACATGAATCCTTCATCTCCATTGTGTCCTATTATGTGTCAAATTCTCATTTAATTCAAGTATACTAAGATCAATTTTTATACATCTTAACCAAGTCTTTTTTAGGTCTACCTCTACATTTCTTAACATAAGGCAAATCTAATGCATCTACTCTCCTAATCGGTCATGGACGTCGGCTTTATGTGGCCAAACCATCTAAGGCAACTCTCCCTAATCTTATCTACCTGGAGCTACTCCAACTTTTTCCCGAACATACTCATTTTGCATTCTATCTCTAAGGGTAAAGCCATCCACACGAGCATCCTCATCTGTAACACTTAGTCTTCTTATGATTCTCTTTTATTGGCCAACATTACCACCATAAGTCATTGTAGGTCTTACCACCATCTTATAAAATTTTTCCTTAAGTTTAAGTGGAACTTTTCTATCACATAATGCATTCCTCCACTTCAACCATCCAACTTGAATTCTACTAATAACATCTCCATCTATTTCACCATTATCTTGAACAATAGAGCCTAAATATTTGAATAAACACTCTTATTAATGACTTGATCACCTAAAGTCACAACACTACCACTAAAACTTCTACAACTAAAATTACACTCCATATATTCAGTTTTAGATCTACTTAAACGAAAACCTTTAGACTCTAAAGTTGACATCCATAATTCAAGTTTCTGTTGGACTCCCTCTCTAGTCTTATCAACAAAATGAATGTCATCAACAAAAACAATACACCAAGGTACATCTTCTTGTAAATTCCTCATAAGAACATCCATAACTAAAGTAAAAAAGATAAGGGCTTAATGTTGATCCTTGATGTAATCCAACCGAAATAGGAAAATATTTTGTCAATCCTCCTTGTGTTTGGACACAAGTAACAGCTCTAGTATACATATCCTTAATGACTTGAATATAACCAATATTAACTTCTTTCTATTCTAGAACTCTCCAAAGAACATCTCTTGAGACTTTACATAGAGAAAATTGCATAAAAGAAATATTTTTCTAGATATATTTTACCTGGAGTAGACGAAAGATCATTCTTGTAGCAATGAAAAGCGTGTCTATAGAAAGCATAAATCACCGAGAGTAAGAATGCAATAAGAAGACTAGAGAGAGTGAGTAAAAGAAGAAGAGAAAGAAACTTAGTCGAGGGTGAATTTACATTCTAATTCCTTAAGAGGGCAACAACGCTTGGCACTATTGTTTCAGCGTCACAATGCCCTAAGCTTAGATGTGCAATTTTTGTCATTTTTCATTCATTTCATTATTCCATTATAGATGCAAACAATAAAAACTCAATTAAAAATTTTGATCTATTCCAATTCAAATGGGTTCATTTACATACATAAGACCAATCACATCAATTTCAACCAAATTGATCAAATCCATTAAAATATATTATTATTAAAAATGTTTATAGAAGGAGCACACTCTTAATAGATGAAATGGATTTTTGGTTTAATCTATTATGCTCAATCAACCTAATTTAACCTAATTAAATCTAAAGAGTTAATTTCGCTAAATTGATCTTAAAACCAAATTATCTTAATCAATTGGACATTGGGCTTTTTTAGGATGTTCTTGACATATTATAAACTTAGTTAGCTATCTTTGATTTTAGGTTTAACCACAAACGATTTAACTATACCCATTAAAATCATACTTTCCAATTATGATTAATCAATGCAAATAAATCAAATCCTTAAACATGAAACTTGTTTAGCAGGTTAATAATTCAACTCAACTCAATGCAACATGATCGACTCATTAGACTAATCATAATTAGTCAAATGAGTCAATATGACCCATTTAGGCTATTTTTTCCAATTTAAATTAAACCCCATTTAATAGCATAATTAATGGAATTAAATTATTTCATTATTTAGTTAAAATTTTGAGTTAACTCCAATAGTGAGCCCAACCCATGTTAGGATTTTTAGCATGGATTAGCCAAGCTTAAACAATAATTAACTAGGATAATCATGCTCTCAGTTGTCTGTTAGTATTCTCCCAACACTAAGCCTCAAGTATTATGCTACTCCCTTCCATGCAATACTCTATTCATCTACATGACTTGATGAGAACATATGATCATTAATAATCATAGAAACCATGATTTAGGAGCTTGAATATGAATGATTATCAAAGCTATCATATGAGGGCTCCTCATTCACTTGAATAATCTTCACTAAGTAGAAAGAAGTTTCCATAAGTCTCTAAATGAAGCTTAACCCACACAACCAACTTAAATGACAGTTTCTTCAAGAATAAGCTAAGGTAGGTTTGATCTACCTAGAACAACTCAATTAATCTAGGAGAGGATTTTTGCTGTTCACCTTAAGTTAAGGGATCCATATCTTCAACTAAAAGTTCATGTAAGTGAGATTCATAAACACTAGATAACCTCTTATTGATTTGGCTATCCTAGGGTTTTGGCCCATAGTGAGCTAAGAAAAACCTTATGACTATAGTCTTCAATGCTCTAAAATTTCTATGTTGAGTCTTATTAATTTTGGTGGTCTATAGAGGGAGAAAACTCTTTGGTATTAATAGCTTAAATGCATATATGGGTTGGGAACATTGAATAGATGTTGTAGATTTTATAAAGAACGATTTAAACCAAGTTAGGCAACAAGTTGGTATATTTGCTAGTTGATTTAATTGATTTTTATGATATTTTTTAGAATTTTTGTTATGATGACACCATAGCAATAAATCATTTGAGGATTTTACCAAAGATTCATTTGACAATGCAGAATTTATAAAAAAAAAATGTAATTTCATGCAAATATTATGTATTTTTATTTTTAAAAATTAAATCATTATGTATTTTAATAACTAGATTTAACAAATAAATCTAGGAAATTTTCCAACTCATTTCATGGCTTAAAAAGACCGCATTAAGCCTCTAATAAAAAATTCTTTAGTATGGGATATCATACATTGTATGATGTGACTGTTAAAAGGCATAAATGTATTGTTCAAAATTTCATGTAATTAAGATTTTTATCTAAAATTTTTGGGAAAATTAAGAGATGTTTCTTGCATACTCGATACTCTCTTAAGTTATCTTAAAATTTTTTAAGTGAGTATTTATTATATTTAATAATTTCTAAATAGCATTTTTTATTATTTTTGAATTTTTAAACCTATGTAAATAATTTCAAAATTTTTATAAAATTTGGGCTTTTTTTGTACAATTGACACTATCCTAAATTTTTTAAGGCATGAACCAACCAATCATCATGCATTCCATATATTTCAAGCATATTATCACCTCATATAAAATTACTATACTGTCCTTTAGTGGATCTTTGGCTATGCATGCATTCTATGAGTGTAGCTTATTATTTTCAGCATGCCCTAATTTATTATAATCTATTTAAATAATTTTATTTTATTATAATTAAAATACCAAATATTTTAGTTATTCACTTGTGAAAAATATATTAAATAGTCATGCAAAAGTTCGAATTACTTAGATATGTTATTTTATCTTGTTGAATGCAACTACATGATTTCTTAAAATCATAGTTTTAATTTTCAAAAGCCTATTTCTCTAGTTTTAGAAAATAGGGCAACTAAAGAAAAATTAAAATTCATGTTTTTTTAAACCAATACATGATTTTAAGTTTAAATATCATTTTAAGTATATGTGATTATTCTCATAATTATTTAGATTTTTCTCAAAAAAATTAGCATTTTTAATTTTATAATTTTAGTAATAATATAAGAAAATAAAAAATATTTTGAAAATTTTAAAATTATTTGGACATTAATTCATATGAAGGATCTTGTGTTTAAACTTTCATAAGCATTGGGTATGTACATCTCATGTTATAAAAAAAATTTTATTAAAATATTTTTAATGATAAAAATCTCCAATCTAATAAAATTAATTAACAAATTCTTAAGTTAGGCTTTTCAAAGCTAAATATCAAACATTAGACATTCTCAAATATTATAGAAATTTTAAGAATTACATTCTATTATTTAAAAAATTTCACTCATTGAGTGATAATTATGAAAAATATTATATATATTTTAAAATAACCATAAAATTTGGGACTGCACTTTAACTTGAATAACTTAAAAAAGTTTGCAAATTCAATTTGATTTTAATTCGATTAATTTTTCAAACATGCTCTTTTGGGTTCAAGACATCTTGAACTAGTCATGCTTTTCTGGCTAGATCCATCTTCATGATATTTATGCTTTTGACTATACCACCTAATTTGGCCATACTCTATTGGCTGAATCAATCTCTAATAGGGCCATGCCCTATTTACTGTACTGCCTCATTATTGTCATTTGTTTATGACCTCTTTTGAGTTCACGCATACCATATATGATTAAATTATATTCTGACTTAATCATGCACCTTTGATTAAGTCATTCTTCTATTTAACTATATACTTTATATAGTCGAATACTATGACTCTGAGTATGCATGTATACTCAAATCATTTCTTTCCACTTAAAGTAAAGTATGTTTACTTAACCTTATACCTCAATATACTTATAGCTCTGAATATAATTATACATAACACTCGTAAGATTACATCATTTGTAAAGAAGCATAAGATGCATACCCTTACAATCAATTAACTAGTAAGAACGACCCTAGTAGATTATCTTTATCACAAATAGACCTTTCCATGTAGGCTCAAACTTACTTCTCACTTTTAGATGGGCCAAAATATGTCTTCTTAAAACTAAGACTAAGTCTCCTTTTCAAAAAGTTCATGGAAATCAATCATGCATTTGAGCTATATGAAACTTTTATAATTTAAGGTTATGTTTATCTTGTAAATACTTAACCTCAAGGCCATCAAATTCTTTTAACTAAAATTTAGCATTCTATTATGAAGTAATTTCTTTATTAATGATAATCCATTTAAAAGAAGGCTATACCTATAAGGGGAGAATATGCTCAGCTCCAAAAACTAAGACAAACAGAGTAGAGTGTGTTAGGGTCTTACATATAGTCTAATAGACCCACATAGCTTCAATAAACTTCTTGTATCATTGTTGCTTATTTTTATCTAAATTTTTTTATAAAAGTTGAATGAGAATTTTGTTGAAGGCCTTAATCAATCCATTAGCTTAGGAGTTAAATGGTTGACTATCAATAATCAATATTTTATTTCTCTTAGAAAATTATTAATTATATTGCTCTTGAATGCGAACCCATTATTAAATATGGTGACAACATTGCCAAATCAATATACAATATTATTTCGAAAGACTTGAAGTATATAGCAAGCTTTGCCTTCTCATAAGGATACTTCTTTTTCCAACTTAGAGAAGTAATCAATCATAGATAACACAAATTATGATAATTTACTTTAATAGAGTTTCACGTGTCTTAAACAAGCTAATTTCATTTTATGGTACTCACTTTCTCTAGTAGTCCAATCTACTAAAGAAAAGCATATTATTTCTTAATGGGCCAAATCAACTAAGAATCCTTTTTTTGCTTTAGTAAATCACATTTATTAACCACCTCTCATGTTCTTGCATTGCATATATTTGGATTGTGTCTAAATAAAATTTATTTTTTTCTCTAAGTAATCTGATTTTCTCCAAATACTTATATTTGGTTAGATGGTAGATGAACTTAGTTTACTTGTTATCAAACCTTCATATTGACTTTCATGTATTTGGAATAATAATTAGTATGTCATAGCCAAATATCACATAACTATAATTAGAAATATAAATAATCATCTTAATTTTTCATTAAAATCAAAATTATTTGGACCCTATATAAATTATTTTTAAAATATGATTACATATGTCTTGTAATACATTCTTTTTAAAATTTAAATTTTTGTTTATAAAAATATTTTATGAAGGTCCAATAAGTTAATGTGACATACTTTTAGTTTAATTAGTGGCCTTGTCCCAATCATATGAGTTGACTATGACTATTCTAACTATGCACAACTTAAGTGTTGTGGTCGGCACACATTACATAATATGAAAGCCACATTTATAAAAATTATTAGTCAAAGAATGATGTAGTTATACTTTCTATTAATACTGTGATGTGCTTCATTGTTTTACTTAACTACATGCTTTGTATTGGCTTTTTTTTATGTGCCCTAAGATTTAAAATATTATTTGAATAAGTGATAATGATATAAGCACTTGAAAATATTATAAGCTAATTGGCATAATATTTTCAAAGACTAAATAAAAAATGTGAGTGGTTAGAGAATAATTCGTTTCATCAAAACTCATTTCTTCATTTTATGCAACCTCAAGGCCATCAAATTCTTTTAACTAAAATTTAGCACTATTCAAATTCAATCATTGCTTCATTTATGAATTAATATTTAATCATTATAGCACTATTCAAATGCAATCCATCATAACTCCATTTTAATATGGATGAATTATAATATCATTATGAAGAACCAGTTTCTATTTGTTGCATTTATCGAATAATTTTGCCATCCATATGATTATATATATGTATATATATATATATATATATACATATATATATATATATATATATATATATATATATATATATATATATATATATATATATATATATATATATATATATATATATATATATATATATATATATATATATATATATATATAAATGGAAACAAAATATAAAGCTATATTAAACTTTTTCAGCCATATAAAAAATTTTGCAAATATTTATTTTATGACAACTAGATAATCATGTGGCCTTTATTCTTCTGCGAACTAGCAAAGTATGTAAACATAGAAACAAAATAACCATACAAATAATTCATATCATAAGTATCTTTTTACAACATAGTTGCTCTTAATCTGATCCTCAATTTGAACGCATCTAAAATATAAGAAAAGCATATATAAATTATTATTAACTTCTTTTTCAATATCAATATATTTGTGAGTCCTTATAACACCATCACAACATTATATCTATTACAAAAAAAAAAAAATTCATAACGTTGCACTTATTATTATTATTATTATTTTACTGTCTCATGCACTATTTTGTTTGAATAAAAAAATAAATTCAATCACAACAATCTAACATGCATGAATAAGATAGCTACTACAAATACCATAACTAAGCTTCGTAAATGATCATCAATGGTCTCAAACTATAAATAATAATACTTAAAAGCATAATATTTAATTAAACAGAATTTCCACTAAAACTACAATATCTAAGATCATAATATAAAACTATGTCAATCATCTACAATATTATAATAAGAATCAATGACTCAACTCTGAACACTTAGCCATTTTAATATGTTATTTAAGATTTCAATACACTTCAATCATTTCATTATGCCCTAAATTACATATGATCTATAACAAAATAAGCTTGTGAAAACATGTATATATTTTTTTTTCAAATGAGGTTGAGTGTATCAAAATGACTATTAGTTATTATAACTTAATCATAAGGTTAACTCCATTGTATGTAGTTAAGATATGATTATACTTATTGTTTAATTTGGCATACACTATATTGGTAATAATGAGCTTATAATATGAAACATCATTAGATTATTATTAATCATTAATCTACAAGATCCTCGATATGTCCACTTCTATTTAGCATGCTTCCCTTTAATATAGGAGCCAATAGTTTTTCCATTACTCATAGATAACTTAGACTAATTCTTACCTTATGTTCTAAGGTAAGATAACCAAGCAACAATATAAAGAAACAAAATAATAATAATAATAATAATAATAATAATAATAATAATAATAATAATAATAATAATAAGGATCATTTTTAATACATAAAACATACTTTTAAGAAAAATCTATTTACATGTTGTTTTTCCAAAATTATTGAAGCCCTAAATCGAAGCATTTCATTAATGAAATTATAAAGCAATATGAATTTGTGATTAATGAAACTTTTGCAGATAAGAGTCAACTAATATATATATTCTCTCCAACTTTCTCATCTCGCGTGATTACCCAGCAACCATAGGAACCTGAGATTTTCTGCATTATAAAATCATGAAAATGTGCTATTTGTTGAGGGAACAAAAGAAGTGGAACTGCCCTATCAAAATCTTGTGATTCTTTTCTTTATCCCCTCCCCGCACACCGCCCCCCAACCCCCCTCTCTACGTGCTTAGTTTGACACATCCCTAATTTGGCTCGTTAATGTATGAGTGAGTTGATTTAAGAAAAAATAATATAAATATATTTAAAATATATTGGAATTCAATAATTTAAATATATAAGTTATTTAAAAATTTTATAAAATTTTATCTCATTTTCTTATATCAATTAATTATTTATTATATTTTTCCTAATTTTTCATTATTTCTATTATTTTTATATAATAATTGTTTGAATCAAAACCATTTTATTTCTTTTATAGCAAATGAGCTGGCTCATGAGCCAACTCAAAATCTTGTGATTCTTTTCTTTATCCCTCCCCGCACACCGCCGCCAACCCCTCTCTACGTGCTTAGTTTGACACATCTCTAATTTGGCTCGTTAATGTATGAGTGAGTTGATTTAAGAAAAATAATATAAATATATTTAAAATATATTGGAATTCAATAATTTAAATATATAAGTTATTTAAAAATTTTATAAAATTTTATCTCATTTTCTTATATCAATTAATTATTTATTATATTTTTCCTAATTTTCATTATTTCTATTATTTTTATATAATAATTGTTTGAATCAAAACCATTTTATTTCTTTTATAGCAAATGAGCTGGCTCATGAGCCAACTCAAAATCTTGTGATTCTTTTCTTTATCCCCTCCCCGCACACCGCCGCCAACCCCCCTCTCTACGTGCTTAGTTTGACACATCTCTAATTTGGCTCGTTAATGTATGAGTGAGTTGATTTAAGAAAAAATAATATAAATATATTTAAAATATATTGGAATTCAATAATTTAAATATATAAGTTATTTAAAATTTTTATAAAATTTTATCTCATTTTCTTATATCAATTAATTATTTATTATATTTTTCCTAATTTTTCATTATTTCTATTATTTTTATATAATAATTGTTTGAATCAAAACCATTTTATTTCTTTTATAGCAAATGAGCTGGCTCATGAGCCAACTCAAATTTGTACAATAAAGTTCAAGCTCAGGTCGTGGGAGACTTTAACTCAGCTCTATTCATTTACATTTAGATTAAGAAGTATATAATAATAATAAATTGGAATTATAAAGTGATTAGTGAAGTCATTTTTCAAAGTTATTTTGGAATACTAGTTAGAAAAGAGATTAAATTTTGGAAGGGTTAGTTAATTAATATTCTATAAAATTAAGGGAGATTTACATACATACCACACAATTCTTATGTATTGATATATCTAACACTTAAACTTCAATTTTTACATATATAACACCTCAATCTTCAATATCACATCCAAAATACTATCATCACTTACTTTATAGAAGTGAAATAGACATTTTAAAATGTAGAAAAGTAAATACATAAGAATAGTGTGGTATATATGTAAATCTTCCCAAAATTTATTGTGACAAAAAATTAGCAAGGGTTTGCTGGAAAGTTTGTTTTAAATCTCTGAAGGCATCCAATGCTAAAAGTTATGAGTAAAAGTTTTCGTCAATATCTTGAGGAACTATTCTATCCACAACTCATTAAAGTAGATGTGTTCTTGGACTGAATTCAAAGGAAAGAAAAGCAACATGAAAAGAATACTTTAAATGGGGAAAAAAACGTATGAGATCCTTCAATCATGTGGATTCATAACTAGATAAATTTTAAAGGATAATAATTTTTTGTCTCCATCCATCTTCCACCATTCATTTAAAATTTTAAATTATTCAAAGTAATTTGTCTTCTAAAAGAAAGTTCTATTTTATTTACTTTTAATTTCAACCATTCAAAAAATTAAATGAATGATGGAATATGTATGACGATGAAAGGATTTTTTTATTTATTATTATTTTTTAAATGATAGTGGATGAAGGTTGTTGCTAAGTTTATGGATTTGAATATTATATAAATAAATGAATCTCATCTCTTTGGTGTGATTCCATTCGTAGCCATCGCTTCATGTCTTTTACACGCCACCATGAATCTAACTCCAACGCACCAACATATGTGCTCTTCCTCTATGTCCATTTATCTTCATCATCATTCCATTCACTAATATATATATATATATATCTTAAACTATTTTGCATAATTTTCATTAAGCACATATTAATTAATCTAGTACATGCTCATTATCCATCATTTGATTAAAAAAGTCTTTTGATCCTAGTAGAGATGTATCAATGGTTTCAAAATTTTCTTTGCAAGAAAGTATATCATTTGCATGATTTATCAACTTTTATTTTAGTTATATGAGAAAAATATATATGCCATATAACTATTTTAGCCATTAAATAAGAATAATTTGGCCTTGCTTGCTAACAAAAAATTGGTATAACCATTTTCTTCATCACAAAAAGAATTTGGATGTTTCTTAATGGAGTATTTATGAGAAAATGGTTGTCATAAACATAAATTTGTATATATTTTTGTGTTGGATAGGGTTGCAAATAAATAAATAAATACATACATATATATATATATATATATATATATATATATATATATATAGTAATTTCGTAAGGATACTATTTGACCTAAACAAAAATTTGATTGATCTAGGACGAATGACTAGCTAGTACTCCAACTAATGGTAATGGCTCTGGAATACTCTATTAATGAATTGTTTTAACTTGGTATTAGAACTTTAAATCATATAGAATTATGAAAGATTTATATAATAGGATTGGCTTCCTTTACCTTTCTTATCAAATTCCTTTCCATCATCAAAGTACATAGGTCACACTTTTTACTAATTAAAAATTGAATTAAATGATCTTGCCATTAAACTTGCCAAATAGCTTGGGCTTAGATAACTAATCAAAGATTGTCAACAAAAGTTAGCCTAGCAAAAACTACCACAACTTCTATTTTTAACCAATGATCAAAATGTATAATTTTGAATATATTGATTTAATAAATCAAATGGAGTTATAGTGACCAAAATATGATAATTAAAATAACTAAAATTTTTGAAAAAGGCACATGTATGAAATTTAGATCCATTGATAAACATGATGACATAATTCTATTTTCTATCATAATCTTATTTACTTAAGAACAAACTAATGTCAAAATTATTTATGGATGAAAGACTTAGTGAGGTCATAAAAACTTGGAGACGTCTAGGCCAAAATGAATGAATTGTAAATGTTTCTTCTTCCTTATAATGAATGCATGCACTTGAGAGTGGAGATCCTTCTTGGAGATTTTATGCCCTTAAGTAAGGTGTTATCCTTTTATAAGCTCATTTACCTTCTCTTTAACAAAGACATCACCATTGAGTCTTAATCTCTAAGGAAACAGGCTATATTTTTCATAATAGCATATTCTTGTGAATGAACCTATTCATTACATTAGGTAAACCTACGACTTCCTCCTCACTATTATTAAAGAGAAATATTTTCAATTCTTTATTATTCAATTATTATATTTAAATTAAAACCTTATTATTATCCTTAATATGGCTTAATGTTCAGAAATGTTACTTGATTGTAAACTTAATTCTTTTATGTACAAAATTAAAAACTAAAGTTTATTCACACACACACACACACACGTGTGTGTGTGTGTGTGTGTGTGTGTGTTTATTGTTTATATGAATGCATACTAGAATTGCATAGTTATGGGCTCCAAAAATTTACCACCAACCTCTTGACAAATATTTTGAATTGTAGAGTGATTTATATGTCATGTAATTTTGGGGATGGAATAGTAGATAAGACACTAGAGATTTCATCCTCGTTTGGTGAGGACTTTAGATGGTTCCGGGTTTCTTATAGGCAAGCTTTATAGTTAATTACCCCTCTCAACAAGAGAGAATTTTCATTAAGTCATTAGATCGCTTAATGCATAGCATATAGTAGCAGCATATGGAGTTTTAGAATTTAAGATTATGAGATTCATCATTTCAGCTTAAACCGGATGGTTGGGGGAAAGATGGTGTGCTCGATCTAGATCCCATGATTCCGTCATCCCAGGCCATCATGGTCCCTAGTCTACTTAGTTAGACGAGGTCCCACCTAACGAAGTAGCCTTATTACAACACATGGGTTACGTCAAGAAATCCTTATAGACACGGGGTGGTGTTTGTCTAAGGAGATCCTTAAGTCTACCTTAGAGCTTGTTTGCCTATCAAGTATACCACGATTCAACTCAAAGGGCGAGCATTAGGGGAGCATCTGAGTTATGTGATTGTAATATAATGGAGCTTGACTGGCCAAACCACAATCGAGAACTCTCATAACTACTTCATCGTTTTACCAAGCCACGAGAATACAGTCATGTCCCTAGGAGATTGATTGAGAGTGAACATAGCAGAATACTTGATTTGACATTGGCTCCTTTGTGAGCTAGAGTTTTCTTAATTTCTCACCCCCGACAAACAGTTGCGGAAGGTGGATAGATTGAGTTTTTCTTTATGCTTTTAATGATAGAATTTCATTTAGACGATTTTTTGATTGATACTCAATTTTGAGTTAATTTGATTTGAAAAATTGATTAATTTGAATATATTTAAGAGCTTTAGATCCTGTCAACTTAATTTAGTTTAAAAGATTAGATCTACTATCATGAATCGGTTGGATATTTGATTTGAAACTCTTATTATAGGTTTTAGGTTTAGTTAATCCCCAGATTAAACCTAATCAACCTACAACATTCTCGGATACTTGAATTTAAGCATTCAACATAGTGTCCCATGCGTGATTAGTAATTTAGATAATTTTATTTACGAATTATGAGATTGATTTTATTTCATTTTACATTTAGCTTCAACCATTTCAAACATTAAAATTGGCACTTTAAATCTCTATGTCCGAGCACATGCAGGTGTTTATAGCTTAGATAATTTCACCTAATTAGTGATTTCGTTGGTTTTGAAAATCATAATTAGAATTAAATTCCTTAATTTTTGATTAAAAGAAGCCATATAATTTTTGTAGATTTTGATTGATTGCCTTTCTACCTTGTACAAAAGAGTTCTGATCCTAAAGCACATTTTGATTTAGATTGTAGTTTAAAATATTACTTACACTTTATTTACTTGTTGAGTTTTTGTAATTCTCACAACTTGATTATGTTTAATTTAAATCACTTTTAATAAGTTATATCAATTTCAGTATTTATTACTTTAGCCTTACTCATCCTTATTCACTAGCATTGTAATCATCTCTATATTGATATAAGAGTTATTAAATCAAATTTAGATTCATCCTTAACTCCACATCAAAGCACATATTTATTTGAAAACTAGACTTTAAATTTATTATATGTCTCTTATGAGTTTGGCATTTGTCTCTCCAAATTTCAATTAAGACTTATTTAATTTTAAGAAATTTGAATAAAATAGAACTCACTTTTCTACTTCAATTTAAGTCATAGAGAATTGCAATTAGAGTTTGTGAGTTTGATATTAGTTTCTCCAAATTTTACCTGTATTTTAAATAGGTGTTCTATTCATTCTAAAATTTTCTTTAGGTGTTCTACCCCTATTCCTCTTTAATTTAACATTTATCTTCATATTTATCATATATCTTTTTGTTTGACTTAAATTTAAATGATTTTCATTTAAATTTATTTAAGTTCCGAATTTCAATCAAAATTTCGGCAGCCTCCCGGCGTCATCCACGTATAGGGGGCTGCATCGAGAGTGTTTTGGCTTTCTTGGTACACCCTCAAGAGCATAGCAAGTGGTGTCTTGCGATATGGCAACCGATTTTTTATCTCGTCGTGCTCTCATGAGCACGACAAGGTCTTCATACTTGAAAGAAGACATACAATGCAATATATATCCATTCCCCTTTTTTTTTCTCAGTCTAAAAATTAGACAAAATTTCGGCAATATTTCATCTAGGGGGAGCAACATCTAACGGATGGATTTGCGTCTCAAGGAAAGTAATGGTGCATGCATTTCTTCATCTCGTCAGCGCTTAAAGCACTATCTTCAAACCTGCAAATAAACACAAGCATGTATATATATATATATATATATATATATATATCAACATTCACAGATCTCACATGTTCTAACTCATTTTTCTGCATGTTGCAAAGATCGGTAAAGATATGAGGTTGGATATGCGATTGGGAATGTAATGGAAGGAGTGCGACGCCGAAAATCGAAAGAAGAACCCGTCTCTTGACGGTGTTGCTTCCTTCAATTGCGGCGAAGCGAGGGATTGGAAAGCCAAGGAATGTTACTGAAACCGAAGAAGAAGAACCATCTCAGCGGTTTTGCTTCTCAGTTCTGGCGAAAGCGGAAATTGAGTTTAAAAAAAGGGAGAAATTTCGGATTGAGAAATGCGGGGAAAATGGAATTTTGGATTAGCTTTGTGAGGGAGAGAGGGAAGATATTTTCGGTTTTGATTTTTGAGGGGGGAAGAAAGAAGAAGTCATTCAGTTTTGCGTCTCTCCTTTGCGGTTGAGCAGAAGAAGAGTTGACATCCAACGAGTGGTTTCTCAGTCGCTCTTTGGCCTGGTTCAGAGCATTTAAAAGTCTCTTCTTGCTGGCCTCTCTTAATGGCTCTGATATCATGTTTCTGTCAGCCAGTCCTCGCTTAATTTGCATGTTTTGGCCTTTATTTTGATAATAACTTTTCTTCGCATGTTGTAAAGCTTCAAACTTCTCATCAAGAGTAGCTTTTGATGAAATCTTGGACCATACTGAACAATCTTCGACCACTGCTTCATCTTCAGATTCTGATATATCTTCGTCAGAGTGTGAATCCTCCTCTTGATTCCAAAATTCACTTATTAGATTTGATGTAGTAACAATTGATCTTCGGAGGAAAACAGGAGTATGTTCTCCCTTCTTGAAAATGTTACCATTCCGTTGAAGGTCTGCCAACTTCGTTGAAAGGAGTGATGGTTGTTTACATGTATCACATGATTTTTGGCAAAGTGACGCAGATACTTGTTCTCCAAAATTCTGAAGAATCTTCCTCCGACAGCAACCAGAACAGGCCACCATCTCTTTAAAATCTGTAACAGACTTCTTCAAGCCCTATGAGGAATTCAGAGATTGTGATTTCTTTTTAACACCATTACTCAAGATGAATTCCATTCTTTTACGGTCATCCAAGCTACAATACAACACACTTCTTGAAGGTTTCTGATCACGGCTAGCTCTTCTAGATTCTTGATAGAAAGCTTCCATTGACATAAGAATGTTAAAATGGCAAACAACTTGAACATCCTTTTGGTCAATAGCCATCCCAAATGCCACTGTTGCAGCAACAACAAGTATTCTGGAAGAGAGCCAATCATCTAAGATAGTGGTTCGCATTTTACTATTCAGCCCTGCATGGTAAGCAGCTGAAGGGATGCCATTCCTTGATAGGTACGAAGAAAAATCTTCACAAGTAGAGCCTTCAAGGACAAGGGATTGCGGCTTGAGGGCTTGCGGCTCCTTTCCATTGAGGAAGAGCCGAGAGTGGGAACCAGAGACTGGACGATGGACTTGAGGGCGTAGGTGAGGAAGTTCGACATTTTCAGCTGGCCGACGAAGAGGCGAAAAAGGCCAGCTCCACTGATTCGGCAGAAGACGGCGAACTGAGAAAGGGTCTTCAGCAATTAACCTCACACTGCTTCACATCTGGTCCTATGGCTCTCACCACAAATGGATCTATCCTCACCCACAGCAGCGAGAAAATGGAAGCCAAGAGAACCGACCAGATCACGACGACCGTCGGCATTCGATTCTGCCTCCCCATAAGCCCCTTGAGGAATGGGTAGAGATGGACGATCACCAAGAAGGAGAAGAACAGCTTACCAAACAGAGGTCCCCAATAGTCATATCCATTGTTTATGGCATCTGAGATCCCAGCCACGACTCCAACGAGGTTGATGATCAGAATGGAGGTGGGAGGAATGAGGAAGGTGGTCCATTTAAATGTGTAGAGCTCACCGAACTCCTCATCGTTGGAGGCCTTGGAAATGACCGTGAAGTTGGTGTAGATGCCTGCCAGGATTTTCAACAGGCCTTGCACGACGGCGAAGAGGTGGGCGGAGTAAGTATCATTTGGACGGGAGAAAAAAACTAAACCTAAAATAAAAACAAAATCAACTAAATAAAGTAAACCTAAAGCTAAACTAAAATAACCCTAAAGTCTAAACCATAAATCCTAAAAACCTAAAATCCTAAACCTAAACTAAATAAAACCTAAAAATAAAATAAATAAATAAACCTTAGCCTAAATAAAATAGAACAATAAGAGAAAAAAAAAAACCTAAACTAAATCTAAACTTAAACCTAAGCCTAAACCTAAACTTAAAAATAAAATAAAATGAAAAATAAAAACTAAACTTAAGAGGGGGAATGGTTAAGAGCCTCAACTAAAGAGGGAGGAGGCGGGAGCAGTCTGCGGTTGAGGGGAACGATTTGGCCATTCGAACGGATGAGCGGGAGGAGGCTTCGGTCAATTATGAGTTAGGGCTATTTAGGCTTACTTACTTTTCCTAAATATTTAATTAAATTTCAATTATAAGTTTTATGCCAACAGACTCATATAGTCAATATATATCCATTCAAGGTTATTCCGATGTTCCTAATACAACGGCGCAGTCCGTTTCGCAATCAGGGGCCATTTGGTTTGAGTCGACGTCAAATTGAGTCAATTTCAACTCAAAATATGCATCGCCGCTTTAGACCACTCAACATTCACTCAGACTTGTCTGAATTGAGTGTGAATAGTCTTACTTGATAGATTTTGATGTTTCAAAGCTAACGACGCAATCAGTTTTGTGAACTGAGGTCTTTTGGTCTGCGTCGGTGCCTCCTGACCTTGATATACGTGCAAGCACGTTGACAACTCGAGCGATGTATCAGTTGATCATCAAGTTATGCAATAATTATATTCTAATCAGTTTTGACATTCTGAATACGATGGCGAAGTCCATTCATCGATCGGAGGTCATTTGGTTCAAGTTGGCGTCAAATTGGGTCAACTTCAGCTCAAAATGCGCGTCGCCATTTTCGACCACTCGACGTTCTCTCAGACTTGTTCGAATTGGGTGAAAACAATCTTACTTGATATATTTTGATGTTTCAAAGCTAACAATACAATCATATTTGCGAACAGAGGTCATTCAGACATCGTCGTAGCTTCTTGACTCCGATATGCATGTCGACACTTTAATAGCTCGATCGCTTGATAGGTTGATCATTAGATTATGTAATATTTATATTATGATCAATTTTGATGTTTTGAATGTGACAGCTAAGTCTCTTTGTCGATCGGAGATCATTTCAACCATTTTTGGTGACGTCTAGTGCATTTTGAGCCCCGATTTACGCAGTGTCACCTCCAAAGTCCGTCGAATTTGATTTGTAGGCTTAACTTGACTTATGACACATATAAGGAGGTCAACAAATGCCCCCCAAAAAATGTGATTCAAGCATGGAGTGAGTCACGTTTGTTGAAAACTGATTGACCCTTTGGGCTGACCATAGAACTTGGATCATTTCGGCTTCGATTGTAATAGCTTACGGAGCTTTGATAAGATTTGTCATTAGTATGATGCCTTATTTATGACATATTAAATGACGGGATTGACCGATTTTTCAGAATCAACTTGTCGGATAGATAAGAGTTCTTACACCATCTACTATCTGCTTCAATGGCTTTGTTGAAGATCCCTTTCTTTTATGTCCTTGCAGATTTGAGTCTCCTCCAACCTAACTTCGTGCTTGGTTAGGTTTGATGGAAGAATTGGTTTATCCGTGCTAGGTCAAATTTTGAAATTCCTTATGACCTAGCTTTAAGCTTGATGGACTTGATGATGGACTGACCTAATTTGTTCATATTGACTTGTCAGACAGTGTATGCACTCCATGAACCCTGTGTTTTCCGCTTTGACAGATTCGGTGGAGAGTAAATACACATGACCCACCCCTCAACTTATATAGGGTCAATGTTGAATTATTAGTCTAGCAATGTGTGCTTTAATAGACTAAATAACCACAAAATTCCTTTTGTTCGGCCCTCAGCTTTGTATGAACTATGGAATTGCTTCTTCGGTCTGGTGCTTTTTTTTTACGGACATGATGAGAAGATTGGCTTTGATCTATGCTTTGAGCTTAATCAGATCATTATAGAATAAGTTGAGATATCACCCTGCGGGTAATATATAGACTGATTTGAGACAACTTTAAATTGAGAGTTTTCTCAGATTATCTTAGTCTGTCGATCAAGTAGAAAGATCTCTTGGATCCTAGTTGCTTATAATCACTAAGCTAGATCTGATTTGAGATTGAACAACTATCATCATTGGACTGACGAGCAAGGGCTCTTTTACCTCAGCCTTTTCTTACGGCTTGTTGAGTGAGGAGAGCATCAGTAACTCGGCCATTTGTGGGCTTGTTGAGTTTGACCTTTAGAATATACTCGAGTCTTCGACTTAAGCTGTGATGGGTTGGTAGTTTTGTCATTAGAGTGTCAAACGGGGGATCTTTCACTGCGGTCTTTTCGTACAGCTTACTGAATGAGGAGAGTGTCAGCAACTCGGCCATTTGTGGGCTTGTTGAGTTTGACCTTTAGAACCCATCCATGTCCTAGACTTTAGGATGTAAAGGTTGATGTTTTTCCAACTTAGTTGATTGAAGCTTCCGAAATCAAAAGTTCTTCTGACTTGATCTCCAGAATTTAGCAAATCTGGGAGATAAATTTCTTGACATTTAGGGCTGTCTTTTAATGCATAGAAATAGATTTTTTTTTATTCCTGCAAGAACTTGCAACTTGATAATGACAAATATGGATATATTCAGGGATTTCACCGTAAAGCTCGATGTCAACCTGAATCAGCATATATTTGAGGATCTCGTCTTAACAGCACGATGTCAACTCAAATAAACTTAACATAAACTAAAAAAATGCTCCCTGACTTGCAGGGGGAATTCTAAAGCACATTTAGGAGAACTTTCAAGATGAAATTATGCAAATATATCAATATCTGAATTGATATGCTCTTAAAAGGGTTTTGACATGTAACATTTATTTCCTCTATGTATATAAATCTAAAAATGCCCCCTGTGTAACAGGAGAGTTTTCACGTAAAAGTTTTTTCATCTTGAGTGAGTATATTTATTTAGGGATTTCGGCAACAAGCACGATGTCAACCTAAATAGATATACTAAAAAAAATATCCCTTGTCTTGCAGGGGGATTTCTATTATGCCTCGGGAATATATTCATCATGTATGATACTTATTTTAAGTATCGGCCATTAATTGGTGGCATCGATTTTTCACCATTTAGGTCAATGAGTTGGTATGCCCCTACTTGGTATATTTTTTCAACAATAAAAGGGTCTTCCTAATTAGGCTCAAATTTACTACCAAATTTTCAATTAGGAATAATTAGTCTTCTTGGCACCATGACCATTTCTCCTTCTTAAAACGTTTGAGGATGCACTATGTGATCGAATACTTTGGACATCCTCGCTCAGTAGACTTCTAAATTTTATTGAACTTAGAGCCTAACTTTGTCAAGCACATCATGCTCTTCCATCCGTAGACGGACATTCTCATCTTGAGTGAGATTATATTGAATGACTACTCAGAGTGAAAGTAATTCAACTTCAAGTGGCAAGACTGCTTCAGCTCCAAAAACTTTAGCATAAGGAGTGGATTTTATGGGAGTACAGTCTAGATGTCACATCGTTGCCTTTCTTTAAGGCAGTTTCACTTCAAAGCTTTGGCCTCTGAATTTGCTTATATTTTTGCTAGGACCTTTCGACAGTGGATTCTTGGAGATGTGGTCCAAGTGTCACGCATTGATGCTCATTGTGTGGGACCTGAATTAGTAGACATGTTACCAGGGCTATAGGATGAGGTCTCTTTGGATGAGCAACTCTAGCCTCTCTAAGGACAGGACTTTGATCTTTTATTTTCACCAGCCATGTCTCCTTAGCAACTTTGAGGACCCGATGCACTCTTACATATACAGCTTTGAGTTTCCTCACTGGAGAAGCTAGAACCTAACGTTATCAGGTCCAGAAGGGTTATTTAATTTTACCAGTAGAGTTGTTCTGCTTTACCATCTTAGCCTGTCAAACCTGTTATGGGTTAGAACACTCGCTTCTAGTTCCAGAGCTGGTTGTACAATTTTCTACTTGAACAAAAGTTGTTGAGCATGCAGTTTAGCATTTCTCTTTCTCTGCTGTCGTTGGGCTAGCTTGCTTCTAAGTGAAGAAGCTTCTACATCGCTACTTCTTATCAAGGTTATGGCCTCCATATTTGTTTTCCTTTTTACCGAGACCTTTCGATAACTGATTCTTGAACACATGGTTCAAGTGTTACGCCCCGATGCTCACCGTGTAGGAATTGCATAGAACGGTCTTGAGCCCTTACTACCACTGATTGTAGCTTTTGTAGTGGAGCATTTTTGGCTTCTTTGATAATTGACATTTGATACATATTCTTCATAAGACATTTTTCCTTAACAACTTTCAAACTCTATGTGCTCGAGTACATAGAGCTTCATGTATTTTCTTCATAAAGGTTGAAGTCGACTGTTGTTGAGCCCAAAAACACCACTTAATATCACTAGTGGAGCTATTCCTTTTCACCCATCCCAAAATTTTCAAATTTATTGTGGGGTAAAAATACTCACTTCTGGTTATAAGGTTGGTTGTATGGCTTGTGATTCAGACAATAACTACTAAGCTCGCAGTTTAGTGTTTCTTCTCTTTTACCTTCTACTCAATTTTCCTCTAGAAGAGGAGGCTTCAATATCATACATTCTAGTGCTTCTGGCATGGTTGTCGATTCACAAGTATGACTGAAATTTTCTTGATGAAGGTTCTCTTCATGGCTCTTCAAAATGAATCAATCTTTTAAGTATAAAGGCTCTCTTTTGATGAACCTCAATAACAGTAGTGACCATTCAAATTAAGAGCCTCAACCGACGACGGAGGAGATGGGAGAAGTTTGTGGTTGAGGAAGCGATTTGACCATTCGATCGGATGATGGCGAGAGCTTGATGATTGAGTTAGTCTATTTACTTACTTAAATATTTAATTAAATTTCAATTATGAGTTTTATGCCACACTCATATAGTCATATATATATATATATATACATATCCATTCAAGGTTATTCGATGTTCTAATACAGCGGCAATCCATTTTCGCATGATTTGGTTTGAGTCGGCGTGATTGAATCAATTTCAAAATATGGCACCGCTTTACGCTCAACATTCACTCGGACTTGTCTCAATTTGTGAATAGTCTTACTTGATATATTTTGATGTTTCAAAGCTAACGAATAATCGTTTGAGCGGAGGTCGTTGGTCCATGTTGGTGCCTCGACATCGATATGCGCGCGCGTTGATGAGAGTGCTTGATTAGTTGATCATCAAGTTGTAAAATATTTATATTTTGCTAGTTTTGACATTCAATGTGAAGGGTTCATCGAGAGATCATTTGGTTCAAGTCGGCAAATTGTCAACTTGACTCAAAATCGCATTTTTACACTCGGCGTTGCTCAAACTTGTTAAAATTGGGTGTGAATAGTCTTACATGATAGATTTCAATATTTTGAAGCCTTCATTCGGTTTTGAGCGAGTGGATTTGGGACATTCTTCGACTTCGATATATGCGCGGCATTAATATCCGATGGCGATGGGTTGACGGTTTAGATTATTCAATAACTATTTCATTATTCTCTTGCAGTTTATCAGTATTTCTCAATTCAATCTTGTTTGGTCATGACACAAGTTTATTCATTTGCAATACTATTATCCTGTATGTTTATATTTTAATTCTTACCATAATAACTAAGCGGTTAAAAGTTATCAAAAGTGAAAACTTTCTTTGAAATTAAATGGATGATTTTTTTTTAAAAAATAATCAATCTCAACCCATTAGATGGACCACAAATATGTAAATCTATGGAAATCTCAACCCCTATCCATGAAAGTTAAGCTCCTTAAAGTTCATGAATATCTCAAATTAATTCATGCATATGCATGCCTAATGAGTCATTACATTAAAGTTACATTTATATCTCATATAAGACTAAATAATTAAATTAAAATCTGCGTGATAAATTATGTCCATTCATGATTGAGCTACTTTTGCTTTAGTGGAAACTTTATAAAATTCTTCCTTTTATATCACGACCTTATCTTTTATTTACATAAAAATAATATATTAAAATTTTATGTGATTTGGTGGGTCTAGATAACTTTTCACCCCCATATAGAACTATAATGCCATGTTATAAGCTTCCTTAACAACCTATAGGCTTTATGTTGTAATTCCTATCATAATCTCTAAATTAGACTTTTGGTTAATTTTAGTAATGTATTTTGTCCCTAATCTAAGTTTGAGAATAATATAATTCTCAAGATATTCAAGTTTTCATTATTAAAAGAGTTCTTATTCTTTGGGATAAAAAACATATCTACATCATTCAATGACATCCCTTCATATGTTTAGCTCCCACTCATGATATGTTTACGTCATGCATCTAATCTAATCTTTGCATGCTTAACTAAACTATCTTCTTATACTATGGGTAGACACTTAAGTTTTCTTCAATTAAAATAAGGAATCTTTCCTCTTTGTGTAATGTACCCCAAAGAAAAATGCACGAGTACCCTTAATCAAGGGTATTCTTAGGCCCTTCATCAAAGATGTAATTAATCGTGAGCGTTGTGCGTTAAACATGGATTACTTATATTAAACTTTATAATCAACATCATATATCAAATAAAGGAAATCTCTAGTATATTCAAACTGCATAACATTTAATATTTTGAACATTTAAAGTGAATCACATAATATCCTTCAAGATAGTAAGTTCTTTTATAAAGTATTTAAAAGATAATTTATAGGTAACTACTCTTAGGATGGTTCAATGTGAAAATACTAAAGTATAGAGGCTTACCATTATTTCCATCCCTTAGGATGGTTCAATCCAATCTTTTATGATTCCCTTTATCACATAAAATTGTCTTAAAGCCCAAATTTAACTTCATAACAATATTTTACAACAACTAAGTCAACCACTACAAGCAATTATCTTACCCCAATCATTCCTTTGATGGAGATGTACTTCATTAACCTTGTAGGCTTCAAAATTTGCCACCAACCTCTTCAATGAAGACAATATAATTTAGATGTGGTAAAATTTTTAGAAGGGAGATAGTAGATAAGACACTACCTAGAGATTTCACCCTCATTTTGTGAAAATTTTAGATGGATCCAAATTAGCTATAAATAGTTAATTACCTCTCTCATCGAGAGAGAACTTTCGATTAAGGCTAGTCATTAGGTCACTTAGCATATAGCGTATAATAGTAGCATGTGGAGTTTTAGAATTTAGATTATGAAATTTATCATATTTAACTTAAAGCGGATGGTTTGGAGAATGAAGATGCGCCCGATCTAGATTTCATGGTTCCGTCATCCCGGGCTGTCGTGGTCCCTAGTACTTAGTCGAGGAGGAGGTAGTCCGTAGAAGGATCTTTATCAAACATGGGTTATATCATTTAAGAAATTTGTAGACTTGGGGTGATGTTTGTCAGGAGATATACTTAAGTCTATCTTAGTTAGAGGGTTATTTACCAGCAAGTATACCTATGATTCACAACTCAAAGGGACAAGCCATTGGAGAGCATACGCTATTATTGTGATCATAATATAGTGGAGCGGGCCAAAACCCGATCAAAGGAATCAGTCGTGCTTCTTCATCTGGAGTATTGGCCAAAATGATCAGGACAGACCACATCCTGGGCATGAGATTGTTTGAGAGAAAATATAGTTGTGTACGATTTGACTTTTGGCTCATTCGTAGCGTTTTATAATTTGCACCTTCGACAAATAATTGTAGAAGGTTGGATTTTTTAGCTTTAATTTTAATATTGAATTTCACTTAGACATTTATAGCTCAATGATATTTCAAATTCATTTATATTAAGATTTAATCTAAGTTAATTTGCTTTGAAATTATAATCATATTTTGATTGAAGTATCCCCGGTTAAAATTTTCATTTAACACGTCATCATCTCGGTGGTTTATTGTTTAGCTCCTGATTGACTATCAATTTCATAATAGAGGATCAGATCTGCTGTCATATGACATAGTTAGCTTCTCATATGTTTTATTAGATTGAAGATATTATAATAACATCATTTGATTTTTAGGTTTTGTTATCCCGATCCCCAGACCCAGAAGCTCCGTAGCATCCTCAAACACGAAATTAAGCATTCAATGTAGTGTCGGGCCCATGCAGTGTATTTAAAAATGCTTGCACACTTTTGAGGTATTAAATTTGAGTTTTAACCATGCTTTATAATGTGTGCAAGAGTTTAATTGAATCATTAATTGTCTTATGTTCGTATGCGATGTGTTGCGAATCCGTGGCATTATATTTTAGCTCTTATTTCATTGAGGATCATACCATCATTTGCATTTATTTCCTTATTTATTGAATCTATAAAATTCAATAAGTTTCATCCGTGCTTATTGATTAGCTTATAAGCTCATTATAATTCTGCTTTAGACTTCTTCTTTTTTTGTCTTTAATGCATCAGATACAACGCTATCTAATCATTCGGTAAATAATTTTATTTGTGCTCATCAGTGAGTTATTCTAGCTCATTCTTGCTTATAAGATAGCTACTCAGTATTTGTCTTGCTTACAAAGTATTTGCACATTTCATGCAAATCCTTCTAGTTCATTTGGAGCTCAACTTATGGATTAGATTGTCCAAGAATGGATGGCATTCATGAAAATAAATAATCAAGCTCTTTGTGAGTTCTTTATAAGTTTAATTTATATTCTTATTTCTTTCAATGAGCCTCCAAACTCATAACAATTCTTATTCATATTTCATTTTGAATCACTTCAAGCATTGAATGTGATGAGTCACATAATTTTAATTGCTCAATAAAATACTCCAAGTTTATTATGAGTCTCGTTCAAGTCTTTTTTGTTTTGTTTTCAAATTGCTTAATTCATGATATAAAGTGATCCAATCATTTATTAAGAAGAACTGATCATGCTCACTACGACCAATACAAGCTCCTTGCAAATTTTGTTTGAGTTTTCTTCTTTTTTGAAGGTGGACATTCAAGTACAAATTTCATACATTTTGATATATAAGATACAATAATTCAATAATTCTTTGAAAAGTTATATTCATGCACATAAATGAGCATTGAATTGTAAGTTTCATTTGAATATTATTATTATTTTTTGTTTTTTGCAAGTTAATTCTTTTATCTCAAAAGTTTGCATTTAATTTAATTGTTGATTTATACTTCAAATATTCTATTAATTCTCTAGTTTGAATTTTTTTTGTCCATAATCAGAATTTGACCTCCGTCATCCCAGGTATGGGGGTTGCTCGAGACTAACTCCTCTCCGCTCTTCTAAGCTGGTGTCTTCGACACCATAGTAGTCTTCAAATCCCACGATCTTCGCATAGAGGTGTTCAAACTCATCAATTCTTGATAATGAGGTCTCCAAACACCAATTTCAATTCAAATTTTAATTTTGAGCTTAGAGTTCATGTTGTATTAAATTAATTAAGTCTGCGTCAATTTGTGTCGACATCTTCGTGTAGGCCGTCGAGGGCTACTTTGACCTCACGCTCTTCTAGATGATGTTATCTTTACACATGGTCGTAGTCTTCAAACAAACGCTCTTTTGAGCATAGAGGGAACTCATTAACTCTTCTACGAGCATGGTCTTCAAAAACTTGGATGGATGTAAGGCTCCATTTGATACAATAGCTCATATCCTTGTTTGAAGTAGCAGATGAGCATCCATGCTAGGTTGAGGAGCTGAACTAGGTGACAAGGAAGAACCACCCCCACTATTTAATGGATGTTAAAGCCATGAGGAGAGACGAATATGCTTCACTCTGCCAAATACGGTGTGATTTAGCCCAAGATTTCCTATAGAGGAATTTCTGATAGTTTGAGCCAATTTCTTCAATCTTGGCATTGATGGTTGATTATTCCCAATTGCAAGCACAATGGATGTCTCAACAACTATAGACTGGGCCACAGTAGAACCTTTTGTATTTATCAATTTGGCAAACAAAATCTCATTAGATTTTAGATGAAAACCAAACTTCATCTGGTTCTTCAGTTCTTCAACTTTTCTTGTACTTGATATGTTGGAAAATTCAATTTAAAATTGAAAAGCATATGCTCTTTCTGTAGAAGGAAAGCAACTTGTGGTGGGTTGAATCTCCAATAGCTTCCTTGCCACCCTCTCCCCAACATCAAGATTCCCATGAAGCCGCCAAGAAGAGAGTAAGCTTCCCCATATTCCATATAACAAGGTCATTTCCAAATGGAAACATTCTTGCATAGGCTTCAGCTTCCTCTAATCTTGAAGCTCAAACCAAGAGATCAATTAGACAAGATAGATGCTTAATCTTAGGATTCCCATAAATATCTTCCATGGAATCAAAATAAAGTTCTTCCCTCATCCACCAAACCCGCATGACTGCAAGCTGCAAGAAGTCCAGTGAATGTGGCAGAATCTGGCTTCATTCCATTGGCATTCAACTGCTCAAAAACTTGGATAACAATCCTTCCAAGGCCGTGGTAGCCAAGTGCTGCAATAATTGTATTCCAAGAGACCGAATTCCTCATTGGCAAGCAATGAAAAATATGATTTGCATATTTAATGCAGTCACACATGGCATACATGTTCATGATAGCATTAAAAACTCCAACATCTAGTTCATCCAAAGCTCTGATGAGATGGCCATGAATCTGAGAACCATATCTGATAGAAAACAAATCAGAACAAGCAGCAAGAGCACCAGACAATGTAAAATCATCAGGATTCAATCTGCAGGTTTCATTCATCTCTCTATATACCATCAAGCCATTATCATGCTCTCCAAAATAAGAACATGCAGTAATATATGTGTTACAAGTAATGATATCTTTCTCTTTTATAGAAATGAAAGTATTTTCGACATCACCAACACAACCACATTTGGAATACATAGTCAATATCACATTGCCAACAAAAGCTGCCTTGTCAAATCCCAGCTTAATGGTTTGACAATGAAGTTCTTGTCCAGTTAATAAATCCTCTTTCATAGTGCAAATCCCAAAAACAGCCGCATAAGAAAACTGGTCGGGATGCATTCCCTGTTGATTCAATAATCTGAATAACTCCAAGCTTTTTTCCAGTTGCAAGTTTTCCCCTAATCCTTAACGAGGAAAGCATGGAGTGAAGCCCCAGATTTGAGCACTCTGATCTTGGAGCACTGCTGCAAGAATGTGCCCAACTTCTCAAGGATCATGAGTGTCCCATAAGTATATACTACATCAATGGAAAACATACTCCTAAACAGTAAACCGAAAGACCGGGATCACTCTCTACTTCGTCATAGTTCAGGAACCACAGAACGTCCTCGGCGTCTCGGCGATCTGCTTCGTCCAACCTACGCCTATCAACATCAATCACATGGTGGAGTTATGGTGGAGTTCGACTGCGTGCCAGTCGAGTGCGGCAGTAGCTCGGGCTCTGGGAGCACGCTAAGGATGAAAAATCACGACTTTATGTTTGGAGCTGAGAAGGGGAGGATTCGGTGCAGTAGGGAATGAAGCTTGTTTGGCTGTAGATGAGCAGCAGGGGAGACAGGAAACGCTTGGGTTTGGCTCTGTAGGAAGGGAAAGCAAGGAGGTTGGACGGACTGATCAGCTGGCTGAATGCTAGAAATCAGAGCATCTCACTCGGTTGCTGCAGAGGAGACAGATAGTGAGCGGGGTGCGTTCCCTCGGCTAGGAGGAAGAAAGCTCTAGGCATTTGGCTTGCTCGTGCTTCCGACAAAGAACGCCAGATCTGCCGCTCGATTAGGATTTTTTTTTTGACTTGCAGTGGATAGGGATAAGGTCAGGGTGTCGATTAATTAGGGTTGGATTTGAGTTTGGCAAAATTGACGGCGAATAGGGTTAAACTGACTCGTTTATAAGCAGACAACTTAAGCCGTTGATTTTTAAGTTGAATGATCTATTTCGATCAAAATCGAGTCATTAATGATGGCGTTGATCAATTTGGTTGGAGGTCAACCCAAACCTAATCCAAAATTAAGCAATTTCTTCAAGACCGAAAATTTTTGGGTGAACTAACATTTAGTGGGTTATGTCGAGTGTCGAGTCAATTTTGACACTAGATAAGGTAAGTGGGCGACTATTTTGGCATTAGCATTTGCGATTAAGAGATATGGGTTAATTTCTCGAAATATGTCTTTTGATGAAATTTTAAGTGCGATAATTTTAGTCAGGATGTATCATTAGGTAATTTGACATTCGGACGTAATGGCGTATATGAATGGAGGTGGTTTGAGACTTCGGCGTCAAATTGTGTCACTTTCACTTCAAACGCGCGTACCCCCCGACCGTTTGGCGTTGTAAACTCATCCAATTGGCGCAAATGATCTCATTTGATAGGTTTGACGTTTGAGCTAACAACATGATTTTATGAGCGAATGTCATTTGGTTTATGTTGGCATCTCGATATCGTCGAGCATTGACGCTTCATTGGTTGATTCGTTATCAATTTATATTACGACCGGTTTGTACGATGTAATGGTAGAGTCCGTTCATCGATCGGAGATCATTTGAGTTAATTTTGGTGTCGTCGTGCATTTTTCTCGATTTACGTTGTCACTTCAAATCATTTGAAATTTACTCATCGAATTGTGGGCGGTCTCATTTGATAGTTTTCGATGTTTGATAGCGCGATCGGTTTGTGAGCGGATGTTATTTCATTATCGTCGCATCTTCGACTCAATATGCGCGACATTAATAAGGCTTGTCGATTCTCATTAGATTTTTTAATATTTATATTATGATCAATTTCAACATCTAGCCGGCCAGATTCGTCAATCGGAGGTTGTTTTATTTTTTGGTGACATTGCGATTAATTTTGAGCGATTTATGCGTATCAAGTCCTTGAATTGACTGAGCTTATTCGACTTATGACACATATGTGGAGGCCAACAACACTTTTCTCATAGAAGCATGATAATAGTGCATTATTCTTGTGGTGACAAATTATATATGAAGTGAAATGGAAAGCAGCTTTGACTCATCCAACAATCAAGGCCATAAAATTACTCAGATAAAGTTTTTCATCAGTTTAGCATGTTATATGGTCATCATGACTAGCAATGTAACCATATTTTCTAGCAAGAAATAGATTTTGTGTCAACAATATAAACAACCTCAAGTTTTCATGGATACCTCATTCTCAAATTAATGGACAAACATATAAAGTAAATAAGCTCATCACCAACTTAAGAATAGAACCACCAACAACTTCAACTTGATGAGTTGCATTCTATCTGATGGGCATATAAAAAAAAATTAAAATAAATAAATAAATAAATGTTACCTCTATCATGGAGTTATCATTTTCTCTTGCCTTTGGCTATAAAGATATGATCCTTGTCAAGATCTATCACCCAACAATGCATATTTGAAACCCTTTTTCATGTTTTTTATCAAATAAAAGTGATCCAAATGATTCAAAACTTTATGGTTTCACTAATCTGATGGGAGTTCAAATTACAAACTTAGGTTTTCATTTTGATCACCTCAGCAAGATATTTTGTAGTGACCTTATCAAATACTCTAAGTTTTGCAACATCACCTTTATTAGTACACCTTCTTAACATTTATTCAAATGAGACCTTTAAATAGTCAAGGGATGTGAAGATCTCAAATGATAAGATAGCTTATCAACCATGGATGACTAAAAGAATTCATCTCCATGATTTCTCCCTAACTATTTTGATTCACAATTCAATAGCATTAATCAAACAAGCTCATTATCTACAACATACTAAACTTCTTTGGAATGCACATAATCATAGTCGGCTCTTTTTGAGATCCTGACAAAGCTACGAGTTATCAGGTAAAAGGAAGATATCTTCTTAAAGCATCTCATTATCATCCAAGGAAGGCTTACAAGTTCATAATGAGGACCTTACATCTCCACTAATGACCTTCATGTTTGTCTCAAAAAACTTATCTTAGAATGAGAGGTATATAATCTTTTCTTTCTCAGTATCTAATCTTTCTTCCTCCATTGTCTCATCCCTCATCTCTACATATGACAATGACTTCTCTAGGAAAGAATCTAATTGCTCACTCATCATCAACAACAATAAAAGATGATTCATGAAAACAAATACCTATTAAAATGGCTACACAACTTATGGGTTCATTGTGATCATCTCTACGGTAGTGCAAAAAAAGTCAACATCACTACATGATAAGGAGATAATGTAGTACAATATATGAATTAAGAAAATTAAACTAAAGGTTCTAAGACAAGATCAAAGATTGAAACACAAGCAAGATAATACAGAAGAGGCATAATAATCAGAGCTCAAGCAAAAAACTTATATACAAGCTCATTTGTTAAATATTTAAAATATAATTTTGATTTTTATTTATTTTGTATTTTTATTTTAATTTTAGAAATATTTTGTCCTCTATTTATGGAAGAAATGGCATTGAAATGATTAAATATATTAATATATTTAGTTGAAACTCCTCTTATTAATAAAGAACAACCCTCCTTTCTCTCCCATTTTTCCCTCATTTTTTTCCTCTACGTATGGAAGTTCTAGAGTCTATAAATGCCTATAAATATAAGCTAATATGCAGTAAAATATTACAGCTTTAAATTAAAAATTTTAATTAATTGGTACCTTCAAGATTGTGCTTATCATAGGTGAGATTGAAAGTTATTCTCTTTTATATTTAAGTTTAAATATTTCTCTTCCAAGCACTTGCACCAAACCTTCTTCACTTCTTCCTCGACATTCCAAAAATCCCTAAGATCAACCATGTAAACATCAACTAATTATTCCAAAATCTACCATTTCCTGCATTAAAATCATTGAAGCATTACAATAATATAAATACAAATATGTTTGCAAATAATAGAGTTCAATTAATACAAAAAAAATGAAAACTTGAGTCAACTTTGGTTGATCAACATTTCAAACATAAAAGAATTAAGAAACATTAGACTATAAAGAATTAATGAACAAATAAAAACAGGCAAGGATGGAAAACTGTCATCTTTCTAGCACAAATAGCTCATTAAAATCTTAGGACCCCTTTAAAATCAATTTTATTTGTTTTTCGAATTTTTTATTTTCATATTATTCTTAAAAATATATTTATTTATTATATATTTTACGTATTTTTCTTTATTTTTAAAAATAAATCACATTATTTTTAAAAATACTCAAAATAACTTTTGAATATTTTGAGTGTTTTTAAAAATAATTATTACTATCAAGAATATTTTAATTTTATCAAAGCATAAATAAAATAAAATAAAATAAAAATAAAAATAATAGAAAATAAAATATAGATTAAATAGGAAGATGAAAGAGCACAGAACAATACAAAAACCTTGCCAAAAATACCCAACTCGTTGAGACAAGGCTATTGACACAATGATTGCTAGATTTGGAGTTCAAAAGAGTAATATAGTCTAACCTTATTGAACTAACCTAAATTTGGCCAATTCAACTAAGTCTCCATCTTCACAAAACATTTATAACTATAAGTGAAGATGATGAAGATACTCAAAGGTCACCCAAAGGACTTGTTGGAACCCAATTGATGCTATTAGTGCTTTCTTATTGCATAAGCATGTACTCATTATTGTGCACTTTGCCTATGAAATTTCTAACTTCTTGAAGTCATGATATTCTCCATAATGTCCATTTCAAGGCAATTGTAATAACTAATTGCTCTCAAAAGATAAATATTTCATATAAAAATAGAGACATCATCATAATTTTATGGTAACCCCAAGTTCAAGCAATAAACAATCTAATAATTATTCTTGTCAATCAAACCATCACAATTTTGATAAATGACCTCAGTGTGACTTGCAGCATCAATATTTTAAAAGTGGTATTTTGAATTTCCCATCTGAGACATAGTTAGCGACCATCAACAAACCACCATTGCTGGTCACTCAAGTTAATTTGATCTTAGCAGTCCAAATAGGTATACTAGAGGCGCTTCAACAAAATTTTGATATGCAAATTGAAGCATTCATCATTACTAGCTATGCTAAATATTTCATATTATTCTAAATAAGGGGCATTATGAATTTTTTTTAATCAACAAATAGGCCTCAATTCAACACAATTGGGGCTTTTAATGATGCACAATTTTTCAACCAAAGAAGAACCCATATCCTTGGGAAATCCTACAGGTGAAGCATAAAATTTTACAAGCCTGGAGATGCCGAGATTCTTACAAAGATCATACATGAACTCATCTTTCTCAAGATCTATGCCACAACCTTATTTTTAGCATAGTCATTATTGTTTACATACCCATATCATAAACTTGTTTGCAACAAATCTATATTACACCTAAATTCGGGCACATGCTTGGGGAATTAATTCAATCTTATTGTGTTTCTGGGTTAGCCTTAGGTTTAAAATTCTTACTTGACCCTAACCTAACGTAAGATTTTTTAAGTGTATTTTCAATAGGTTTAAGCAATTTGACTTGATCAAAACTCAGATACTAGATTGGAGAGCCTAATGGGAATATTGGTTTAGGTTAGACTTGAGCAAAGATTTTTAAGCTCTCATGCCAATTTGATCAAGCCCAAACGACTTAGTGCTTAGGCCTAATTACATTGCATCCACACCTTAGTCGCAAACCTACTTGCAATGTAGTTATTATTGCATGTAGATCTACATCAACCATTTCTATGATGTTGAGAGCTACATGTGTCACTTGTGTCAACTATCTTCTTCAAGACCTATATAACAACCTCATTTGCATGACAACAATATTTTTTTGATTTGTATTGCAACTATCTCCCTCAAAACATAAGCCACAATCTAGCTTATATTGTAGCTATTAATTTTAAGACCTATGTGGTAATTGTTTTTAAGCTATAGTCATTGTTGCATATGTTGTAATCTCACATACACAACAACTATCTTCTTTTAAACATGCCAACTTGTATTGCGACTATCACCTTAAGATTTACATTACAATGTCATTTAAACCATAGCTATCATTACAACAAGATTATGACATAAATTCATTTGCATTTGGACAATAATTCCAATAGTGCCGCACACTAAAAATTGAAATACTTTATTCCCTTGGATATGCTAAATGATTATGCTAAAACTAATTTTGTATGAATATTATAATAGTTTAAACCTATTTTCACATTTCTTCTTGGCACTGGCATCACAATACCAGATGCCTTCTATGTTTTCTCTCATACCTCAAGTTCTACATAGGCACTCAAAGGCAATAAGATTGCTAATGATTGAGGTGTTAGGTGCCACCCTAAAAGAAATGAATATAACACTTATAAAGTAATTTTATGTTTCATTACATTCCAAGATTTACCTACCAATAGTTTTTCTAACTTATTTCCAAGTGTTTCTCTTGTTTCCCACGCTCTTGATGCTCTTTTTGTGTCACCTCATGCCAAATTATCAGCATGAAAATTTAACTTATCTTTAATTTTGAAATATTATCACATATCTCTCTTCAATTAGTAAAGCGCTTACCACAAGCCTCATGCCTTAAGACACTCACACCTTATAATGGCTCCTACATGAAAGGTGTACATGGCATTATGACGTCTTGCCTTGTCCAAGTGCTTAGGAGCATTTGGCTCCCATTAACATCACTGCCATCAAATTAAAATTTAATGGATAAAATGACGTAATTCCTCTTTCAAAGTTTCAATTAAATGACTTATGAACTCATAAGCATTTCATTTGTTTTATTGTATGTCTAATCAAGTAATAAATATCAACTCATAATAAGAAAAAATCTTTCTTATCCTTCTCCTTTAAACATAATTGATGGTTTGATATAAGCTAAAAACATAACATAAATTATATTGTAATATATCATAATTTTATTGTGTGTGTAAATAATCGATCGTGAGAGTGCATGTATATGGTCACATGAACAAGAAATTTCACTTTTATGAGTCCATTTGTTGGAAATAATGTTCCATAAAAATGTTACATTGCTACAAAGTTTAAAAAATAAAAGAAATTTATGAAAATATTAGTTTTACCTATATTTTTGACATTAAAAACCATCCCTAAGAGAGACGTTCTAGAGATAGCAAGCAACATTGACAACCTAGGCATGTTCCATGGCTAATTGTTATTATTAAAATTCAAGTCTATATGTTTTAGTTTACATATTAAAGTACAATCGAAATATTTATAATGATATCAAACATATTCTTGAGAAGCTTATAATTCAAAATACAAGTAGTAGTATGAAAGATAAGAAAAATCGGTTCTTGCCCAAAATCACATGATTTTATAATTTTAGATGATCCCAATATGCAATTAGAATACAATCAATATGAGCTATCTCCTTTCTCATTTCAATAAATTTCATTCTTTCATGAAAGATTCTTCTTATTCTTACGCTTCACATATTCTCCTTTCCGCATCCACACACATAATACACTATTGAAATATAACATCCCCTTCATTTTTGTGCTAATCCAAATAACTACCTTCATGTTTGAAGTCAATCTTCTTCAATTTAAAAATAATATCATGATAAAAGCTTAAATAATTAAAGCTAGCATAGTGTCTTAATTACTACAAAAATTTATTTTTGCTTTGTGCATGGGATAGCAACTATTTTCTTAAAGAAACAAGCTCATCCAGATAAAATTGTGGAGGATTTAGTTAATGAGGTTAATTCAAGTCCTTAATAGGTCATTTACACAATTAAACTTAAAGTAACTCATTTTTTAGCATAGTAGAAAATAATCACATACCACATTTGACACATCAAATACACCATCATGAATTTCTATATCAAACAATCACTTTTGGTAGATGTTTTTTCATGAAATTTAACTATAATTTCTAATAATTTTTAGCATCAAATATAAGAGCAAAATTGTTTGAAGTTTTTCTTAGCATCATTAGAACTAATGGCATGAAAGGTTTTGAGATTTTTAAGGCTATATGATCATTAATTGAATGTAGCAATTTTTTCTTACAATGGAAAGCTCCAATTTTTTTTCAATGCAAAGCTTCATTTTCATAAGAAGATTATTGCAGTTTCAACGAGCTGGAGACTATTAAATATAAAACATTCACTAAAATGCAATTTTTTATAGCTTTGATGGTATCAAAAGCTATAAATCATGCCACATTAAATAAAAAAAGAAAAAAATGTGGTGTAGTGAAATGAGCTAGCAATAGTTTAATTAAAGCAAACTATCATCACTCAAGATAAAACCAAAATAAGATACCTCAATTTCAAGTGGACTTATTACAAGAGTATTGATTAAGAAGCTACTATTGGAGACTATATTGATAGATAAATGGTTTTTAAGCCATCAATACGAAATGATAACCAAAGAATTATTGTTTGCATAGGATAGAATAAGATGGAAAAGTGAAATAAACCCAAAGGTTTGATTTGGTTGACATTTTATGAATGATAAAAGCAATTTCAAATGTTGGATATCTATTGGGAGCTCCACAACTAAGATTTGGACTCGAAATTTGGATATTCAAAACTAGCGAGATAATTGTTACAATTTTTATATGAAAATCTTGAGGTAAGTTTATGAATAAAAACTTTCATTTTGACTCAAGGACCATTTGAACTCTAAATTTTCATAACACTAAAGCAAGCGTATTGATTAAAGGAATCTAAAAGCTCAAGATCACTAATTATGATTTCATTAATTCAATTAAATACAACAAATAGTCTACGATTAAGAGAATTAATGTGGGCTATTTGATCAAGTATTTGAAGATTTTGGCTAAAATTACTAGGTGACACTATAAAAATTTTAATTAGACCTCCATTTGTCATAGAAAAATGACCTATAATTTAGAAGAGCTAGAGATCTAAATAAATTCAGAGTTTTATTCTTTTGAAAGAGCTTGATCCTTTTGCCCAACATTCATTACTTGATCACTATAGATTGATTATAGCAACTTAATTATTGTCACCTGATCATCATCACCCTATCATTGTTGCTTGACATTTGTAACATGATTGTCATCATCTAAAATGTATCTCTTAAGTATCATTGTTTAAAATTGTGTGATAAAAATCCACCTTAGTGCTTTTTTTCAATAAAAAAAAAAATCACAATCTTGGTTTAGCCTCATTGTGCTATATATGGTGTAAACCTCATATTATATGAGGTGCACACAAAGGCACTTTACCTTAATATTAGTGAGAACTGTGCTTCAAGATTTAGGTTTTTTAGAAAAATTAAATATAGACTTTAATTATCCTTAAAACACATGCTTTAGGGATGTTTGGTTGCCATTTAGAGTGTAAAGTAA